>CALZFC010000021.1:3092500-3640000 GCA_945643635.1 Allodiplogaster sudhausi | reverse complement strand
GTTGCTAATATCCCCATATTTATGTTCCATGAAGGCAGAATGGAGACAATTTAAACTAAACGATTGCGCAAAAAAGTGTTTCATCAGTGGATTCTAGTCCGCTGTCTAAGGTTGCGCGATATATTTCCGAGAAATCAATCACTAAAGGAGAAATAGAGTGGGCAAACTTGTGAATAAACAGTCTCTCGTTCTTCTTCTCTTTCTTCAACTTTGCACTGATGCGAGATCAAGATGAGAAGTGCAACCCCTTTCTTGTTACAGACAAGATGTCTCGCTCTACCTTATTCACGTTTCTTTACTAATTAATTTTAATTTTTTCAATTTCTCAAACACACACTCTCCTCTCTCACACTCTCACTCTCTCTCTCTCTCTCTCGTTCTGCCCTCGCAGTGTCTCTCTATCCCCTCCTCATGAAAGACACTCTTGGCCTGCTGCGAGTGGATGAGGGAAGGTGCTACAACGCGACATGGCCCTTCTCTGAGCCTACGGTCAACATGCCATTCAGAGAACTCAAAGCACACCAACAGTTTGTGATATGCCGGAGTGCCTTCATTAGCAAAAAAAATAAAAGGCTGTTTTTTAGAGATAACGGAAAGAGGCCGTGACAGAGAACAGCTGATATCGCATGATTTTCAAATTCACGCAGCTCTGTTTAGCAGTCTCACAGTGCCACCACTGCGACCGCATGCCCTGCCAAGGATCCATCCGTGTTCGGCCAGATCACACCACCAAAGTTCTCTCTCGATTTGCGCATGCCAGCTAGAGCCTCTCTATTCGTACTATCTCGCTGTTTCTTCTTCTCTCTGTCTCTCGCTCGCTCTCTCTCCCTCTCTCTCTTTCTCTGTCTCTCTCGCTGTTTGTAATCTTTTTGAGCTACGTCGCAATGCCTTCAATCATCTTGTTTTCCTGCTTCTGATCAAGCTCTACTGGCACATTTGTAGAAAAGGCAGCAAGGCTCCTTCTCTGCTGGCGCGGCGAACACGGGGGATGCATGTGAGCAACGAGGAAAACAGAAGATGAGAAAAACCACTGATAAGAGGAAGGGAAAGGCAAACTGCAGTAGTGACGCCAGCTAAAGCCTTGCTAGATGGGAGCGACGAACGAGGTAGCGCAGACAGTGAGAATGCGAGGAGCAGGGAGGGGGGTGACGAGGAAGCAAGCCCAGATTAGAGGGATCGGTTACGTAGACAACAATTGGAAGGGCAGGTCTGCTATAGTACTCGCATAAAAGGGCACAGTTTTCTTTAACTGCGTAATTTTCTAAGATGCTGAAGTGGTTAACAGAATAGAATAACGCGAAGACAGAGAGAGGGAAAGAGAGAGAGAGAGAGAAAAAGAGAGAGAGAGAGCGAGAGAGAAGCAGAAGGCTGAATTGAGAGAAAGATTCGACGCGAACAGAGAAAAGTCGAAGAACCGAGTAGTCGATGAAAGGAAGAATGGCGATTAACATAAGCATCAGGGCAATAGAAGAGAACTGGAGCAACAAGCGATTCAGTGAAGCTAAGAATGCAAGAATGCAAGAGAGAAGCAAGGAGCGAACAAGAGACGAATAACAAAAGAGTTGAAGAATTAATGGACAGCAACCATTTGTTGTGTGAGCTTCGTGCTCTGTATACAATAATTTTAATGAATCGGGGCAACAACAGATAAAAGCAAGAGATATTTAAAAAAAAATAGCTAGGCCCATTGTGAGTACTTTCAACAAAGCTTTGTTGTTGTTGCCATTGGTAGCAACAGAAATGGACGCTATGTTAAAGAAGTGGAATGGTCCTCTTGCTGCTACTCTGTTTATCCGGTTCTGTTTAAAGAAGGAATCCGACGAGAAAATAGCTTCCTTTTTTATTTGATAAAGTTTGGCCTAAACGATTGGTTGTACTTTAACTATCATTGCGCACTCAATGATCACCCCACAACCAAGAGCGAGGTCGGAAGACGCCCCATGCATCAATCGGGCACAGCAGGTTGGGAGAAGGCAGAGAGAGGGACGGGCTGCCCCTAGCCTAGCCATGTGCACTACGGGCATTCATGCATCTGAATCGGAGGGCGGCAAGCTGCAGAAAAATGCAGAGTGAGGGAGTAGGCAAGAATAAGTTTAAGGGAGGGGACTACGCTTGCAAGAAGCAAGAGATCCTGAGAAAATGCAAGAGAGACCGCGGCAAATAGTAAAAGGCAACAAAGAGAGAAAGAGAGAGAGAGAAAGAGAGAGCGAGAGAGAGAAATAGTGAGTGAGGCAGAAAGAAAGATAGAGCGAGAGATTGAAACAGAAGCACGGGAAAGCATCGCGCTCAGCACGTGAATCGCCCCGAGTGCTAGGCTGGGAGGGCCGAGGAGAAGAAGAGCAACCCACCAAGCACACAATGATCAGATCAATGCCGCCATTCATGCTCTCTTTGCTTGCTTTCGCACTCTCTGTCTCTCACTCGCTGTCTATCTTTCTCTATTTTTCATCTCTCTCTCTCTCTCTCTCCCTATATCTTGCAGTCCCAATCTATCACTGCCGTTTCCCACAAAATAACGTTTTCTCCGCCTCCCCCTTACTATGACTTTTTCTTTCTATTGTTCGAGTCATTGCTAAAAACATATTTGGAAATCCAGTACTGCACTTTTTTAAATCATAAGCAATGCAGAAGATTTAAAAATGCGCAGTCGACGACATGATAATGAATACTGAAACAAAGCGCACAAGAAAATATAATTTTAGGGAAAAATTTAAAAGCCGAATCACGCCACACAATCAGCTCGTGGCCAATACTCTGGTGGGGGTATGCAAGAGGGAGGTCTCCTGTTACGGAGAAGACACCAAAATATATAAGGCATTCCGTATCAAGCAGGATGGTTCAGCAGAAAGCAAAAGGCGCCTTAATCGAATGTGCAAAACAAACTTGTCCCGCGACCTTTTCTCCCCTCTCCCTTTTCTTGCCTCTTTCTCACATTCACTCTTCTGTCTTGTTTTTATGTTCCCTCCCTCGCTTGTCAAACTTTTTTGCATTTTAATTTGCTGATTCTCCTTCAGGTCTCTCATGTTCCGTCAATCTTTTAAGTTCTGTCTCTGCCTGTCTGACTCTCTCGACATCCTGCTATTCTCTCTCTCTCTCTCTCTCTTTCTCTCTTTACCACGCGTCTCACAAGTGTGTACCATAGTGACTAGCTGAATCAGCAATCCCGAATCATCTCTCCAAAAGCGATAGCTCCCACACTCGCCTATTCAACACTTCTCCCGCCACTTTCTCTGCTTCTCTCCTTCTCTCTCTCTCTCTCTCTCTCTCTCTCTCTCTCTCTCTTCTAGCACTCCTCATTTTGGGGATGTAATTCGTCCTTTTCAATTACAACAAAATAGTTCATTGTTTTTGATCGTTTGTTCAGAATATTTCTATTTCGTATGTAATTATTACAAACAAACTACAGATTTCTGTAGTCGACAGTAGTATAAACTCAACGAATTACACCAAAATGACACAGTTCCAATGTTACGACCAAATTAAGCTCAGGGCATTCAAACCCATAAGTCCTTTCTTATAATGATTTTTTTTTAGAAAAAGCAAAACGTCCAATACGAAGGAAGAAGGATGTTAGAATGAAAGGTTGAGATTGCCTGAGGCAGTTTGAGGCAGCTGTTCCACGGGAGATATAGCAGTTGATGGAGGGGATGAATAGACAGAAGGAGAGAGTGAGAGAGAGAAAGAGAGGGAAAGAGAGAGAGATAGAGGGAGAGAGAGGGAAAAGAGACTGACAAAAAGAGAGTGAGCGACTCCGGAGTAGAAAGAGAGAGAGGAGTCATGTGAAGTTGAATGACAAAGCTGGAAGGACTCTACGTTGGAGTTAGATAAAGAATGTGAGTTTGGAAGTAAACTAGTGATAGCCGTTAGAGAAAGTGATTGATAATCGAGGGCGAAAGAAGTGGAAGTTGCAGTACTGCATTATCTAGAAAAAAAGAGAGAAAAGAATATTCAAAAGATTAGGAGAAATGGAGTGCAGATGTTCATATAATACATACATAAATATGTACGCGTATTCAAGTCAATCTAGCCTTCAAATTAATACTTTTTAGTAATGGCATCGGAATTTAAGGATGTATGATCTTGAAGGAAAGTCAGAAGAATTCAGGAACGATCGAGAAATTGAGAAGTCAACAAAGATCAGCAGCAAAAGAGGGATGAATGAGAGAAGAGCAGGAGAGAAGCGGGTTGAATGTCTGATCTTTGGCTGCGCCATGTGCTGGGAGTCTGCCAAGGCAGTCCTGACCTCGGCGACTCTCGGGTGCAGAAGAGCGCAGCTGCCACGTTCTCTGTCGCTATCCATCACTGGTATTGCATGCTCCACTCTTCTACGCTCTCTCAGCTGCCAGAAATAACAACATTTTCACCTGCCTTCCAGCGACAGCTGCATCTCAGCCATATCAGCCAGGGGTTCCGAGTAATCTTACAAACACTTTGGCGGGCACTTTTAATCAAAGATATAAAGCGAAAAGTAATATTAGCTATCCATTCACTTATGTTGAGTGAACATAGAGGGCTGATTTAAGAATGGAAGTAACAATTCCAATTCCAACGTTAGATCTACACACGAGAGACAACTATGAGTCATTGCAAAATCAAGAATCAACGCTCGCGAAGCAAGAAGAGAATTGTAAATGTGCATCCAGAATCAACTATGACTCATGCGAATTTCGTTTGTTTACCTGTCACCTTTCAGGATAGCAGGATTGGGGAAAAAAGCAAGCCGGCGACAAGCGAAATTGGATGACAATGATATTGAAATGAATGCCTTTGTATGTTGGTAAAATCATCGGAGTTTTCCTGAATTGTTAAAAACATGTATTCTCTAGCATTAGAGACGTTGGATCAATTTGACCTTTTACTTCCGCGATCAAGAATTTGAATTTCATGGAGAACGAACAGTAAAGAGATGAATTATGCACGCAAGCAAAGATGGACTGCGGAATGGCCAAGGAATTAGACGAAGAGATGAAGACAGTTAAGTTGGAGTGGAAATGATGACAAGAAAGACCACTCAAAGACTCTGCGAGTCACCCTACATGGTTATCTCTCGTCTCCAGTAACAACTTTGTAACAGCTTCTACGAAATGCTATCGTAAATTGACCACTCTGATCGGGTTTTCTTATGGCAAACGGATGGGTCTGTTCAAGTTCAATGAACGCCGAGAGAAGTGGAGGAATCTCTTCTCGAACCTGGAATCTTGGCCTTGCGATGTCGATTCCGTCGCTTCTTGCACATGCTGACTGCTTGCTGAGAGTCTGCCAGGGTTCTCAACGGAGCAGCCACTTCATTGGCTGTTCATGAGTTCGCTTCGTTCTTGCGTGTCTGCAACAGCAATCGAGGAGGGTGCAGCCGTTGGCATAGTGCCAAGGCGGAAAGGAATTATTTGGGCAGCATGGCAATGGAGGGAGGAGGGTGGGTGGGAAGAAGAAGCTAGGACCGCGCGCGTGCCGCGTCTCTGCTCCCCCTTCTGCGACCTCCATCCGTGCCACGCTCTCTCTCTCTCTCTCATAATCGTGCCTCTCTCACCATTTCTAACACTCTCTGTTTCACGCAGCTTTTCCTCTCATCCTTCTCCACGCACTCTTTCCCTCCCTCTCTCCCATTCTCCCTATCGCTGCTCTATTTCTCTAACCCTCTTGCTTCGCCAAAGTCTTACGCACTTCTCGGCTGGACGGGTCGCGCCAACATAATTCAAAGAAATACATACCAACGGAAAGCTGCCACACTAAATGAGACGAGGATGTGGAAGAGAATGGAGTAAACAGGCGCGAAACAGACTGAAAACACGAAGATACATAGCACATGATGCGAAGGCCATCTTGGTGGCAACTTTAGCGATTACAGTGAGGTGGGAACTATGTCAAGAAGGGGTTCGAGAGGAATGAAGAATGGAGAAGAAGCTAAGATTTGGAGAAAGAGTGTGTAGAAGAGGATCGTGGAATATGGACGAGGGCAGCAACGACAGAGGGAGAAAGAGAGAGAGAGGAGAGAGAGAGAAGAGAGAGAGAGAGAGAAGAGAGAGAAGATGAGGGAAGTGAAAGACAATGAGGCGGAACAGGAATGAGGGCAGCAACGGCTGCGCTGGACGAGGCGGCGCAAATCACACACTCCGCATGCGCACATTGGGCATGGAGAAAGGGGAGCGGAAGTCGGATAAGAGCCAGACGGGGAGTGGACGGGTGGGCGGAGCCAGCCAATTCTGCCCTTATACATGATATGGTGATGAGAGATAACTCACTATTTCAAGACACGAAGAGTTTAAATTTATCATCAAAATGTAGTGTTGTTAGCGATGCTGGAGGTGAGTTGTCTCGCAAGAAGAAATGTGAAAAAGAATGAGAGAACGTGCTTCAATTAAGCGTGTGCGGGAGGAAGTGGCAGAAAAAGACACGATTAAGGAAGAAAGAAAGAGAAAGAGAGAGAGAGAGAGAGAGAGAGAGAGCTGTTAATAAGCAGTAATTTAGAGAAAGAGAGAAGATAGAAATGGAGAGAGATAATGGCAGAGGGAGAGAACTAGAGAAAGAGAGAGAGATACTCCGCCACCGCCCAGTCGTCGATGACTGCAGTGACGCAGATCGAAAGTGATCAGACACGAAGTGGAAGGTAGGCCAGACAGCTCGCGCACGTAATTACTCCCACTAGAGTTATTCATTTTTGAATTAGCGAATATTTTCATTTTCGCTCAAAACATCCCTCAAATTCTCATCACGTGGCTCGTACTCTCTTTCTCTCTCTTTCTCTCCCTCTCTCGATCACTCATTCTCTCCTTCTCAATCATTTTCTAAATTTCCGAAACAAGCAGGCCTAATTAGATGAATAGCTCGTTGGCTAACGTTTTATTTGTACTTTAGCAGATGAACTGTCATGATTTGGATGACAACATCCCTTAAGAGTTCAGATAAAAAGTGTGTGAAAAAAGTCTGAAGCGATTTAAAGGGTTGAATAAAGATTCCACTCATGTTAAATGGGTGGTGAAAAGAGTGAGAGAGTGAGAGAGAGTGAGACAGAGGGGATAGAGTGAGAGAGAGTGAGAGTGAGAGTGAGAGTGAGAGAGAGGGGATCGAAGAGAGGCATGAGGAACGGTGTAAGATCATAGTGCAAGCGGGAAAGTGTGCGGAGATGAAGAGTGCCTCTGAGACACGACACGAATCACTGAGGATGAGAGAGGCGGGCTGCAAGCTAGAGCAGCAGAGTGTAGCTGACCTCGATTTGGGACACATTTCTCCCGAGAGAGGCCCTCCCCCCTTCCCCCTTCCCTGGCTGGACTCTCCAAGGGGCACTACACAGCCGTACCCTCCCATCGTATCTCATTCACCAAGAAGAGTGAGGAATGTCATGACTCACTTTACTGTTGTCGTCTGCAGCATATGGCGCATTGAAGATAATCTAGAGTGACGAGCTCACCATCCAAAAACCAAAAGAAAAGCTGAAATTATTTAAAATTATGTACTACTGCATACAGTTATATAATGCCCTTCTCTAATCCGCACGATTACAAAGAGAGGGAGGGAGAAGGTTAGAAATGGAGAGAGAGAAGTGTGCGTGTGAGACAGACGGAGAAAGAGAGAGACACAGAGAGTGAAGAGAGAAAATGAAAAAGGGAGATATGTATATAAAGAGAGAGAGAGAGCATGGAGAGAAAGGGAGCCAGAAACATAATAATTCCTTGGAATGTTGATTATTGAATGCCTCATTTGGTTCCTTATGCTGATTGTGAGTGCTGGGTAATTCTGAAAATAACAGGTGGATACACGAAAAAACAAAATATAGTTAACTACGAAATTAAACTAAGTGGCAGCAAGTAATCAAGTAATAAATCGTTTAATCAAGCAAAATAAAAAAATATCTGTCACCACCCTAAGAATGTTTTTGTGGGTAGGCTTATTTTAAAATGTTTCCATGGATCTATAGATGCCGCATGCCCTTTATTCATTTACTAACGAAGTGCACGGCCTTCAGAGGTTTATCGGCCCACTGTGCAGTCTACGATAGATACTTTGAGAATTTTTTTTCCACCAATGTGCTCTCTCTCTCTCTCCCTCCTCTTCCATTGGGCCTTCCGTAAGAATTAAAGTAGATGAAACTGTCGGGTTGATTTGTTGCTCAGTTGAATTGACTTCGAACCTGCCTTAATTATTTTTCGGTGATCTCCCTAACAGGAGTAATAAGTGCAAACAGAAGTGAAGAACGATATATCCATTAAATATCACTCCAAGAGGATGCGTAAGCAAGGCGATCATTTGACCTTTTGTGGACGGTTCATTCTGGCAGAGAAAATAAGCTTGTAGATATTTTACACATTTCATGTGCATACGTATGAACATATCTTATCACATGCGAGCAGCTAATGGTAAGGAAGAGGAAAACAGTTAAGAGTTGGAGAGAGAGAGTGAGAGAGAGAGAGGAGGATGGCAGAAAGAGGGGGAGCAGTGACCGATATGATGAAGCGGCATTGAGTGCGAGTTCGGGCACTCGTGATTAGATCCTCGGCAATCACGCGTTGTACCGAGTAAATGAGTAGAAAGATATGAAGTCTTGGCTATAAAGGATTATGAAACCCAATAGAAATATTTGAATTTTGCAGACCGTTTTAGTCGCGTCTCTCTAAATCGCTATGGTATCAGGCAAAAAGGCTCGAATTCAAGGTTGAGTTCTGGTTACATAAAACTTCTTGTATGATTACCCTAACGTTGTGTTTCATAGCAACTGAGGCAATCAAACTTTTTTTAAAGGAACACATCCCAAATCCCATCCATAATTAGAACTATAAGATTTTTCTTTTATCTGCTGATGCCAATTAATACCTAATATTGTCTTTAATCAGCCTTGGCTGAATCTATTGCCCCTGATAAGCGTGTGACTTTTACCGAGAAGCATACGTTTCCTCGCTCTCCCTCTCGATCACACTTTATCTCTGGCTGGGGACTCTCTTTCTCTCTCGCTTCCTCTCTCTCTAAGTTTCTGTTTCCCTCTCTTACATGTCACCGTTTCTCAATCAGCCCTCTATCTCTCTTGCTCACGCATTCTCTCGGACATTCTGCCTGCATTCAGTATTTGGGTTTAGTCTTTTACCCAATGAATTTACGCTTCTTGTTTCATTGTCTCCTGATATATGTAGGTATGTATGTTTGGAAATTACGTCTTAGTTTCAATGAAATGGCCGTTTGCATTTAATTTTGTTATAAACATATATTGTATATAGAATATAAAGAACTCATATGGTTTTATTTTCCTCCGTGTGTAACCCAATTTATAATTTTTTGAGTATTCGGGCTACTCAAGGCACTCATGAGTGGCAATATGTAATATATATATATATATATATATATATATATATATATATATATATATATATATATATATATATATGTACAGTACCGCCAAAAAGTCTATCAACTTTTGGTTTTTCGGGCATATTTTCCTTCATAGTGTACGAAAGTAAATGAAATTTTCAGGGTTGCTTCTTTATGGTGTCAGATCTTTAGTAAGAAAATATTGGTTTCATTGATCCACAATAAAGCCTGAAAAAAATCAATAACTCAAATCACCCGAGTTGCACATTTAGGCGTGCTGGATTAAATGGGTTATTGCTTCGATATTCGGGTAGCTTTTATTTTATAAATGGTTTAGATGGATTCTAAGACATATCTGCGATACGTTTTGGGCCTAATCGATATTGTTGACAGTGGTAGTCAAAGTATGCATAAATAGTTAGGATCTAATTTTCACAGGCCAAGCAACCATCTGAATTTGTTCGCTTATCACCTCCGAATATATGGACCTCATGATTACTATAAGCATGGCAGTACATGATTAATTTTATTCTCCTGAACCTTCAGCATCTCAGGCCGAGTGCATGGATCACGAGCTGAAGGCAGGCAGCATATAAAAGCATGTGATTAAATATCGATTAGACCAAAAACGTATCGCAGATATGTCTTAGAATCCATCTAAATCATTTATCCAATAAAAGCTACCCGAATATCGAAGCAATAACCCATTTAATCCAGCACGCCTAAATGTGCAACTCGGGTGATTTGAGTTATTGATTTTTTTCGGGCTTTATTGTGGATCAATGAAACCAATATTTTCTTACTAAAGATCTGACACCATAAAGAAGCAACCTTGAAAATTTCATTTACTTTCGTACACTATGAAGGAAAATATGCCAGAAAAACCAAAAGTTGATAGACTTTTTGGCGGTACTGTATATCCATTGTTTATACCCTCCACTGACAGCGTTGAAAACACTCGTCGCGGTAAGCACTATTCTCTAAAAAAATCAACATTTCCTGAAACTTTTACAAAGCGTAGAAGCGGTCACATCGAGAAGATTTGCAGAATACAATTTGTCATGACTCGTGTGCAACAATATTTAATTGCGCCGTCAATATTTCTTCCATATTTACTTCTGATATGGCGGTATCATGCAATTGCACGACGAGAGTAGGTATTGATAAGCAATTGTCATCTGGCGAGTCTTCTGCCCTAATTAGGGAGCCTTTTGATGTGTGTGCCCTGTGCTGGAAGTGTGGCTAGATGGTCGGGATGCTTCAGAAAGCATGCGCCTGGTGCTGCCGCTGGTCTTGCTGCAGTGGTCGGCTGTCTCCGCCCATGACATCCTCATCTACATCAATGTCATCGGCAGCAGTCACATCTCATTCGGCAACGCCCTCATCGACACCCTCACGGACGCTGGACACAACGTCGTACGGGCGACGTTTCGTTTTTATTCTTTTTTTTTCCTCCTGAAAACACCAGATGGCACTGTTTCCTACGCAGGACGTCATGGCTGTGCAGCTGAACTCCGTTGCCCGTGTAGACGTCTCGCCACGTGTCCGCCACCTTCTGAAAGTGTCGTTCCCCGGGCTGAGTCCTTGGAACCGCGCCATTCACTTCCAGGTGCTCTCCTTGATAAGTAACCGTCGAAATGGCTATTTCGGGACCTGAAAGCCGTTCCTGGCAAGCCATTTTTAGCTTAAATGAGTGACTATTGTAAAATGGGAATTGACTCTATTTCACTTTTGCAGTCGCCGTTCACTAGCGTCGAATCTTGGAATCCTTTCAAGTCGGCGTGGCCCTTTTTCTATGAGGCCAACATTCAGATGTGCAAAGGTATGTCAGGGAGTATGGCAACGCTATGTCTCATTTCATAGATCCTCACCATCAGTTACTTTCCACATGCTACCAATTCTCCTTATGACTGAATTACTCTCTTGCCCTCCCTTTGTTTCTCTCTTCCTTGTTCTCTCTCTGTAGTGGTGCTCGAATCAGCCGCAGTGCGTGCCCACATGTCCTCCCACCGCTACTCGGTCTTGCTGCTCGGAGCTTACGAGTTTTGTCCATACGCGGTTGCTCACGGCTTTGCTCCCTCGACTCCCTTCGCCTCCTACGCCGCGACTCCGGCCATGCAGGTGCAGCTGGCATCAGCCGGCGTGCCTCTTCTTCCGCTCTTCGAGAACTGTCAGTTTTGCTCGAACGATTGGCTTTAAAGGAGCCAAAACTCAAACTTGAAATTTCGCTTTTAGGGTGAGAGAGCATGTGATTTAGAAAGAAGCGACTTCAGCGTAAGGAAAATTGTAATAATTTAGGATTGAGTTATAATTTTAAAGCAGACAAACGGAATCAAAGTTGATCGTTAAGTTATATGGTATGAAAAGAAAGCAATAAAATGATCTCTCCGTGCTGAACTGTGCAGCCATCCTGGACTCCCGCTTCGGCCACGATCGCTCTCGCTTCGTCGAGCGTCTCTTCGACACGGCGCACGCCTGGTACGAGCAATTCGCGTACGAACGAGGCGCAGACAACTACGTAAGATATCGTAGCGTCTCAGAATCCGCTCATTTTCTTTTAATTTTTAAGTTATATGCTTTTATAATGTACAAACGTATGTATGTATGTACCTGTCCATTTCCACTCGCCCCCTTCCAGAATCTTCTCTTCCGCGAGGTGTTCGGCGCCGACTTCCCCGACGTGCGCGCGATAGCGGCGAACACGTCGCTTGACTTCGTGAACACGCATCCTCTGATCGACGAGCAACGGCCGACTTCCTCCCGCTTCCGCTCCATTGGCGGCATCGCACTCGCCGCGCCCAAGCCACTTGATAATGTCAGAGAATCTTTTCTATTTATCTATACATACTTTCTGCATCAGTTTGAAACATTTTTTTCTCAAACAGTTTTAAAATATGTGCACATACTCAAAGAGGCAGTAAAGAGAATAGTGATTTGTTGCTTGCAGGCAACCGAAAAAGCTGTCGCCTCGGCAAAGAAGGGTGTAGTGCTCTTCTCGTTCGGGACACAAGTCCCTTCCGAGAAGTATCCGGTTGATGTGCTTCAAAGCTTCCTCGCAGCCTTCAAGGTTGCTCTCATATCTCTCTAATTTTATCGTATTCAAGCTAATCACTCTACTCTAATCATAAGCCTAACCAAATTGAGCGCTTCCCCGATCACGTCTTCATGTGGAAGTTCAACAGCAGCATTCCGCTAGATGCTGACAACGTCCTCAATGTCGACTGGATGCGTCAGACGGATCTATTGTGTAAGGCCCTGTCCTGTTATTGGCTCCAGTGTTGTATAACGCAATTTTTTTTTAGCCTAAGTTTATAATCGTTTTAAATCTCCAATTTAAACTTCCGAGGAAACTTTCATTAGTACAAAGTGCGCGATTTGAATAATGCCATTTGTTCACAATTGGGTCTGATTGAGTTTTTGGCTCCTTTAGAACGCGAAATAGGAGGGCGTCCCATAATGATCGTATTAAAATCGCGCCCTCTCAAACTTCGCTTGCTTATAAAATCGCAACGAGTGAACGAAAATCTCTCAAACTTTAAACTTCGATGCCTTCGACCAAACAGAATTTATTAATGTAGAGAAAACTGTATGTAAGCTATTCCCCGGATAGCTCCTTTAATAATATTGTAAGTAAAATTTAATCAGAATGCTTACTTTCATCTCGAATTCTGTGCGTGCAGACTCTGAACGCGTGGTGGGCTTCATCACGCACGGCGGGCTGAACTCGCTGACCGAGACGGCCTTCGCTGGCGTGCCCGTCGTCGTCATTCCACTCTTTGCCGACCAGTCCCATAATGCATGGCGGGCCAGCCAACTCGGCATCGGAGTCGCTCTCAAGTCAGACGACATGGAATGCTAATCATTTGTCTCATTTATCTTGCTTTGGTCCTACATCACTAACCACAAAGTTGGTACAAAAATTCGTTATTTTTTTGTTGATTTTTCAAATGTTGAGAGAAACGTGCATCGCTTGAACTTGCAGGAAGACTGAATTGACGGCTGACCGCATTTACAATGCGCTCACCTCCATCCTCTACGATAAAAGGTAAAATAGAAACTTTTACTGATGTATTTTGTTAATTTCCAGTTACCGGGAGCGCTCGAGGGAGCTGGCGAAGATGCTACGCGAGAGTCCGGATAACGTACGCCGCACTCTACTTGAGAACGTTGACTTTGTCGCCAAGTTCAAGGTAGACCATTGCAAGTTCAACCTTGGCCATTGTACCAAACTATAAATATGCTGTCTTTGCAGTCGCTGCACGAGCGCCACCGCTCTGCCGGTGCCGAAGTGTCCTTCCTCGTCCTCCTCGGCCTCGACGTCCATCTGGCCTTCCTTGCCTCCATTGCTGTCGTTCTTTTTCTTACCTTCCGCATATCTTTGATGCTCGTTCCAGTTCGATTGCTGAGAAAGTAATATCAAGAAGCGACTCTACTACATACTTTCGTGTTTTCCTTTTGTTTGTGTATTAATGCAATACTTTGTAATTCGTTCAGAAGTGTTGCCCCTTGCCTCCTTCTAATAATTAATGCTCTTTGCTGAATTAATCAGTCGGAAATAATTAATCCGTTGGAAAATTCGCACGAATCTGTGGATCGATAACGGAGTTTTTTTCACAATGCACAATTCACTTAACTGTATATGTGTTGACATGTTTTTAAGCAAAAAATGTCATGTATTCAAAGCATACAAACGTTACTCATTTTCAATAGAAAGATTCAATAGATTGTTCGCTATACATATAAGATATGATTTATTCATAAAGAGACGTTGTCTGTTTTCCTTTTTTCGCTCAAGTATTGGCTTCGCGCAACGGCGCTATATTTCTTTGGACCACGCGGAGCGACTAAACTAGAAAATGGAACAATCTTCCGTTGAATTCACATTCTGACACATGACTGACCTGAAATGTCTAATCTTGCTTATTCTAATCCCATTTCCGAGAGTTTCTTGTGATTCAGCTTGCATCTCAAATATCTACGATTTTTTCCCTTTTTCCATTGTGAGAACAATACAAACGTCCATATCTTTGGTTGTTTTTTTATTACTCAACCTTGTCTTTAAATTGAAATTATATCATTTGAATGTTTTTTAGCTGTATGGGGTTAGAAATGTTAAACTAGTACTTTTGTATAATGTGAAACCAGAACTTTTAACAATTCATGAAAGATCAGCAGCACACGATGGCCATTGTTGAAACGGCATTCTTCCTTATCTCAGCCACTCCGCACCGGGAGCACAGACTACTTCATGATAAAACAGGAGAAGCGCGGTCAAGCGTCACTTCTCGCTGTCATGGGGCTTTTCACGTGTTTCTGAGCAAATTCATTCATTGGCCTTGAATAATCTGTTAAAATGCAAATCTATCACTTTAAAAGCTGCATCCTATTGCATCAGGGGATTTTTTTCTCCTTAAAACCTTATCATATTGCCTGGAGGGAATACCCTGCCACATTGCCCTTATAATTTTTCATAACATTAGCACAACCTACTGCTCTCTTCTTCTATCTTTTATCTTCTTCGGCCCACGCGCGTCTCATGTCAAAAATGTTCTCTGGAGGGTGTTCGAAACATTTGTCTCACTTTCCCTCCCCCCACTCTCTCTTTCTCTAGTTCTCTCTCTCTATCCTTTTCTTTCTCTCTTTTTCTTGAACTCTCTTTCCACCTTCAATTAGTGACAGAAATATATTAAATCATAAATCCTATAGTGAGAGCGGCAACAAAGCACAAACACCAGGCTCGAATTGTCGCATTGTTTGCACGACTACGAACTACACGTCAATCATTGATGAACTACCGTATTCAAACTGTGACAATGCTATGCGTGATCGTTGCTCTCTTACGAATGCGGAAGAACATCTGTTTTTTTTCATTCTCGCATACGAGCAGCAAAATGCGTGTTCGAGCCCGTCTCCTCGTCGCTATTCCTCCTGATGGGCGTAGTTTGTTAGCTTGTCTCTGTGCACTCGTTAGAGTGCAGAGACAGAGAGTAAAGAGACAGGGTCGAGAGAACTAGGCAAAGATGCTGGAGATCGAGAGAGGCGAGGAACCTGGAGAGAAAGGGAGAGAGAAAGAGTTGTGTTGTTCCACTTCGAACTGCTAAGTGATCTTTCGCTCTCTCGCTTTCTCCCTCTCTCAGTCTGCACTTTTCGAAAGTGCTCCCCGGGAAATTGTGGCCATATGATGGTGGGCTCTTCTTTTTCTCTCGCAAACAGTTCATCAACGCGATGTAGCACTTTTGTGCTGTTTACCTGAGTTGTGATGGGAAGGGACGTAGCTCACTGCTCCGAGTCATATCCCGTATCACGTGAAGACTGTACACTCCATCTGCCAATCACCCCATCAAGAGCGTCAACGACGCGTGGGTGGCGGGCAGCTTGTGAAGACTGTGAACTTCTTTAAAAAAAACGCGATTGGGAAACCACATTCTTTATCTTAAATTCATGCTCATCTTCGATACAGTGATTTTTTAGCGATGATTGGAGGCTAGCTGAGAATAACTACGTTGAAATAGAGGAATAGAAACAAATCCGTGCTCATGATTTCTCATCTGTTATGGTAGCTTCTTTATCTCGCTTTTTTCGATGTGCAAATCAAAGGGAAGAAGCTTTCTATATTTGTCGTGTCTTCGGCTTCTGTAAAGGTTTCTTTTTGTTGTTTACATACCTCGCTGTTTTTCACATTTGTCTGAGTTCTCACGCTGCCTTTACTTTCAAGTCAGAAATGTAGTATATGTAATATGCGACAAGGTTTCCCAGTGATAAAAATAACTTCTGATTGTCTGCCGCGTTGAATTCTCTACATATCTTTTGCATTATATCATGTAATCTTTTCGCGATATCATTTGAGTACCTTGTTAATTGAATTTATAAATGTACTCATAGTATATTTGTTCTATGTGCGTTCAACTTTGGTTACAATGTAGCCTAACGGCTATTGTTGAACTGATATAGTGCGATGGAAACTCCGTTTCGGATTCTGGTGAAGGAGCATTAAAGAGCGCGGGAATGACTGCGAGAACAGCAATTCCAAAAATAGGAAAAAAATCGCTGTTTTGGCATGGTCGCTGGACGGATAAACGTGAAAAGCTAAAGAGCGACTTTTTTTTTTTAAACATTACATTCCTTGCGGAATCTTCAACTCCAACCTTACATGACAATACTATTACTTGTGCATCATATACAAACTTCGCGAGTGTAACGAGAAGGCGATGAAGAGGAAAAAACATAAAGGCTGGTTTTCGGGACTTAGTCGGCCAAAGTTCTATAGCACAAGGTGTTCACAAAATTCTTGTGTCCTGCATCTCGCGTCGCCTCGCGGTCTCTTCTCTTCACATTCTCTCTTCACCTCCCCCATTCACCGCAATTCTGTCTCGCGTCAGCGGTTGTGTGAGCAAACATCGCACAAGGGAGGGGAAAGGGGAAGGATCCAGTCTGACAGAGAAGCAGAGAAAAGAGAGAGAGTGGAAAGAACAGAGATTAAACGGTGCAAAGAGAAAAGAAGGAATACTTTGCAGGAATGATGAGAGGGAGACATGCGGAGAGGAGTTGAAGGCCCACGTTAGACCCGTGCACTCTCGGATTTAAGAACTGTCCTACACCAACTCACAAAGACTACATAAATACATATGTATGTATGTCGATAGGTGCATTCAAATTTACATATTTGTGCATTAGAGCTTCATTACGAAGAGAAATCTCATCTATTATAGAATTGGTTATGCTTCCCGTTATCGCGTGTTGTCGTGCTGCTTCACATGTCAGAGAGATAGACGAACTTTGATGCCAACTTTATTTTACATGTGAGTGTGGACAGAAAATAAACTGAAGGACTATGAAGACGCCAAGTCTCTGCATGCTCTGATAACTGTTGAGTGATTTAGCCTTCGATATGAGGTTTTTTAATGATCTTCCAAAAAATGTCTAGCGTAGGCTCTTATGATAGAAAATAGTTGAGAAAAAGAAATGTCAAAAAAGGTGGCTTCAAAGAACTAGTGAATACGGAACAGAGTAGAGAAGCAGCGCAGTGGAGGGAAAGGGGGGGAAGGAAACTACGGAATGGAACAACCGCCTGAGCACTGCTAGACTGCTATGTTTGTGGAGACAGAGACTAGGAGGGGAGCGAGAGAGATGAGAGAGAGAAGCAGAAAAAGAGAAGAAGTCGCGTAATGAAAAAGGATAGACGTTGGCGACACTGGACCAACATTCATCTCTTGTTATTCAGCCCATATCTATCACTTTCTCCATTTGTCTCCCTGTCTTATTCAAACAATATTTCTATGCCTTTCTCCTTTCTCCACCGTTTATATCCAATATTCCTCGACTTCTTCCGTGTTCTCTCCTATTTTGCAATCTGCAATGAGTTTCACGTCATATTTACTCCCTCTCCTTCACCTTCCAGTCGTGATTCATCTGCCCTTGTATTTCTTGCGTATTTTACGGCAATTGAAGTGGGACGAGAAGGAGAATGGCGAGTCTTTATCTTCATGGGCTAGTCAACCTTTCGGTAGCTTTTTTGCTGTTTGCGAGTTGAGAATAAAGATCTCTGCTTTGGGATCTTTCTGATCCTTGGCCGAGACGGTGGAGTCGGGCAAGTGTGCGGGGAAGGATCCGAGTAAGAAACCACAAGATTTCCTACGCCGTCTTGATGGTCTTGCAAGTCGCTGCTCCTGTCGCGTTTTGATCATTCTTTTCAGGCGCGCAGCACAAGAGCACTTTACTGGGCGTTGGCCTTTCACTCACCTTCTGCAATTACTCCTTTTTTTTTATAAAAAAAAATGTATTTTATTTTTCTCGTTATCTCTAAATCTATATCTCTCGCTATATCTCTCTCCCTCTCTTTCTCTCTTTCTTTCTCTCTTTCTATCCCTTTCGGTCACTGTTTCCTTTTCAACCAGCCACTCTCGTGCTCTCTGACTCTCTTTATAGAGTGCTAACCTCTGAATCTCTTGCTCTCTGGCTGCTCTTGTAAGAATAATTCGTCCGCTCCATTATCGCCTTTAGCGTACCTCGTGTTGCACCCATACAGAACGCTAATCATGTGTTCGCACGTTGCTAGTTCTGATATCGATGCCTAAATCATGTTGAAGAAAAGATAAGCAGACGGAGGCAATTGCAGGAGACAGAAACGACGCTCGTGAATAGCGCGATTTGTGAGTCCTCACTCCATTTCAGATCCCTGGCTATCGGAGGCAAGGGACCTGAGAAGAAGCTGCGTCGCTTGCGGGGGAGAATCTCGTACGGAATGCCGCACCTCGCCGCCGCGCCACTCACGTGTCTCGTCTGCGCGTCGCCCACCGCTTCGTCACTCCATTTTGGCGCGCGATCTTGCAAGGTTTATTTATTTATTTATTCACATCAAAAGTGAATATGATGTGACAAAACTTTGGAGAGCAATTTTTTAATGTCATTTCCTTATTTTGCACCTCTCCCAGACTCACTTTTTGCTAATTCACTTTGTGTTTTTAACACATATGGCTATGTCGATGTCAACTCTATCCGCAACCAAAGAGAGAGCAAACTTGGTAAGCATTACGTTCAAGAAGTCAGAGGGAGATGCTAGCTGTATGGAGGCACTTATTACACGCGTGAAGGATGAAGAGCACCGGATGACCTAGAAAATAAGGAAGTCCTTGTCATTGTGTTCTGTTTGTGATTTCCCAATGAAGGAAAGAGAGAGTTCAAAGATCTCACATGGTTTGTTTGCTCTCAAATCGCGCGAAGGACCGGGCCGAAATTCAAGGAGTACATGAGAGGCGTGAGGAGGTGGAGCTTGCAGGAGGGAGGGGCGATGTTCGTGACTACTATGTTTCCACTCATCTTTGACGCTCTCTCTCTCTCTCTCTCTCTCTAATTTTTTTGTCCCTAGTACTAGGAAAGCTCTTCCTTTTTTCTCTCTCTCTTTCTTTCTCTCTCTCTTCCTCTCACGATCTTCTCCATGCAGGCATGCGCGGCCTTCTTCCGAAGGACAGTGGCGATGAGCATGAAGTACGCGTGCGCCTCTCACAATCAGCCACCTACTGATCGGCCATGCCACATTCATTACCGTACGTGAGCAGCATGAGAGCAGAGTATGAACATGAATGGATACTCTCTCACTTTCATGTGCATGACACGATTAAGAAAGCGTTCGGGAACAAAGGCTATTTGAATAATTGTCTGAATGCTCTTCGAATTGAGATCTCCGCATGATCTGCCGCCACTGCCGCTTCCTCAAGTGCGTCAAAGCTGGAATGAAACGCGACTGTCAGGGAGACATTAACTCGTTCGCTTCAGAGTAAACTCAAATATCAATGTACATGTACATGTCTTCCCTCTTCTCCTGAGAAGCCATTTATAAAAATCTGCTCAGATCATATATTTCAAAAAGATAATGTCAGCTTAAAAAAAGGAGACTTTGTTATTCATAATTTGTTGAAGTGGTACAAAGACGGTGCGATGCTGCGGCTGCCGCTGCCGCCACGATGACAGCGACTCGCGAGATGAAGGAAGAGCCTCGGCCAGACAGCAAGGGGCATCCCTGTGAAGGTCAGGCGGATTACCTTCTTTTTTATCATTTCCATCTCTGAATTACAGGTTATGTTGCATCAAGGAGCAGTGTTGTTCTGTTTGGTTGCAACATTGACAACACCATTGATAATTGAATCCAAATTGTATGTACACAATGTTTGTGGGCATTTATTATCGTTATCTTTGCAGGTTTAAGATAAATTATATAAGTTAGAAAAATCTATATTTTTCCATTAATCTTTATCTGTTTTCGATTTTAGCGATTACGCCGCACTATTTGGACGGTTTCTGGGAGCTGAAGGTGGAGGAGGACAACTGGTCGCAGCCCTCGACTTCCTCTCCGCATCACAAACCAGCTTCTAGCACAGGTGGGCGGGTGGGCGCAGGAGGAGTATTCTGATAGGGAGAGGGGGAGAAGAAGAGATGGAGTACACTGGACACAAGCACAAAAGAAGAGCAAGAGTGCCGCATACACGATGAAGGTAACTTCTTCGTCCTCATCCTCTTCTTTTTCTTCTTCTTCTTATTAGCTAATTTATTCCGCCAACCCGGTCTACTTGAGCACAGAAAGCCTCACTCACTCCACTTATATAAGGGCACTTTCAATGTTCACTATTCTTGTCGCGAACTTTTAGCATACATAATTCGCTACGTAGTGGGCATCTTGGGATTTTTATGTTTTGTGAAAATTCTGTAGAAGAAAACAGCGTTGTAGCTTTTCCCTCTCTCGTTAGTAGTACTTAAGAGGGACATAGAAATAATTTAGAATTTGCCGCCCCGTGGAACTCAACTTGCCGCCTTGTCTCTAAAGCCTCTGACTAATATAGACTGAATCTCATCCCTTCTTGTCTTTCCATACAAGAGATTAAACTAGCAAAGACGAGCCTCGTAGACTTTCACAAATCTCTTTCCTCTTTTCCTCTTTGGTGAGCTCATCTGGTTGAAACGAGACAATGGAAAGGTAAAAAGGACAGTCAATAGAAGACCCAAGGGTCCCTGGTTCTTTGATCCAGGAACGAAAAGGAAACAAAAGTCAACTGCAGACCATGACGAGAACTATTGAATATTTCCGCCCCCCCCCCCTATTCATATCTGAGCACTGTAATTTGAGAAACTGTTTTGCACGCCATCTGCCAAATGTTGTTGTTCATTCTCTTAGAAACTGATGTCAAATATGAGGAGATTTTAATATATGTACATATGTATGCCAAAAAGGCTAGTTCTTAATCTGCTTCATGATTAAGTTTGAAAATGAATGAAGTTTGACAAAGTTCACGGATGTTCTGGAAGTTGCTTACCATTAGCTAATGGTAAGGAAATATAGGCTATTTAAAAGACATGTGATTCAGATGAGTCGCCGCAGACGAGTTGCAGCAGCGGGGGCTGCCGGGTCAGCGGATTCGACCTCATGGTGTCATCTGACGAGGCTGCTCGCATTGCACGCTACTACGTCAGGAGAGAGCAGGTCGGAGAGGGGGCGTCGATTGGAGGGGCCTTAATGAGAGTCGTGAATTGGAGAGGGCCGTGAATTGGCTCTTTTGTGTGGGTGGTGCAAGGCGACAGACAACACAAGAGGGTCTTGCCCTCACGTCATCGTAGCAGCGAAGCATCATGCATGCACCGCCAGAGCAAGACAATGCGCGTCTAGTCAACACTACTAAGCCGGAAGTAGAAGAAAAATGTGAAATACTGAAAGAATATGGGATATTATTGACTATGAATAAAATAGTATTCCTGGTTTGTAAGACTTAACATCGAAAAATATTGCAGACGCACTGGGAACGGATGCGCATCTTGTATACGGACATTGCGGTGCAGCAACTCTTCGACATAGAACTTCCAGAATGCGTAAGTTGGCTGCTCATTCGGCTACGTCGTTCTCAATCATTCAGTATATATAAATTGTAAGTGATTCAGCTATCTCATAATCAATAGTTTGCCTTGTTCATCCTTCCAGCCATACGAGCTACGACATCTGCGGCCACTGACGATGACAGCTTTTAAGGGAATGGTGAAGAGCTGCCTGCTCGCCTGCTATGATCACACTCTTGGACTCAGTGGAATCGAGCAGCTCACAAGCAAGGCCGACAAGGCGAGTTTGTGTTATTCGTTTTGGGGAATCTGTTGCATTTCGGTCAAAGATATGTTTGATTGGCTTAATATAGATGCATATGAAAGCATATCTGTCTTTGGAAGCAAAATAAAGTTTGTTACTTTCGCAGAACCTTTTGTATCGATACGTAGTAATGGCCGACTACGTGATGGGCACTGCGTTCTTATCCTCGCGGGTCGGCCTCGACGAGGGTCTGCTCGTTATGACCGACGGCACGTATCTAAGGATGAGGCCACTTCCGACTGATCAGGAGAACGAAGAGACGCCGGCCACGCCGGAGGCCCGCAAGGAACGAGAACTATACAGGTTTCAGCCGAAAGCGACTCGGTTAGAATATAACTAATGGCACAGACTTACTTTATGCTATAATTAGTACAATATTAGTGGTTAATTCAATCTGTGTTTAGAATGTTCATGCCACTGCACGTGCACCACTTCCTTAGTGTTGTCGAGCCATTCATCGCCTTGGACATCTCGTTCAGCGAGTATGCCATCCTGAAAGCAATCACAACGTGGCAACTTGGTATCAATTTGTCATGTCGTTAACCTTGATTTCTTTCCTCTTTCCTTTCAGCTTTAGTTGACTAAGTTAAAAAAAAAAAGAATGTATTTGCCAGCCCACTTCCGCGTGTCGGCCGAGTGCCGCACCCTGTGTGAGCAGCAGCGGAATCTGCTCGTGGCTGCTCTCCACGGAGTTGCTATCGAGCGGGGCTGCACGGCTGAGACGGCGCCCATCCGCGTCGGCAATCTCCTTCTCTACCTCGCGAATGTCATGGTCAGGCCATCTGCCGATTGGAATCTGTAGTGCCAACTGATTTGTTTACGAATTATGGGAACATCTTTAAGGACTATCTTTTCTGTGTGTATATTAGCTGGAAAACGGGTAAGCGACTTTCAAGGGGAGAGAAAATAAGATCGAAACTAAAAATGAATACAATTAGTTCTCAACGTAATTTTCTGAATTAAAAATAAGCATCATTTTGTACATAAGAAATATTTCGCATTGCAGGAGTTCATGCAAGGCGATTTCATTTCGCTCTTCTTCAAGGTCACTTATTTCGATCTCCACGATATTGAACCGCTCATTCGTACAATGTGCTCACACGTATACTAATGCCTGGCAGTGCATAAAAAATGTCAAAGCCCTCTTTCATAGTCTGCAGCACAATGCCAACGAAGAAGTCACTGTGGTGAATATACATGTCTAATTTTAAGACGTTATAAACTGAAATTCATCATTTTTCTTATCGAGCTTTGTTTTGTGAGCATTTTTTCCTAACTTATAGCTACATCCTCCTTATATAAGGTTCCGTCCCACCCCTGATTTGGGTATTCCACCTGTATCTCTCGCTAATTAAACCAAATTCTCGCACACGCCGTGACTGTCCATCTATATGAAAAAATAAATAAACAAATGGCTGGCATAAAATTCGCAAAACAGAGTGCGATGTAAATGCTACTCGTTTACAGCGTCTTATATAAGTCTTTTATATTTTCATAAATTAATTTCTATATTTTGACTACTATAAATTGTGCATTTGTTTTCTCCAGTGGAAAATGCAACATTGACAGTAGCATGCCGAAAAATACATAATTTCACAATCTTGTCTGTGCTTCGGTTTCGGTGGGAATTATCATAAAGAATTTTGGTGGGAAAGAGGCAAGCCGTGAGAATAATCAAAGATTTTAATGTTGAAATACACTGGCGACCTTACGATCGTCGACACCGTTATTTCTTTCATCGGGAAAGAATAGAGCATCCGGATGGCCGGCTGGTCTTGTTTTGTCACAGACTACGAGGAGTGAAGATTACAACATGGGCGATGTGTTGAAAGTGTTCATGCCGATCTCTGCTTCTATGTAGTACAGTACACGTTGCACAAACAAATATTGAAAATACGATTTCAGTGATAAGAAAGAGAAGAAGAATAAGAAAGAGACAGGCTAGTTTGCATGCTGACAGAAGCTCGGTATGTATGTATGTACCTAATTGTAAATACAACCAGGGATTAAATGGATTCCTACTTTATTTACATTTATTGTCATGCATGAGGATGTTTTTTGTGTTCAAGAATATTTTAGCTTTTTGAGTGAAGCATTTTAATAAAAATAATCATCTGATTGCGATTTTCAGTGATTGCCTTGAAAAGCAAAATTCAAAGATTTCAAGGCAGAGAGAAAGAGTGCAAAGTAAATACGAGTGCAGCTGAAAGGGAACACCAAAGCATTGAATAGTTGCGGGTCAGTTCGGATAGAAAGACGAGAACCGAGTAGAGATAGCTAGACATAATATTTCAGGCAGATAGATAGGCAGAGGAGGAGAGAGAGAGTGAGTGAGAAAGATTGAGAGTGAGACAGAGAGTGAGAAAATGGAGAGAGCGAAACACCGCGAGATGGGACAAACGTAGAGAGAAAGTGCCAAGAGTGAAGGCCAGAATGTGTCAGCAAGAAAAGAATAGTACACTGCTGTCAAGCGCATAGGCCACGAGAGAGAAAAGGCAAGTACAGCCAAAGAAGCAGAGAGAGAGAGAGAGAGAGAGAGAGAGAGAAACGAAATAGAAAGAAGGAGAGAGCATTTTTTTCATTTTCTCTTTCTCTTGCTCCTAAAACATTCAGTCTCCACACTGCCAATGCTCGTCTCACAAACCTTTTTCCATTTGCCTGCACTCTCCCAACCCTATCGCATACTCGCTCGCTCGTTCTATCCTATTCCTCTTATCCTTTCGTTCTCTTCCTTGTGCACTCTCTCTCTCTCTCTTTCTTTCTCGCTCTCTCTCTCTCTTTCTTTTTCTCTCTCTCTCGCTCTCTCTCTCTTTCTCTTTCTCTTTCTCTCTCTCTCTCTCTCTCTCTCTCTCTCTCTTTCTTTCTTGTATGCTTTGCTGTTCGGTCCCTTAGCTTCGTCGCTTCGCTTCCCTTAAACTCCATCGCCTGTCTTCATTCTAATAATTGCCTTTTTCGCCTTTTGTGTTGCCATCACGAGGTCAATCATATTCACCTTCCTAATCGCACACATATTGACCACTCTTGAGAGGTAAATAATCAACCAAAGTTCAACATTGTTCATTTCGAGCTAGCATGTTCCTTGGTCACTATTCGTTCCTCTTTCCCTCGGATGCATCTGATGTAGGTCCTGAAAACTGCGAACCAACTGCTTCCTACAATTAGGGAACTCCTTGGTGCAGTGCGAATTATAATCCCGGCATAATCTTGCTTTTTCTTCTTCTCTGTCTCGAGTGTTCTGTTTCAGTCTATTTTTTTCTATTTATAAACGTTACTTTATGCACAGATGATAGCTAATTCCTGTAATTCCGAATCCACTATTTGCTAAAATGACTCTTGGGCTTCTTTTTAGTTTTTTATCTGCTGTAAGTTCCTTATGGTTACGATTTTATACACTTCATTTCTATCGCGCTGATATATAGGTATGTATGTAAGGTTTGGCAGAGAAATTGCGGGAGACAGTGAAAGCGGAGATCGAGAGATACAGAGTAAGAGAGGAGAGTAATAGAGTCTGCAGAGATAGAAACCGAGGGTCTAATGTGTGAGCCTATCAGTCCTTCCATCTTCCGCAGAGTTCGTCACTCTCCAATTCGCCATACCAATCTCCGTACTTTGTAGGCAGCCAAGGAAGGGGGGGGGGGGGGGGGTGGTGTAAGAATGAGAGTTAGGAGTTGCAAGCCCCTCCCTTTCTCGCACCCGTCATCTGCCGAGAAGTGGCCACAATAGTCACAGAGATTAACACGGATGGGAGATATAAAACGAATTCTGTATAGATATCAAGTTCAAGTCTTTTATTCTTAAGGTCGACGCGTTTGCAGCTGAGACGTTGCGGATGTTAGTAGCGATTAATGTACATATTTGTGAGAGAGAAAGAGAGGGGAGAGGAAGACTGAGAAAGATAGAATGAAAGAGAGAGAGAGAGAGACAGTGAGAGGAAGACAGAGAGGGACAAAGAGGGAGTGAAAACAAGTGTGTGCCTCTCCTAACTTTGTGAAGCGTCTTTCTCCATATACATACATACATAGATTGTCGAACTTTGAATTTCTCGCACTTCTCTTTTGCGTCTACGTCTTCTTTTCTGGTTTACGCATTTTTTTTGCGTGGATTAATAAATGAATGACTATAATTGTCTTTCATTTTAATTTCTGACTTTGCTTTATATCAATGATAATAGTCATTCGGTTGTCGCTTTGTGCTGTATTCTTTTAATGTTAGACTAAGAATTTTGAGTGCAATTTTCTTGTTTTATGTTTGCGAAAGAATATGAAGAAAGCTTCTAGTTTGTAAGTCTCTGCCCTTTCTCTACTTTCTACGTGTTGCTAAGGGAAGACTTCGAAGAGTTGAGAGTGCGAGGGAGGGAGAAAGATAGAAGATGTCTCCGAGTGCGTGTCTCATATGTTCCTCGCCTACTGCATCGTCGCTTCATTTTGGCGCCCGATCGTGCAAGGTTAATTTTTTTCACCTGTAGCTATAGACACGGCACATTTAAAAGCTTTTCAACTATGACGTAATTAACTGCTTCTTTTCATTGAACCCTTTACAACACATACTTGAGGGAATGCGCTTTATGTTTCGTATAATTCAACTGGCAATATGGACTGCCTAGTTTTGCGAGAAAAGGAAAGCGCTTGCTCGAAATCCAAGAGCACGGATGTCGAATATGTGTTCAAAGATCAAACTTGCTCAGCGTTAAGAGCTCGAACATCTACAGCTCGTGAAATTCGAGAAGAGAAATGACAGAGAAATGGAAGATCGAAGGGCTTTAGATTACACGTACTTTTGTGTCTTATTTGTGCTAGCAGAATTGCATGATTGCTGTCTCATCAATATTTCATCTCTCATGCTGCTGACTCTCGCATCATTGGCAGGGCATTCTTGTTTAACCTTGTCCCGATCTCTCTCTGCCTCTCCCTCCCTCTTTCTCTCTCTCTCTCTCTCTCTCTCTCTCTCTCTCTCCTTTCTAGGCATGCGCTGCCTTCTTCCGCCGCACCGTGTCGATGAGCATGAAGTACGCGTGTGCAGCGCAGGCGCCGAGCGAGCGGCCATGCAACATCCACTATCGTAAGCCAGATGATTGAATACATTGGAATCAGTTCCTCTTACGATCCTTGATCTCTCGAGCACCGCTTTCAAGACGGAAGGAAATTCCTTTCAAGGAATTCTAAACTAAAACACGAAATGTCAATGTTGTATACTAGAAGTTTTGAAATTTCACTAAATACACCAAGATACGCTGTGAATACATAGATTATCTCAAGGCTTGAATATTAGTTTTTCTAGACATGGACTTTTGAGGTAGTTTCTGTTTTGTTCAGTTTTCCTGTGCCGGCCAGCTCAGAAGGACCAATTTCTCTTAATTTGTTTTCTTTTGAAGATCTCCGGATGATCTGCCGTCATTGTCGCTATCTCAAGTGCATGAAAGCGGGCATGAAACGGGAATGTCAGTTCAGAATGTCATCGGGATCATGCAGAGAACGCGTACAAAAATCACGTATTTTGTGTGAGACTTTTCGCAGAGAAAAGTGATATTTATCACCACTCTATGCACAAATGCATATGAAAAGTTGCTTTATCGTTATAGAAAGATGACAATTGTGTCAGTCTAAATGTGTCTTCCTGCAATTATTTCTCACGACTTGGATTTTGTCTCGTCTTGCAAGGTTTCCCTTTTTTAATTGTGCTGTGTTCAGTGGTGCAAAGACGCAGCGAGAGAGTGGCAGCAACTCCGCGGGTCACTGCTTCTCCGCCAGAGGGAAGGGACGAGCCGCGTCCGGCCAGCAAAGGTCGCTCCGATGAATGCACGTTCAGCATCTTATTCTTTATCTGCGACATGCATGATGTCCGAAGAAAAAATGCAACTTTCCGATGATCGTAAAATATAAAGATGGGCTATAAGCAACAAAAAATCAAGCAGATATGATTTCTCTTACTGCCCAGTCTTTGTCTTTCAATAAGCTTGTAAGGGCAGGAAGGTTGGTTCGCACCAAAAAAGATTGCTGATAGTATGTACTTCTGGTCAACTCTTTGGACTGCTTTCGTACATTTGCGCAAATACTACATATGAAGGCATCACTAAATTTGTCTATGCAATGCTAACATTCGTAAGCCTCCATTCTTCCTAAAACTAGCCTAGAAAACAAATATCCATTCGAAAAAGGCTTTCTCTCAGGCAGCACACCGCTGCCACTCGAGAATGTCTGGGAGGCGAAAGAGGAGGAGGAGGATGAGTGGTCTCAGGCTTCTACTTCCACTTCTTCACCTCATCAAACATCCCAGAACAACTCGGGTATTGGATCTTTAAGAAAAAGATTAAACTGAAATTTAAGTTTAATTGATTTCAAGCAGGCTTTTTTTATATATTTTCAAAATGTCTTTTTGACATGTAGTCATTTGATTTTTGTGCGAAACTTTGAAGACATGGAATGTGGCGTGAAACTGCCTCCTCTTTCAGAGTCACCGCAAACAAGCTGCTGCGGCAGCTTCCTTAGCAGCCGTGAGCACGTCGTCTCATGTGAGGACATTGAACGAGTGACTCGGCACTACATTCGACGTGAGAAGGTGCGAGTCCAAAAAACAATATTAAAATAAGTTATAATAACAACCGTATTTTCATGATTTAAATATTCATATTGACAGACTCATTGGGAGCGCATCCGCATCCTCTTCACTGACATTAGGGTGCAGCAGCTCTTCGATGTTGAACTGCCCGATTGCGTACGTGACTTTATAAAGTAGTAGACAACTTACGTACTTTATAAAAGAGAATCATGTCCCCATCTTCTTTCCTATATACTTTTTAATAATCTACAGAAGGTGAAAGCGTGCATTCCGTTTGCAGCCATACAACCGACAGCAGCTGCGGCCGATGAAGCTGGCGGAGTTTCGAGGAATGGGCAAGGACTGTCTACTCGCCTGCTACGATCACACTCTCGGACTCTGCGGAGTGGAGCAGCTCAAGAACAAGTCGGACAAGGTCGATACAAAGGCACCTTAGAAATGTATGGATTAACATTCCCCAGGGAACCTTGTGGCAGCGATCATTTTACTAGAATCTTCTCTACCGCTACGTCGTGATGGTGGATTACGCGATGGCCTCTGCATTCATCTCGTCGCGTGTCGGGAAGGAGGAAGGGCTTCTCGTCATGACGGACGGAACCTTCTTATCCATGCGGCCACTCCCGGCGGAGGAGCAAGCAAGAGAAGGAGTCACTCCTGAAGAGAAGAAGGAGATCGAACTGTACAGGTTCTTTTTTGATGTTCAAATTACATTTGGTTTGTTTTCGAAAGTATTGCAAGAAAAAGTAATAGCTGTTCGTTGTGATGTTGTCTAGTTGATGATTGCAGAATGCTAATGCCGCTGCACATCCGCCACTTCGTGCACGTGGTGGATCCCTTCATCGCACTCGATCTCTCCTTCAATGAGTACACTCTCCTCAAGGCCATTGCTACGTGGCAACTGGGTGCGTGCTGGCTCTCCCAATTTGATCATAACACGAAGCTAAGAGTATAGAGTAAAAAAGATGTTGTGAAGTACACAAATTTGTTTGTGATCTACTAAATATTAGATCTTCAGCCCACTTCCGCGTGTCCGCCGAGTGCCGCGCCCTCTGCGAGCAGCAGCGGAATCTGCTCGTGGCGGCCTTGCATGACGCGGCCATCGAACGGGGCTTCACGGGAGAAGCTGCGCCTGTCCGCGTCGGTAATCTCCTCCTCTTCCTCGCCAATGTCATGGTATGCACTTGATAGCTCTGGCTCCTTTATTGCAGCTGATGATAAAAACATTGTTGCTAAATGACACAAGGAATTTGGAAATAATTCAGTTGTAACTGTTATAAATCATGGACATTACAAGCTACATAAATAGATATGTGTCAAATGTACACATGTATGTACATACATAGATATCTGTCAAATGTGCTTAAGGCGAGAAAAGCCAAGGATCTTAATATTTGGACAGCCAAATCTCTACATTTTCAGGAATTTACTCTTGGCGATCTTTCTTCTACTTTCTTCAAGATTACTTATTTTGATCTCCACGAAATTGACCCGCTCATTCGTACGATGTGTTCGCATGTCTATTGATCTAATTAATTCTTCGATGATAAATTTTCTTATTCCGTATTTCGTTTTTATTCGGTTATTATTTCTGTTGCATTTCAATTTTCTTGCAAACTAACCGAGTAGTTAGATATCCCATGTTCCCTAAATTTTCCACCTAAGGGATATCGCACATGTACACATATTTTGTAAATTTCCCCTAACTATTTTATGTATTATGACTCGTAATATTTTTCGTTTATATTTCCAGACTGAGTTGTAAACTATGGTTACGTTTTTAATGTATTGCCTATGGCCAATTATAATTGAACTATAAGTTGTAAGACATAACTAGTAGAATACTGATAAGGAAAGACTAACATCCGACTTCTATTTGTTGATATTTAAAATTACTTATGAATTTTGCCATATGAAGTTGATTTTTGATTTTATATTGATGAGAAGGCTTGGCTGACTGGTAAAACATTTTAAGATTGTTAGGTAGTCAGTTAAAATCTGGCATTGCTGTGAACTTGCAATTGGATAATGCATCTTGTTATATAATTAATAATATTTATTATAGATGTTTTTTTCATTTATCCAACGATTCCGATTTTGACTACTCGTTCCTGTATTGAGATGACAGTAAATCCAGAATACATCCTTACTTTATCTCGAAAATTCACTTTGCTTGACGAAGCGGTGAGGGATCGACGAAGCAGCTTGCACGTGCTGAGCGCTCGTTGATATCTCCGCGAACCTCGTTTCCTCGAACTTTCCAAGCACTTCCTCATAGTCAAATGTTGCGTGTAAGAGCAAAACAATCATTTTTATATGGGAGATCTTACCTGTTGTGCTACTGGAAGCAACACTGATAAAAAGAACGGCAAGAAAGCCATGCGGAGCGAAAAAGAGTGAAAGAGAGAGAGAGAGAGAGAGAGAGAGAGAGAGAGAGAGTGAAATAGAACTAGAGAGAAGGGGAAAAATAAGAGGGAGAAATATGTAGATAATGAGAGAGTGAAAGAATTACCCAACAAAAACTAAATAATGACACATTACTGGACTTGAGGTACCTTAGGGCCCTTCTTGAACCACTCGTGTGATCTCTTACTTCTTACTTTGCACTAATCACAAAATCATCTTGAATAAAAATCGTTGTGTAGATGATGATATCTACATATGTACTATGCACATTTGGATATGGATTCTGTATACTAGGCTATGTGAGTCTCGCCAGCTCGGAATGGTATTTAATCCATCTGCAGGCAGACTCAGCGTCACTTCCTTTCTTCCCACCTTCACTCCTCTCACGAGCGGTTGACTCCCATTCTATCTCCCTTTCCCTCTTCTCCCTTATTAACCTCTTACTGCCTCTCATCGTCTCTCCTGCACTCTATTCCCTGTCCCTCAGGGAAGGTCACAGCAAAAATCTTGAAAAATGTTAACGAAGTATGCAAGGAATTGCATGGACGGATCTGGCCGATTCTATAAGTGATAGTAGAATATGCATTCGTAGCCGACAACCATTATTATTTTTTGTTTAGGTGATCAGAGATATGAGAAAGTTATATTCCAAGACTCACGACTTATTCCTCTCCGCCGTCTTTCTTCAGTGAACTAACTAGTTCGTCTTCAAATGGCACAAGTTTTATAATTAATTTTGAAATTTGTAAATTCAGTAAAATTTGTGTAGCAACAAGCGCATTGTTAATTTCTGGTTTAATATATGCATCTACATTTATTTGTATCATTTTTAAATGTACGCCCTGGGAGTCGCAATGAATGATAATCGAACCCCGGTATCATCCCTGCTCTTCCTTTATGTTCAATCGAGCTCTCATCTCATCGCTCGATACTTCATTGCTGACCTCTCGTGGTCCAGAATCGGTCTTTGGCATTGGTATTTCTTAACTTTTCAAGTAAGCTACCGTATCTGCCATGTTTCTGATTGAATGGAATGAAGAACGGCTTGGGTTCTCGAAGAAAGAGTTTGCGTTTCGCGTTAGTCGGAGAGACTTGCACCAAAGATACATCGCAGCCGACCACGTTGCTTTTAGCGGGATGCACCATACACAGATTGGAACGGCTCTCTTGTAGAAAGAGCTCAAGACTCGAGTCGAGTGTTGACTCAGGAAATCGAGAGCCATTGTCAGAGGGGAACGCACAATGTACATGGAATATGTGCGTATGACGTTTTGTGACAGGTCATCACAAACTTTTTCTTCTTCTTCTTCTTCCGACATCATTCTCCGAAATGATGATAAGATGTCCGCTAGTTTGCCTGTAAGAGCATTACATGGGTGCAAAAGCGATGTTCAGTTCAGAGTAGGGAAGCCTTTGTCGCTATGTGCAGACTGGCGGTGCTTTGTTTGCTTAAGAGTCAGAATGTCGCTAGAGATATCAAAGACACCGGTGATAAGACCACACTTTATTCAGCGCCAAAACAGTCGATTTGCATCGCACCCATATGCCGATTAATTTGAGCTCAAAAGAGCGACTTTCACGAGAATTCTATTGTGATTCTTCACCATATATTTACTGCCGATATCAATAAATCTAATACTTTGCATGGATGTCACTTTTCTGAAACTAAACTTTTCACAACTCAATGTTAAAATGTTAATATGTTCAATGTTATTGAGGAAATTAAATGTTGCTTACTATCCTGAAATTGGTCAAGTCTACTTTTCATCTCCAGATTCTCTCCGTAGTATAAACGAAAACGAATGCTGTTTCGTCTCTCGTACATTAGAAAATACCCGAGTCACAGAGTTGTGCTAGCTCGTCCTCAGCCAGGATTCTTCTTGTCATCCGTCGAGTCCTTATCATTCGGCTTCATCGGCCATCATTATGATCTAACCTTCTATTTCCCACGTTTATAGCCAAATTGCCAGTATACTGAAGTGTGCTTTTAGCCTTTGCGGTCAATTCTTATCAGGAAGGAAAGACAATAAGGAGTGGGGGGGGGATAAATTGTGTTTCCGGAACGACGACATCTGCTGTGAAGATGGGGAGGAAGACAGACTGCGTAAGCCGCTTGCTAATCATCACTTCATTGTGACGCTGCACTTCTCCGATCTGTGCTCGAACTTTATGTTGTCGTATGAAAGTGGGAGGGGGGGGGGAGAGGACGACGCAAACAGCCCGGACCGATAGACGGTAATGAAAGGAATGCACCCGCCCCATTTTGTGGTGCTTCCGGTTAACTTGATCAGAGAGTGATTGAGAGTTATTGAAGATCTAAGCGGGTCCGATGAAGAAAGATGAAAGGGGGGAGAGACTGGTAAAAGAGAGAGGGAGTGAGTAGGAAAGAAACGAAAAAGAGAGTAAAACGAAAAGCGCACACCTATAAGCCTCATCGGAAATGATGCAGGATGAATGCACCAACAATCTCTGCCGTTCCGTTACAGTGCAAACAAATGCTCAAGACTGTCTGGCGTCTAGAGGGCAGAAGGAGGAGAGAAAACTGGAAGTTCTGAGAACATCTGAACCGATTCAAGCAAGGATGAGATGATGTCAATGACGCTCTCCCTCTAGTCGCATAGTGGAAGAGATTAGGGAAAAGTAATTAATCACCAGAAAGAGAGAAGTCTACTTCTTCTTTTTCTTCTTCTTTTTCAAAGATATAGATCACGATGAAAAGGAGAAGGCCCTGAAAACTGGTGAACTAAATTGTTATAAAGTCTGAGGATAGAGTGATGTTTCCTTATTGAGAAGTTCTGACTTTTCAGACTAATTGAGGTGACAATTGTGCAAGCAAATAAGACAATCAAGATGCATTCATATCGATGTACTCATGTGCATTGCCAAATTCAGACACACCACTCGGCAAACGAATAGATCTAAGGAGATATCGAGCGGAGAAGCAGAGAAGGATGACGCAAGTGCAACTGTCAAGTGGAACGGAACAACAGTGCACTCTCTGACTCACTCATTGTATTCGGCTATCTCTTAACTTCGAGCTGTCCCAACGTGTGCTTTAAAAATCGGATGACATCTAATGCCTGGCTGATCTTTGTGTTGTGGGTTCACGAATCTCAGATGATTCAATCGGCAAATACGCGCTCTCCACTTCCTATTCCTTTCTACACTTTCGTTTCTCTCTTTCTCTCTCTCCCTATCCCTTATTCACGATATTTATCTTCTGTTTACTTCCTTTTTCTCCTTCTTATCTTCTCTCCATAACAAGCTTCTGTTCACCGAAAACATTCCGCTATTTAGTCGAGGCTTGCGTCGTCATTTACCTGTATGACAGCAGCGAATAGTCTTATCATATATAAATCATGTCACCATAGATTGTTCATTGGCATGCCAACCGTGTTCGGAAATTGGTCCCGTCAACCTGAAGAGATTGTTTGCCCTGTTCTCTGGCCTGTGTCCTCTGAACTGCCAGAGACGTCTGTCCTGCCTCCTTCTTGAATTGGACTCCTCTTCCTGTTTCCGTACTCCTTCTTCCAGTTCGTGTTCTCTCCCCGCTCTCTCCTCATCTCTCTTACTCTCTCCTTCCCCCTTGGCACGCCTCCTCTAACGACCGCAACCATACTCTATGACATTGGGTACAAAAGGAGCACGTTGAACAGCGCGGTCATCATGAACCAGCATTGCTCTGACCGTAATCTTCTGCAGCCTATCTCCGCTCACGCACATCTTTCCCTTTCTCGCGTTCCCTGCCCGAAACATCGTTCTTTAATAATCCATCAGCTCCTTGATGGAGCTGTGATTATGCATATTCTTAATGTTCTTACTTTCAGCCCTTTCCGTCAGGATGCGCTTCAGTTTTGGCTCGTCATGCCTCAACTTACTCTCGCTGGCTCTCTGCATGAGTAGCGGCTTCCAACAAGGTATAGTCTTGGCAAAAAGGGGTATCTATATATAGTGAATTTGCATAACCTAGTTTCTTCCTGCAGGTTATATTGCAACCGTGTTGAACCAACCGTACCTGTACATCCAAGGCTTTATCAACGACACGATAGAAGACCGCTTCGGCGAGGAGCCTTCAAAACCGGCAATGGTAGAATATTTCAATATTTATATAGATGCCAGGTATTTTGTTTTCCAAAACAAGTTAATGAGATCAAGCATTTCGCACTAAATTATAGTAGATATTCTTTTAAATGAGTCTTTAAGCAGACATTTTAATGAGTAGGTCTGCAGAAAACGTTGTAAATTGTTATGACAAAGTAGAGATATACTTTAGGACTTGATCTGGTCCGGACTGAACGCAATGTTCCCGATCTCAGTCATTGTTGGCCAATTCATCGCCGCGTGGATGTGCCACAAATATGGTCGCAGGTTCGGTACTTTGCTGGAAAAAAAGTAATAATTCGGTGCTGATCTCTATAACATGCTGAATAGGCAAACAGTTAAACCGTTTGAGTTGGAAGACGATTGGGCTAAATGAGAGACTTGAACTTAGAAATTTGTCATTGGTAAAAGGAAAGTGAAACTGTTTGGTGCAGTGAAATTTAAAATCATCATTCATTAAAGCGTAGAGAATGGAAAGAGGTGTTTGTCAGGGTTGCAACTGCGAGTGAAAGTCAGGCTATTAAAGATGGTTAGCTAAAGATGGTTCGATCAAGTTTGTAGTCAAGGAGTCTTGTTCGAAAAATAAACCGAGAAATGAAAAATATTTTGAGGGGAAGCGAGCAAAAAAGCTAAAATAGAAATGAGCTCGCTTGAAGATTCCTTCGGTTTCGCTTTTAGTGGTTTGATACATTCCAATCGTAACTTCCGTAGGTTGAGCACGAAAATTATCGCATTGCAAGTTGCAGTAAAATTCCACAACTTTTGTGATTTGTGCACAAAAGTGGCTTGGTGGTTTTGACTAACTTTCGCAGACTGCTTATCTATGTAATTGAAGAAAGGGGGGGGGAAGATTTTGTGTATGGCTTGATTGGGAATGGGGACAATCTATAATCTCTCTCTCACTCTCTCTCTCTCTCTCTTCCTCTCTCTCCCTCCCTCTCTCCCTCTCTGTCCCTCTCTCTCTCCCCCACTCTTTCCCACTCTTTCCCTCTCCCTCTCTCCCTCTCTCTCTTTCCCTCTCTGCCTCACTCCCTCCCTCTCCCTCCCACTCTTTCCAACTCTTTCCCTCTCTCTCCCTCTCTCTCCCTCTCTCTCTTTCTCCCTCTCTCCCTCTCTCTCTTCCTCCCTCTCTCCCTCTCTCTCCCACTCTTTCCCTCTCTCCCTCCCTCACTCTCTCCCTGTCTCTCTCTAGCACTCTTTCCAACTCTTTCCCTCTCTCTCCCTCTCTCCCTCTCTCTCTCTTCCTCCCTCTCTCCCTCTCTCTCTCTTCCTCCCTCTCTCCCTCTCTCTCCCACTCTCTCCCTCTCTCCCTCACTCTCCCTCTCCCTCTCTCACTCCCACTCTTTCCAACTCTTTCCCTCTCTCTCTCCCTCTCTCTCTCTCCCTCTGTCTGCAGGATGACTGGTCTGATCTCGTGTGCGCTGTACGTGCCGGGGACGTTGCTGGGTACGGCGTCTCTCTACGCCCGCAGCTGGGAGCTGCTCTTCGTCGGCCGCATCCTCTGGTCACTCGCGAACGGCATTCAATCGGTGAACGCGACCGTGTGGATCGTCGAGTGCGCCCCGCCGGCAGTGAGAGGCGCCATCGGATCCATGCAGGAACTCTCCATGGCTATCGGTCAGTCCAACTCCCCCGTTGCAACAATCTGAGAATGCTGGCAGCACGTGAACCATGCATGGCTTCTCTCTTCACTTTGGCCCCAACTCTTTACAAAGGTCATGGCGGCATTTTGGTCTTGGTATCAAACTGCACTCCGTCTTATCGCAGCTTTTGCCATTTGCCCTTGGTCTGCGTCATGAGAGAAAGGGTGTCCAGGCTGCTTCTGCTCGTTTAATCGCCTCCGCTTGTCAATTCAACACAAATAGTATTGCGTAGACAGCTCGTGCAAGCGAAGTACGTTGACGTGGCAGAGCACTTGGAAGTGGTGGGAGGCACATTTACATCAATAAATTAATTCTCCCTATACTCTATTCTATCCCATTTTTTCTCATCTGCAAATAAGTGTTTGCAAAGCACATGGGCTGAATTTTGCATTTCTGGTAGATTTGCAATGGGTGAATACACTAGAAAGTGAGAGCAACTGATCACGTTGACTTGTGTTCCATGTGATAAGCAGCTTCAGTGCAAGCGACCCGATTTGGGTGTCAAATGCGCAGCCTTCTCCTCTACCCATAAGCAGCTCATTCGCTAAGCCACCGCAGAAAGTCTGAAAACTGTCACGGGACGTGCGTCGTTCAGCTAATTCTGTCATCTTGTCAACAGCCTAAGAAGGCTGGATGGAGAAGGTCTCAGAGATCTATTGTTTCATTGAAACTAGTCGGAAAAATTGTGGGTAAAAAGAAGGAACCGAATGACGATATCTGCGAAGGAAGAGTGAGAGGCCGAAGGGGTGGGGGAGGGGATAGTGCTCATGATCTACTCATTTCTCCATTCGGTGATCATAAATACATACATTTTCCGAGTATTGTTAGAGAGTTTTTTAAATTTAAAAGTGACCGATCACCCGCGAGTCAAGAGAGAAAAAGAGCGCATCTTCAAATGAAGTGTAACCGTCTTTGCGAGTATCGTCCATCGCTTTTTCGCTGAAGCAGAAGAGAGCTAAATGAACTTCATCGTTCGAGTGACAATTTAGAGTTGATGGCTGAGCGGGCGAAGGCGTTGGCGGGGGACCAGTTTTGTGTTAGTAATCGGAATGATCGGAATGATCTCGACGTATATAGTCATTCGGAAATTTGAAAAAGGTCAGCCTCACAGTTACACAACATGGTTGGGATGATGAAAAGTTTGACGCTTAGCTCACGGGATACTTCATGAATCCCGTCACACATGGGGTACTCTCACAGTCATTCTTCACAGCTCTCAAAATAAGCGGGAATCCTTTGACAGGTTCGCTAGTGGCGCAAGCTGCGGGAATTCCGTTCTCGTCGGACGAGTACTGGCACTTGGTTTTCCTGCCGAACGTGCCCTTCCTCGTCCTCTCCGCCGCCATCTTTCTCCTTCTGCCCGACAGCCCCACGGCCATCGTCGATCGCATCGGAGACATGGATGCGGTACGCTTCTATCATTCTAATTTAACAAGGAGTGAAATTATTATTAAAGCTGTAATCAAATATGTGCATTATGATGATGAAATGGTACTAAATCTTTCACGTGAAAAGATCTTTTTTAACGTCCAACAATTTCAGGCGCGCAAATCACTCGCTCGCTACTACGGCGTCGACGTCACGAGCCCCGAACTCGACGCTGAAATGTCGGCGATCGAGAGCAAGCTTGCGGCGGACAATAAGCTCGGCAAGCACGCCGACAGCGGCGTCACCATCGGAGTCATCTTCAATCCCTTCCGCAAGGTCGACGCACGCGAGCGTGTCATCCGATGGGCCGCTTGGCTCGGCGTGCTCGTCAAGGTCAGTCCGGCTGCGGAGAACCATTCCACTTAGCTAACGAAATAATGACAGCCGAACCTGGTCGTGATACAAAGCAGGCATTTCTCACAAATCACACAATCGTTAGAACGGCAATGAAATCGAATCATGTGCTCCCCTAGTCTTGGAGAGAGCGGGGAAGAGTTCGAAAGTTCACAATCCGTCCCACTCCAAATCGTTCATGAAACTTGTAATGATGGTAAAAGATAAGCCAACTGGAACTGCTTGCAGATCGCATATGTCGCGACGGGTGCTCGCTGCCTCCGCGGCTACTCTGCCTATCTGCTGCATGATCTCTCTGCCTTCGACTACAAGTTCACCAATTACGGTACTCACTTGCATATACATATACTACATATAAATATGAATATATATATTCATATCATATATATATATATATGTACATCTACGCATCAATAGTAAATATGGATGATTATGAAGCCATTCTGATGGATTGCAGCGAATCTGGCGATCAGCATCCTACGCGTGGTGGTGACATTCTTGCCTGTTCTTCTGGTCGACCGAGTGGGCCGCCGTTTCCTCATCAACATGTCCATGCTTGTGACTTCCGTGTGCCTGGCCGTCATTATCGCCTCCATCCACTTCGGCGTGACATGGCAGGCATGTTCATTTTGGATAAGTGAGAAGGAAAGGCGAGAAGAATGACCCAAGAAAGAAGAAGATAGTCTGACCAACGCCATCCCTTCCTTCAGTGGGGCACGTTGATCGGCTTCACCGTCCTGATCCTCGCGAACTCGTGCGGCATCGGCGCCGTCTCGCGCTTCTATGCCGCCGAGCTCGTGCCCAAGGCCATTCTCCTCTCCACCACCTCGGTGCTCGCCGGCCTCGAGATTGTCACCAAGGTCGCCTCTGAGGTAAGCAAACAGATTCAGCTTTTGATAGATATCTGTATACTCCTCATTTGGACATTTATGTGATATGGATGCAACACATAAGTAACAACGCAATTACAATTGTAACCTAGAGTGATGATGTGGATTGAACGATGATTTTAGTTCGCGTGGTATCCTCTGGCGGGCGCGATCGGCGAGTGGTCGCTGCTCGAGTTCTTCATTCCTTCCGCCCTGCTCATGGCCGTCCTCTGGCGCTGCCCCGAGACCAGCGGACGCACAGTTAACCAGGTATGCCACTTCTCAATCATTCACAAGCTATGTTTTGCATTCTACTAAAGTTCCTGTACATTTGTATGCAGTTCACCGAAACTGTAAACTGCATACAAATGTACATAGCACGTACATGTCCGAGTATCAATTGCATTCTTCGTTGCAGGTTCTAACCGAGATGGCTGGAAAGATGAAACTCGACGCCCGCTTCGATTAGAAGCTGAGATTCCCTATTTAATATTTCCTTCACTCTCAATCACTTTCGACGAGTACCAACAGCTACATGTAATAGAAGTTAATATACCCTTGAATTTAGTAATTCATAGTTTTGTGACGTTAAATGGTTGCTATGATTGTTACTTATAGTACTTTGTCATTTGCCGTATTTATGTGCGCGCGACTCCGAGTTCAAATTGACTTGTTCGGTGACACTGTACAAACCATGTTAGAGTTTTAAAATAGAGACGGGTTCGATGTTGCATTTTCTACGTAAATTTTTCAGTAAGTATTAATTGGCTTTAACGTGTTCTTGATCATATTGGAAGCCTTTATTCCCCCATGCTATTCACTCAAACTCTTCTCCATGGCGAGTTTCCTCCACGAGTCTGTTGCCGCATTGGCAATGTCGAAGAGAGCGCAATCCGCGTGATGCTGTTTAATTAAATTCACTCATTCATAGTTTATATTCTAATGACACATCCAGCCATTTTGACTGAATTTGAATACTTTTTTCGTTTCTCGTTATTTAACGTGGATCAGTAAAGTCTCTGAATATAATGCTATTGACTTTTCCCTTTACTGTGGCTGAAAAACCAATATATGTATGTATTTAAAATATAGCAAAGAGAACGAACGCATTATTGAAGCGTCTTTACATAAATATGGACATACACCAAACAATTTATTAATCTTTAAAAGTTTGTTGAGTTACATCATATTCGCTATATCAGATGCAGTATGCAGAGTTAGTGTGAGTTGAACTCACCAAGCACATATTTTGTGGCATTTTGCCAAAGGGATATACAGTCATACATGTGAATAAAGGCATATAAACGTATAAAACAGCAGACACAGTAAATACACACATAAAACCCCATTCATGCAGTGTTGTATGAAAAGAGCTGATTCTTTCAAGAATAGAACGATGAAGAATAATTATAAACAGAGTAATAAAAGCGTAAAATCAAATTCTCTGAAAGGGTTGCAAATCAATGTGAAGACAACCAGTATTTACTGTATTTATGATCATCCTATCTTCCCGAGACCAACTTTGTTTAAAAAAAAATAGAAAGGGTGGAAAAAAGCCAGCTCCATATTGTTGTTTCGTCTTCATAAATGATAATTACGTAGTTAGTAAAGAACCAAACTGATAGTAAAGGATTTAAGTTAGATTTGCAAGTCTGTATGTATTAGGGGTTGTTTTTTCAGCATACGAAATACAGTTGTAGAGTTGACCTTTTCCTAATCTGGCTATGGAAATTCATCAGAGAAATTAATCAGGATAAGTATCGTTACTTCTAGAGAATCTTCGTGGTCGTTCCGTTCGCCTTCGTTGAGTCGTGGCTTCTTCTGCGGGAAGGAGTGAGTAGTCGCGTCGTGGGACTCTCCACGGTGACGTAGAAAATGAAGGCAGCGACGAGGGAGACTGGAGCCACGACTGGCAATGCTTTCATGAGTATTGAGATCAAATTACTCATTCCTTTTCCACAACTATACTTTGTACAATTTGAATATGAAAAACTGAAGGATATTTCATAACACCTCTCTGCATGCACCTTTGTTGAATTTTTTTATTTTCTTCTATCTAGTGTATTCCAATGGCATCGACTAAGCAAGTAAAGAGACACTGTATTTTGGCCAAAGACTGACACAGAAAGAGAAGTGGAGGAATGCTCCAAGCAGATGTCGTCGTCTGGAAGGGGCCGAAGAAGTTCAGCAGATAGACGATAGGCATGTGCCAAAGATAGGCGCCGAAGCTCAGCTTAGCTGCCAATGCCCAGAGCGGGCTGATGGGCGGTCTGCGATGGAATATCTCGAGATGCTTATTAATCCTTTTACATTAAAACTTCAAAAGTTCAAAAGTAAAACTTCAAAATTGTTAAAGGAGACCATAAGGGAAAAACTCCTAACACGAAGTCCCTGACAGATTGGTAAAAAGTACGGTGTGAAGAATCCACAGAAATGGTGCTGCTGTCCCTTGCCTCTCTCCACAGAAACTACATAGTGGCTTGAACAACTGACAGGTATACGCACGTGTTAAGCAAAATCCGGCCAATGTTGGTTGTTGGGTTGCGCACCCCCCCCCCCCCATATATACAGTACCGTCCAACATTGTTGGGTCCGAAATTAATCCGATTAATTAAATTAATTTAAATAATTCAAACTGGAATTGCGAAGTGCTGAGGACATGCCGTGCGATTTCGTCGGAGGGTTTTATGACTTTTTTCATTGCGCATAACCCTGGAAAAACCGTTTTCCAAAATATGCCGTAATGACAAAGATCTGTCAATTTGACAAAGCTACGCTGTTTAGCGAAATTTTTTGCTAGGTGTTTGGCTGAGAAACGAGCTGGCTGAATCCAGCAGCCAAACTACAAACAACAAATTAGAGTGAAATTTTCTAAGCCCTTCTTATTTTGTTTGAGTTTCTTCCTTTGTTTTGCTTGAGTTTCTTATCATATTTGGGTATAAATGATAAGAAAATAAGATTTTCTGTTGCGAGCAAAAAAAATTATCTTGCAAAGCATTGAACCGCCGACCTTACGATTCACAATCAAACGCTCTCGCAATACACCACATGCAGCCTGGGAGCGAGGGAATGAACCTTTTCTATCCTGTCCGGACCCGAGCAAAAATCAACAAGAAATGCAGTTTTCACCTAGAATGAAAAGAGATCGAAATAAGAGGAAGAGATAGAAAGGGAGAAGGAGAGAGATAAAACGAGGCTGAGAGTGATATATTGAACGAGAGAGAGAGAGAGAGTGCGTGAGAGAGAGAGAGAGAGAACGACAGAGAACGCAAGGAGGGGATAGATTGAAAGAGTGAGAGAGATTGAGAGAGAGAGAGGGAGAGAGAGAGTATTTGTGAACGAGACAGAGAAAGAGAGAGAGAGAGAGAGAGAGAGAGAAGGAGAGTGTGTGAGAGAGAGAGAACGACAGAGAAAGCAGATAGGGGATAGATTAAAAGAGTGAGAGAGAAAGAGAGAGAGAGAGAGAGAGAGATTGAGAGAGAGAGAGATAGAGAGAGAGAATGAGAGGGACAGCGAAGAGAGAGAGGTCGATCGCAGATTTTATCAACTCTTTGCAATGAAAAGTTTTGCGGTCTACGCTTTGCAAAAATTAACCAGACAAGCCCTTGAATCGTCATCCTCCACGCTTCTTTGGTGACGCTGCGGACAATGTGATTGGAAAGGTATGTTAGCTGCGTGTGGTGTATTGCGAGAGCGTTTGATTGTAAATCCCAAGGTCCGGGCTTCAATGCTTTGCAAGATAATTTTTTTGCTCGAAACAGAAAAACTTTAACAAACTAAGAAGTGCTTAGGAAATTTCACTCTAATTTGTTGTTTGTAGTTTGGCTGCTGGATTCAGCCAGCTCGTTTCTCAGCCAAACACCTAGCAAAAAATTCCGCTAAACAGCGTAGCTTTGTCAAATTGACAGATCTTTGTCATTACGGCGTATTTTGGAAAACGGTTTTTCCAGGGTTATGCGCAATGAAAAAAGATATAAAACCCTTCGACGAAATCGCACGGCATGTCCTCAGCACTTCGCAATTCTAGTTTGAATTATTTAAATTAATTTAATTAATCGGATTAATTTCGGACCCAACAATGTTCGACTGTACTGTATGTTTAAATTTTAAGTGCAGGATAGTGTTGCTCTGACAATTTTTTTTTGAAAATGGCGGGAAAATAAAATATTTCCGAATTCAAAGTAGAGAATGCTGTTAATTTCCTCAGGGCAGAGGGGTTTTTGTGACTTCGGGACACTTGCAATCGAAGATTCTAGCGGAACCTGACCAGATAATGCGAAAAAAACAATATACTATTTATTCGCCTCGGACCTCCTTTTAGCATGCATACTGATTAAATAACATATTCGTATATTTATATAACTGGAAGAATATATTTGAAAGATGAAGAAAAGCGCACCTATTCTGATGGAAGACAGAAGAAGCTGCGATCATCGCGACGGCAATGGCGAACACCGTCCGGAATGTTGCAGTGTAGACGACATTATAGAGCACCGAGCCCATCTCGGGCCACCTGGAAATGTTGAAGGCGGTGACTTATATGACATGTCAATTTCAAAAAAAAAACTGGCCCCGTTACTGACCAGTACTCGGGCAGAATAGCATAGATGGTGGCGACAGCGAGGAGGAGGCCAGCACGGAAGAGCAGAGTCGCTTGGCGCGTGGTCAGAATGAAGGCGCCAGCGGTGCCGCTGGCGGCCCAGCCAAAGGCCACGCCCACCAGGAAGGGGCCTGCTTTTGTCGGCGGTCGGCCGTACATTGGCCAGAGGCCGCGGTAGAGAGCAGCCGTTGCCGCGGCATCCACGCCAGCGACATGGATGAACTGGCGAGAAATTAAGGGATTGAATAGAAAGAAGGAAAGTGGCAGCGACATGAACAATGGAAAAGCATTATAGTTTCCCCTCGAGGCATTGAAGAAAATATTTACAAACGATTCTTTTTTTAAGTAATATTTAGACAGGCAGCCGAAGGAAGCCAAAAAAATGCTCACCGGAATGTCGACGTCGGATTTGTTGCAAATGTCGTAGGAGATGCAGTAGACGGCGCGAGCTGCTGCGGACGCGGTGATTAGCGCGGCAATGGCTGAGAGAGCGGCGCGTGGCCGCCGGTGCAGCCAGTGGAGGAGGAAGGGCGCGAGAAGATGCAGCTGCATGTCCAGGCCCATGTACCTGGTAAGGGAGAAGCGATAAAGAGAAAACCAAATTTGTAAGAATGATTGATTCGAATGGATCGCACCAGAGATATCCAAGACACGTTGGCTGCTCTTGCAGATTGCCGACGAAGAGAAGATGACTGGCGATGCCTCTCCATCCACACGCGACGACCATCGTGTCGTGGAAGCTAGGTGAGGAAGCCATTTTTATTTAGCTAAGGTTATTTTTCATTATGATAATTGGTTCACCAACATCTTTCTTAATTAATTATTTAAAGGGGCAAATGGCTTAAGGGAGCTAAAAAGATGAGCTTTGTAGAGACGAACCGAGGTAGGAGCGTTCGCATGATTGGCCCAGTGGAGAGGAAGACGAAGGCGGCGACGGACGGCCAGAGACGCAACACGCGATTCCACATGTACGACGTGTAGTGAGACTGGATATTACTGTCATTGATAATTATCTGGTATCCAATTTTAAAGAAAACTATAGTTTTAAGCTGCGGAATGATCAATAATTGCGCCATTAAAAAAAAGAAAAAAAAATAATAGATAGGGAAAGATAAGTACCGAAAAAGGTCGTTTGGCCTCTCGAAGCCACGAGACTGCAGCCAGCGTACCGCTCATGAAGAGATAGCCTTCGACGCCGAGAGCGCTGTTCCCGAGCAGCGCCCCTAGCAGCGGGTCGTTGTGCACGGCGCGCTGCAGTGAAGGCTATCCTTGATCTTTGATCTCTGATCTTTGCTTCTTTCATGTCTACACTCATAAATAAACTTATATGTACATATATACGCAGTAATATGCAATTAGCAGTAATGACACTGTCCAGATCAATGTGATACGTCTATCACTAATTTTTTTAAAACTTTTTCCTTGATGTTAAAAATGAAAAAAATGTAACCTTGAAGGGCTCGGCGGTCGGCGACCGTTCGAGGACGTCGACGCGACCCTCGGAACCGGTGTGGTTGGTGATGATCCAGTGGAGCATGACGAAGCGCAGCTGGTCGAGGACGGCGAAGCGGCCCGAGGGACGGCCATCTCGCAGCTCCTTCATACATTTCATCTCACGAGAGCTGCTTTACGAACGCCAGTTTCATATCTCTCGACGTAACTACTTCTTGCTCAGTCATCTCTCGCCCATCTTTTTTCACCGCAGGGTGCAGCATAACATATTACTGATAAACTTTAGCGCTGATAACGCTTGTTTATGATAAACAAGTAAAAAAAAATGCATCTCTTGCAACGCTCGTTAAGCAGCTGTAGTTTATTAGTTTTCTGCCTATATTTTTCACCAGTGGGTGAATTAAATGTCCCTATAACAATACCTTGAAGGAAAGCCGTAGATCAAAGGGGCGGAGGAGGTTGTGCATTGAGATCGTGGCAAGGGCGAGGAGGCAAGAGTAGAGAAGGACCACTAGAAGAGCGCCGGATACTGTCTGCGGGAGGCAGCTGACAATCACAACAGTCAATTTCTTCGTCCGCGGCGAATATATTGTTCTCATTACTTAAAAGAATATCAACCCAACCTTCCGAGGAAATCGAACACATTATCGAGTCTGAGCGGCGACGCGAGCAGAGCGAAGACGGTTTCGTAGAGGGAGGCGGTGAGGTTGCCGACGATGAAGAGCAGAGAGAGCATATCCGCAGTCAGGGAAGGGTGGGCGGCACTCGCTGTCACTCCGAGTACAGCCAGGGAGAGGATGAACATTGGACTGGGAAAGGAGAAGAACCATCAACACTCAACATCAACAACCCTGCCAAATTGTGCTTGTTAAATTCGAAATTCAGTTGCACATGCTTGAAAAACTCTGGGCAACTCAATCGACATTATGGCTGAGTATGGTGCAGAATTTTTCCTCATGGTATATGGTAACCCACAACGTAGGAAATTAACGAGAATAAGTGAATAAAGGAACCATACGATTTCTAACGGCCTTCTTTAAATGATTTTTGCCCATAAAAAAATATTTGCGCTAGTAAGGAAGACAAATTGATGAATGATGTCGATTAGGCAAGAGATAAGGCAAATGCATACTGTAAACTCAAAGAGTTATTCAGGTACGAAGATGATGTGCTAATTGTAATAGAGAGCGATAGGCAGAGAGAAAGCAAGAATGGCTAACAATAAGAGGGAAGTAGATAGGGAAAGTGAGGAGGGAGTGAGAGAAAGAGAGAGAGAGAAAGAGAGAAAGAGACAGAGAGAGAGAGTAAGTGAGAGATGATCGCATCGCTAAGTGGTCACGGGAAGTATCACCGGAAGTGAAAGAGACCAGAGGACAGAGTTAACGTGAATTAGAGTCTAATGTCGAAAGATATGGAGTATGAATGCTACAGGGCTAGAGTTTCAATTACGCGAAACAGTTCAGTCGGCTCGATTAGGGCGGGAAGCTGGCCGAGTCATGCCAATCTACTCATCATTGTTGCAACTAAATTTAAACACACACGGTTCCATACACCTCATTACAGTGAAAGTCGCCGAATATACAGCATGGCCTAAACCGCGACGATGGAGAGAGAAACAGAGAAAGAGAGAGAGAAAGAGAGAGAGAGAGAGTCAGAGGGCGAATGATAGAGAGATGGCACTCTAGAGGGTGAGAGGTGTATGCAACGCTTATCAATGAAGGAGCCTACGAATCAAGGAAGGAAGCGGCAGGAATCCGCGATTTGTTGTTTTTCACGTGCACGAGCCACCTCAAATATATTCGTACAAGCTATCCTTTATTGTTGTAAAGATATTTAAAAGATATATGTAGGTATTTATTCAGCTCAAGTAAAATGAGTGAATGATAACTCTCTTCTGATCTGTTTATCTTCTACAGGGGATTGTAGAACAAGAAAAGGGTGCACAATCTAAGAAATGGATGAATGAGTGGGCGTAAGTGGGGGAGAGTGGGTGGGAGGGAGAGATGGAGCGAGGAGAATGAAGAGGGCCAGAGAAAAAGAGAGAGATCGGCGCCACTTTGGTAGTCGTGTCTACGTGCGAAACGACATGTATGAGCTGTGCGCCCTCTCTGTCGGCGATTACTCCTCCCATCACCGGACACCCAACTGCATTGCCATATCACCCGGTATCTTTCGAGTCTGACTCTCCGCTCCTGCCACACTCTCTGCTGCTCCCTCTAGACGTCGGCGCCTGTTGATAGAAAGGCGTACTACACTCACTTACCGACCGGTCAGGCCATAGGGTGGTGAGAAAAAAGGGAAAGGGAAAAAGAGAGAGAGAGAGAGAGAGAGAGAGAGATCGAGGGAAAGAAGCAGAGAAATAGATTGAGAGAGATAGAGAGAGAAAGTGAAATGTAGACTGCGAAGGAGATGAAATGCTAGAAAAGTAGCAAGCAAGTGACGTGTGCACCTGCTACAGATTTTGCAGTGTTCTGAAGATCTTCGAAGGTGCCGATCCAAAGCAACCTGTGTAGCTGAATGTTTTTTTCCAGTTTTTCTAGTCGAATGTTTTTTCAAAAATAGGAGACTTAGGCATGTGCATGTCCACCAACGCATTCGTCTATTTAAATTCACTTCTGAGAATTACCGAAATCTCTTCAGCGCATTTTGCTCTGAAGTAGGATAGCTTCCGTTTGTAGTGAGAGAACAGGTAAAAACAGGGCGCCATCGTTTTCCTTTTTTTCATGTCTCACAGTTATGAAAGGAACTGAAATTGAGTGAGAACTTAATAAGGAGGGAGTAGAGAATGATTTGGAAAGAAGGAAATAAATACAGCTAGAATAGCACTCTTTGAATTGCAATGCGAGTGTATATGCTAAGCAGAATTTCCGGCATGGAGTCTTAAAGAAAAAAAAGAAATTATAATGTGACTTTTTCAATGACAAGATGAAGCTATATCAGTTTCCTCTAAAGGTCAGAGGAACCTTCTCTTTGTTAGCTTAGAGTGCACATGAAATCTTCGTGTAATTGTACATGGTGAATATAGAAAGGAAAACAAAACACGAATGCCAAGAGGATGAGAAATATTTTCCTATCTTTGCATGCATTCACTGCTAATTCTCTATCTACGCGGCGATCTAAATGAAATTTTAAAGGGATCGACGTTTTATATTTTCACCTTCATCCTCAAAAGGAGCACCATGAGTGAATAAATTAATGAAAAACGGAATAATTATATAATTATAGATACCAAATTAGGAAGCATAAAAGAGCACAGATTGAAATGCTGTCGCTACTCTCTAGCTTGCTTGGTCGAGGGGTCAGCCGCGAGTGATGCTGATATGGACATGCACTTGAGAGGAAGTGCAGTTATGAAGAGGAAAAACAGAGTGGTCGCGATGGGGAGCAAGGCGGAAAAACGCGGGAGCCAACACATATTATCTTATCTTTCAAAAGAATACTACCGTTTCTAAAGCCTTCCATAAAGTGTTGCAAATGTTCACGTTTATGCAATTTAAAGAAGACTTTGACCGTTGGGCGTCTCCGATCTTCTTTTTTTGTATGACATGTGAAATGTGCAACCGGCGGCGCTTTTAAGCGAAGAAGCGATAAGGAAGGGTCTGTCTCGCCCGTCTGTACCACCCAATGCCAGGGTTGTTGTGATGGCTGGAGATGTGAAGAGAGAGCAGAGACAGGGCAGGCTGCCGATCAGGCCATGTTCTATTTTTAGAAGAAATAAAAAGACTTTATACAAGAGCTGCAGAGCACCCAAGGCTAGCTCAGAAAAATAAACGCACGCTTGTGGAAGGCAGAATTCGAATGTATGTATGTGGAAATGAATTACGTGTCATTCGAGCAAGTCAGAAATTTAATGTAACTCATGTGTTATAGCTTTCTCTTCCGTCAATAATACTAACCCATGATATTCTTTTTGTATTCATTAAGTCGCTTTCTGAAACTGTTGTAAAGAGTAAACTTTTGCGATGGTATGCTTCGATAACAATATGGATATGAGAGGATGTGAATGTGATACTGCGCTCCTAGATTCGTAAGCCTTTTCTAATTCAGATACCATTTCATCATATTCTTTACTTATATTTGGCATAGTCCAAAGTTTAAATTGATCCCGTTGCTGATAACATGTACTGGAACAGTTTTAAGTACCGATTGCACTTTGACATGCATGAAATATGTACAAGTCGCGGTGTAAACAGAGAAAGATGGAAAGTTGAGAAAGGGTGCGAAGAGATGTCAAAGGGGGGGGGGGGAATACAAGACTGAGTGGGACGAACATCAGATCCTGCCCGTATTCGAGTGGCAAGAAGCGTGCCTTTCTTGACGTGACCTGTGTCCATGCGGAAGTTGCGAGTGAAGGGGGATGGAGTGATCTATGCTGTAGTTAAGGAAAAGGGCCATGAGCTGAGAAATGGGCGGTTCATATCAAAAGCACTACGACAAATTTGCTGAACTGCCAAGTAAAAAGTTACAGGTGGGTCCGGATCTGTTAGAACTCGTTATTAGTCACTTGGAAAATGCTTATTTCATTTTATTTCTTCAAATAAGAATTATTGGAAGGTTAGCAAGTACACACCTTCGAAATTGTCATTTCCGTCTAGCATTTTGCCTTTGGCTGTTCTCATTTTCCTCTCGGTCCTGTTCATCTTACCTAACGCGAGTACGCGTGTATTTCCGAGGTTGCCCAGAGATGCAGAAAGGAACACGCTGAAACGTAATATGACAGGGATTTGATGATGATGAGTGAAAGTGAGGAGACGAAATCAGTTGTCTTTCTCACGCCATGTGATCCGCAGGAAGAGAGAAACAACATCGAGTGAAGGAATCTCGCGGAAGACAACAGGTGCTAGTGGGGAAGGAAATCAAGGATGTCCCATCAGACACTTCGAGGAAGTGGAGAGTCGACCAATCGAGAGAGACGGAGTGGTAGAGAGGGAGCGAGAAAGAGAGAGAGGGATACGGGGTATTTGGAGAGGCACAAGGAGAGGGGCAGAGAAAGAGTGAGAATCAGCAGCAGATCACGATGTTGCGTGATTGCTGCTGCAGCTGTTTGACCCATTATGTGTGGGCAAGAATAACGGCCGAGGCTCCGGGCATTTTCCGCCGAGTGCTTCCAGGACTATATTGAATGAGCTTGCAGAGATATCATTCATTTTAGATCTTGATCGTTTAAAGTCAAAAACGCGCTAGACTATGTTCGCATTTAGAACCATCATGGAAACCGCACCCCCCTCCATCTCTACTCGCTTAGCATTCGTTCGATTCCTGCGATTCTAACTTTCATGTTTTCATCTCAATCTTGTTCGAAATCTCATTCGAACATTTTTTCATGTTGTCGTGTGATGTATTGAACAAATAAAAAAAACTAACCGGCGAGCGCTGCCTATTCTGGTGATTGCAAGCATCAAGAATGTCTAGAGAGAAAGCCCGTGCATCAAAGGATGCTGCTCGTGAGAAGCGTGCTGCTGCTTTCCCTTTCTTATTCTGTCACTTCTGCCACCTTCAAGAAGAGACCGGCGAACGGTGGTCGCTGCGAGTTTATCGACGTCGCCATGTGCAGGGGGGTCATGCTGTACAATTACACCAGGTCAGGCTCGACCGCCATATTTGTTCAGTTTCGGAGAAAGTTTTTGATAACTAACATAGTGATATATGTACATATGTATGTATATAACATTAATTGTTTTATTGTTTTACTAATTTGCAATTAATAAATTCTTCATATATGCAAGTATTTATGTGAATTAAATTTCTGCAAAATCTGTTTGCTCTTTGAGCTTCCCGAACATGCTCGGCCAGACAACGAAGGCGGCCGTGGCATCGGCGCTCGCGTCGTGGGATCCCATCGTGCGCAGCAAGTGCTCGGACCGGCTAGAGGCATTCCTCTGCATGACTTATCTGCCACGATGTAAGACAGAGGTTAGAGTGAGAGAGAGAGAAAGAGAAGGGTCGTGATATTGCCAATCCTAATTTAATAGAAAAATATTAAAACACCAGTTGGACTATTTTCCTATCGTCAGAAATTTCATATTCTACATTTCGAGAAATTTTTTTATATGTATCACGCAACATACATATGCATTCTTAGCTTTAATTGCTTGCTAACAACAAGCGCATCAATAAATCTGTCTTTATTTGGCAGGCGTCGCGATCGCGCGCGACCCCTCCAATCGCGTGTCGCTCGTACTGCGACGAGCTGAGCGCGAGCTGCTCGCCGGCGCTCGCGACCTTCGGGCTGCGCTGGCCGGGCGAGCTGGCCTGCCAGCAGTTCCCAGAGGACGACGACTTCTTGCCAACCGGGCAGTGCGTGCCTGCCAGGGCGCAATCAGCTGCCAGTCAACTCTCCCTCTCCACTCCAGCACTCCTCCTCATGCTAGTTATGCTGCTCCGCTTTAATGGCTAAATATATAGAGCTCTTTGCTAATCGAATGTTAACCTTGTTATCCTTGCTGTCCATCATTTTATCGAGCTGTAATGCTTGTCAAAATTTCAACCTATTTAGTGTTTTTATTATGAATAGATTTTTGGTTTTTACTAATAATTATTAATAAATCATAACGATTATGCATTGTGCAAGTGCTTTGCTTGCAAAAAGAGACAATTGCTGTCATTATTTAAAAGAGTATCTTTCATAAAACCGAGACCTCAACATTGGCTTGCTTTTCAATGTAATCTTGCCGTTCTCTACATGCTGCCACTTGTTAATCTGTTGTTGTGTGCATACATCAAATGATTGTTTGAGTCCGAGAGTTCATAATGATCAGATCGCCTTTGCGGCATGCCTTTCACCATTGTTATTCTCCCTCTCGCTTTCGCTGATCGAACCAGGACAGAATTGTCGCGCACAAGAATGTCAAGGTTGTAGGATAACGAATTTGCAGCCGAAGATCAATTGCTTCCAACTGTCTTTTGAATGACGCTCGTCAGGTCAGCTTAATGGCTGGCAACCGCTGGTTGAGATCGATTCCTTCCGGAGGGCAAGTTGAGCTTCACTTTTGGTGTGCATGTTCATGTAGATGATGAGCAAGGTGACGTGGCTGCCCGAAAGCCGAACGAGTTCCTTTATCAAACGCGTTCAGCATAAAGAGACAAAGAAGAGGCGAAATACTCATGAGCAAACAAAACAAATTGTGAGAATAGAAGGCCGCATGCGTATGATATCACTATGACACCTTGGGTGGGGGGAGGGGCGGGTAGACGGCCAAACGAAACGAAGTGGAACAATGACACCTTTCATGACAGAGCAATCGAGAGAGAGTGCAGACATGACAAGGAAGAAGGGGAAGAAGTACTCGTGCACTCGCCTCCCGGCACTCATTCTAGACCATTCTGATGATAGGAAAACACTCTTTCTCTTTTTCTCTTTGGCTCTCACTCATTCACACTCCTCTCTCTAATTCTCTCTTATTTTTTAAATAAAAGTGCTCGCCAAATGCGTCCTTGACAAGGCATCTCCAACGAATATCTAACGAGTACACTCGCTAGCCACAAGTGGAACATGAGCGTGTAACGAATTGGATTGGCATGGCCACACCCACTGGGTGTTCAATCTACATACACACACAAGACATGGTTACGCCTTGTCGGAATACTCGAATGGAGAATTACAACTAAGTTTTGTTGCGCTGACTACTTTGCAATGCCTAAAACTGAGATGACACTCAGATTAGACGGATGGCTCACGTGCTCACAAATACAGACAACAAGTTACATTCTTAAATGTTTCCGCTTTGAAAGACGCGCAGATTCTAGTGGGCAAATGAATAAATGGATGAGACAAAGTTCAAGCTGGCAGCATTCAACGACTTCCAATGTTTCGATTCAGGTGTCTGATATTGAAATACAGGAAATGCAAGGAGGCAAGAAAATAAGAGGAAAGGCTGTTGAAGCAGTTCGGCAATGAGAACATGGCAGCTTGGATGGGAGGAGGGATTTCCTCTGCCTGGTGGCCTCGGCTTTGAGCGGCGGCAGTTCGTCATGGCCTCGAACATACCTTTTCCCTCAGCCGCGGGGTGTCCAAGAGGGCCCTAAGGGTGTGGTCGCCTCGCCCCGCCTTCCACCCATGCTGCTGCCTTCTGCCCCTGGTCACCACCCACGAGCATATTGCCCATAGTGACCAACTTTACATCATTCATTTTCGTTTTTCATGCACACAGAATTAGCGACACAATGTCAACATTCCTCTTGGTTTCTCTATTTCTCTCTAACTCGCTGTCAATGTATGTTTCCCTGACCTTTTCTCTAACTTCCTTTTCCCCAACTCGTCTTATCTCTCTCCGCTTCGTCACTTGTCACATTCTCTGCTTGTCTCTCAGCGACTCACCTCACTCGTGATCTTACATGCGCATCGAACCATTCTTCTTCTGTTTTGCTCTTCTACTTGCAAACAAGCATGGATCACACAATGGAATACTTTTTTGCTTGCTCCATATTTCCCTACATCTTTCATACTTTCCTTTCTCATTCTCGTTCTTGCACGTTGTCCCTCTCTTTTCTCTGCTACATTCGACCCCATGTACAAGAGTGAAAGTGTCACCCATACCAGTATGTACTTGAAACTCTCAGCATACAATCGTACAAATCAGTAACTATTCTCTCCTTCCTCATTCTCGTCAAGCTTGTTCCCTTCTCTCTCTCTCATCCTCTCTTTCTGTCTGTCTCTCTTTTTTCATCTCTCTATCTCTCTTTCCCGCGCTTCAACCTCGAGGACTGTTCGATCAAGCGCAAATGTCGAAGTTGAATGGGCTATTATACTGGTAAATGCGACTAAAGGAAATTCTGCATTGGAGAGCCAGCATCCACGCAACCTTGCACTCTGTTTTTATAGTCTTGAAAGATAGTCATTTTATACACAGTACTAATTTTTCATATAATGTGTAAAAAATTCCATGATTGACAATAATTGTATGCACGAAATCTCTTCGAGAGTTGCTCGAACAACTTCGCCTATCCATCACCGGTAGAAATAAGAAAGGAAGAAGAACCGGAATTTGAAATGTCACAAACACGGCCGACTTTCTTGTAGATGACCTTTCTCTTCCTTCGTTGCTTATCACAATGATTTTCCTTCAGGAACATGTGGATATTAGACTTGCGAAAAGAAATAAGCGATCGTTTTGTTTGTAACAAAGTCAGCGATTGTTATGTTAATTTTAGGTTGGCTTACTTTTATGAATGCAACTCAACTGTGCGAGAAAACTAGGGTTAGTTGAGCTGAAGAGAATCACTGTATGAAACTTTTTCCTGATTTCCGTCTCACGCGCTTTATACCTTTAGTTGCATGCTATTAATAAATCAAAATATTTGGTTAGAAGTAAAAAGAGCAAGAGTCGAAAGAGAGTTAAGGACAGCCGGCGAGTTCCCACCCAGTGATGTTTCGTCCATAGTAGACCAGATGAACGGCGATGTTCAGAGGTACTCGTCTGTATTAGCTTATTGATTGCTTGTTCGGTTGCTATAGAGGGTGGCATATTTCAGGAATGAAAAGATATGAATAAATGAAAAGATTGATATACGTTGAGTATCAATTCACCCTCGTGAGCATTTGAAGTCTTCTCGGCCGTTGCAGACAATGAATGCTGCATTCCACATGCTGCCCCGATAAAAGATCTGCGATACAATCAATATCTGTTAATCCTAAAAACATGTGCATAATGCTAGATAGCATGCAAAACGTGGTCAGCTCTGTTGAAATATGTGAGGAGACCATATTTTAGAAGATGATATAATATGAAAGAGTGAAAATAAGTAGCCTTAGCGCCGTGGTGGCGATAGCCGAGAATGATACTAATAAAACCGGTTTCACTCTTCTTTACAACTAATAAATCAGTACGTTACTGTTTTAGTATATTAGTATGCAATCCATTTTTTTATTGACAACTCAATCGGTTAATAAGAATTGCGAACCTGAAGTCGACGACGATCGCTCTGTCCGTCGGAGAAACGGCTACGAAAGCGTAACACGTGTTGCCATAAATATCGCAGTTTACTGTCACCTGTCTGACCAACTGAATTTCAGTGGAAAAAATTGTGAAATGTGATAGGGTAAATAAGGCAGTTTGATGCCCTTGCTCCGGGAAGATGTCTGCTAAGGCAGAGCACAGGCGAAGCGAGGAAGGTAGCGCCGCATACTGGGAAGATCCTATTCCTGGCTTGGGCGTCACTAAAGCCTCCGCAAGGAGGAGAATTATGAATACGGCTATGGACGTCGTCATTTCTCACTAAGGATTACATATTCGGCCGCCTTTCGTTCCTTGTCGAATAATCTTGGTGGTTATCAATCCGCAAATGTCGAATATCAAAGGTCAGTCAGTACTCTTTTTCTGGTTTATTGTGTGGACGCGCCATCTTCCCGAAAGTGCACTTTGATCAAGGAGTGGAATAGGGCATGCGAATATTCTTTGTTTTGGGCGCTGCTCATTAAGTGAACTGATCCCTCGCAACAATAACGCGATTTTTTTACACGCCGGATTCACATGTGTGTCTTTATCGTGTAGTGGCGCGGCAATTTCACTTCTCAATAAGTTAGGCTATTTTGACAAAGATGTAAATTGCATATGAGAATTAGAGAGATAGCAGGAGTTGAAGAGACAGGATAATACAGAAAATTACGAGATAGTAATGAAAGTTTCCACTGTCGGAATGCTTCTAATATCGAGGAAAAGATATATATATATATATATATATATATATATATATATATATATATATAGTGCTATGTTCAATGTCGCAGTCAGTCAGATTCTGGACGACGAAGAATGTTCGAAATCCCTCCCATCTTGGATTTCCTATTCATTGTTTTCTTGAATAACAGAATAAAATATTTAAATCATTAGTATTTAACTCGCAAGAAACTGCTCTTAAATTGCTGGCACTTTCAATATCGAAAGAAGTTTGAAGAATTTTTGTGACAAGTCTGAGGAGGAGTGAAAATGTTGAAATTGAAGATATGGAGCAGTGAAGAATGGATATAACAATGTTTTTATTGATAATGTAAGGAAAACCTTGCTTCGGGTATGCATTCGTATACAAGAGAATTAGCTTAATGACAAGTGAGCTCAAAGCGCAGTGAATATATGCGCAGGCAAGCTTCGCCTCGCCTTCATTCGTATTCCAGTACTGCCAACTGATGGCTGCTGAAGACTATGACGATTCGTCTGAAATTGTAAACTTATAATTAATATTTTATAGGAAATAGTCTTGTCAGTCTCTTGCCTGTCCAATACTAGAGTTCCATGAAGTTTCAAGTGCCCGGAAATGGCTGTCTAATGTAGCGGATGGAGCGGGGCTTGCCATGCTGGTTTCCGAAGAAGACGTCAATCTTGCACACAGCCTCAACACAAATTGTAAGTACGAAAATTTTTTAAAATGTCGTAAATGAGTCAAGTCTTATCTCTAGACATTTTCGCAAACCCGATACTCTTCAGTTTACTCAGGACTTGAGTTCGGAACGCGGGATGCATGAGGCAGACGAAGAGTGGCATTGAAAGTTGCAGCAGATACGACAACTCAAGAGACAGCTAATTTGGAAGATAAGTACTTTAACTTGTCTTCCTTTAAAGTTATGGAAAGTGACCACTGTGAGGACGACGACTGCGGTGCCTGCTGTATTTGAGAAACATTCAAAACCGAAACGGGTGCTTGGTTCCTCTGCCAACTCGCCCACTTTGTCGAGCACCGTTACGAAAGCGTCAAAGATCGTCTGAATTTACCAGAATTCCGCAGAAAAAAAGCTAGGTAACTGATGAAGAATTCATTTTCTAGTGAGTTAAAAAAGAAAATAATACTGACAAAGAGAAGAACTGCCTATAGTGCGCGCACGTTCTCGTTGAGTTGGAATCGCTTTGAAGTGCTTGCGGAAGGCACGACTTTTCGTCGAGTGCGCAAGTTGATGAGCCAGAGGCAAGTTGCTGCCTCAACCGTCCTAACTCCTCTTTTCATATCTACGTCGCTTTAAAATGAAACTCAAGAAAGATGAAAACAAATAATCAAAATTTTCCTTCCAACCGGGATATTTAGGCCAATGGAGATGCCTAATAAAATGAAGGCTACTGAGTCTGCTTCTTAAAAACGAGTTAGTATATAATCGTTCAACAAGATTAACTAGCGTACTGTTGTAACCGACAACGTAGCAGTGTAAACTAACCTTTGATAACAAATGTGCTTAGCGCTCCGATTGCATACTGAAAAAAGAAAGGTAGGTTTTTTTTATAAAGAGCAATTTATTAGCTTCGACAGCAAAGTTGCCAGTTTGAACACAATACGCGAATTATCAATCAGCGTTCGAAATTTTTGTTACTCTTTGAATGTTACGACTTTGACATATCATGAATATCAGAGCATTCAAGAATCTTTGTATTCACTGTCATGCATGTTGACATCCTTGGAATATGCGCTCCCTAGTCTGATCCCTGCTAACATATATACATATGTACATAGCAGTGTAAAACGAGTAATGTGGCATATGAATATAAATATGTATATACATATGTAGGCACGCAAACGTTACAACGCACTGTTACACTTTTTGCTAACGAAACATGGCTCCATTATATATGAAACAGACAAAAACTCTCGCCACAGTAAAGAGAATTCACCGGAATACCTCGAAACCATTGTTCTCGCCACAACAGTTCAGGAAAAGGAAAAAAAAGAACAATAGATGATGTCATTGATAAGCGAGACAATTTTGAAGCGGTACAAAAATCTCTTTTGTAAGGAACAACTGGAATGTGACTTACGGACACGGCGGCGACTGGCAGTGCGGGAAGAACGCTTCGCTGCGCGCGCTCGAAGAGCTCTGGCCAGCACGTCGCACACCCCCTCTCGGCTATGATTCCCAGCACCATGAAGGTGATCGCCGTGTAGGCCTCTGCAGGCAAGCAGGGACACTTTATGCATTCATACAAATGAGTACGCCTCTCTTCTTCTGCTCGCAGTGCACGGGATGCTCAATGCACGTGAGAGAAGAGAACAGAAGAGAAGCAAATAAAAAAAAGAATGATGTCTATTTGTAGGATGCAGCATCTTTCAACCTGAAGCTTGTCACAACGTGAAGAAATGCAGTAGGAAAGCCTAACGAATTCTTCAAGTAAACAAAACAGAACAAATCGTGATTGCAGTGAGAACACCTCGTAAAGTACAGCGTAGAAGACACCATCATCATCACCAGATTAAATGGTCGCGTTGGGCATATGGCACACTACATACACTGACCAATACTGCATGCTCTCCTCTAAGTAATATCTAGCTTCATCTTCAATAGCTACCAAGCAACAAACCTATTTCGTCGTATTACAATACGAATGATAGCAGATTTTGTATTTTACATTTTCCATATATGTAAATGCCTTCACGACGAGCCTTCTCGCCGGTTGAGTATTTCATTGTTTGCATTTGTTTCACTCACTTACGATACTTCAAACGTCTCTAACTGAAAAAATATTCATAGCTTTCTTTGTTAGCATGCATGTAAATGGTGTTTCTGGTGTGTCTTATTTTAATTACTCTAATTTTTTCTCTGAAATGTTAAATTATTTTCTCGGGGGTGCACAAGTACGCCATTCGATACAAATATGAGAGAATAAGGAGAACGAGATATGACATTAGATACAAGAGGTAGAAAGTGGAAAAAACCAAACGAATACTTATGAGATAACGCTATTTCAAATATGACCGAATTCCGGTTCAGCTACGACACCTAAACGGCTTCTATTTTTCCCTCGACGACTGTCCTTAACTTTGGCTTCTGAAGCGAAAAAAAATAGACGGATAAGGAGGAAATGCCAAGACGATAGTACTGATATGCACATGCGCATTTCTATGCTCACTCACAGAAGGCTTTGTATGGCATGATCGCGACGCAACCTATTCTTGTCGTATCTGTCCCACGGGGTGAATTACGGGGAGTGGAAGGGACGTGGGAGAGGCTCTTCTCTGGGCACCGTGCACTAATTCATTAAGGCCTGCACAATATCCAGAAGGTGCAACTCTGCACTCTCCTCTTCGCGCCTCTTTTATCCTTCCTTCCAGAAGACGAAAAGACAAGCAATTGTCTAGAATAGGCCTTTCCCATGTCGCTCGCACGCCTCTCCTGTCCTTTTACGGTTCCGCTCTCTGTTTTCGATTCGTCGGTCCCTCCTTCCCTCTTCCGTCTCGTTTAATACTGCCACTCCACGTCAAATTAAGCGTATGATGTGGTCTTTATTGGCGAGAATTTTTTGTGTTGTATTTTTGTATTATCCTCTCTCCTTAAATAAGCTTTAGGCGTTCAGTATAATATTGCGAAAAAAATTACGATGCAACACTTTTAAGCTTGCTGTGTATTTTCCGCCATTGTTGCCATTCGGCTATGAAAATTTTTTTTAAAGATTATTGATATCATAGAGATTGCTGGAAATGTTATAAAATGTCTCACCATTTAATTCTTTTCCACATATTACGATATTTTTCACTGCACATTCCAGAAAGTGGAGTTTTTTGAAAGGTGTAGTGACACTTTGTTCTACGGTAAATGTGTGTTTGCGTTCACAAGGAATTGTTGAGATATCATTTGCATATGCTTCATTATTAGTCTGCGCTGTGCCAATTGGAATGCCTCCAATATTCTCTCGGTTTCTTTCTCTCTTTTTCTCTGTGTACATCTCTCTCTTTCTCTCTCTCTCTCCCTTTTTCTATAATATGCAAACGTCATCTGCAGATGAATCCTCTCCACCTCCGTCTTGGTCCATCCCCAATGGCAGTTGTCACCTCAGTAAATGGAAATAAGCTTATTAAAAGGATTGTTCGACAATAAAGTCTTATTAAAAGGATTGTGCAAGAAAAAAGGCTGATTGATGGGATTGTGCACAAGCAAAGGCTCATTAACAGGCTTTCGCGGGGCGAAAGTCTTTTTAACAGGAATTTCGTGCGCAAGACTTATTAACAGGACTTCGCAACGATTTATTGAAACGTGTGTAGCTGCTTTTCTTTATTTATGCAACAACTGATGGAACTCTAAAGATTTTGTGACCCGTGTACCCGCTTTGCTACTGATTGTGAGGCGTTTACTACTTTCGTTAGCTTTCCTGTTGAAAAGGGGAAGGGTTTATTTTAAAAAGAAAGAAAAGAAAAGCTTTTGTTGCCCACCTTTGAGAAACTAGAGGGTTTTTGGTGTACTTGTAGTTTTTTATAATCAACTAGTCTTATTCAGCCTGATTGAACTCTCTGAGCGGAGTCGGCGATGCACCGGTCGAGCAGGCCTCCTGCTCGTCTATTGCGGATGCATTCGAAAGAGGTTTTTTTATATTTGTTGGTGAACTTTTATTAGCTTCACAGGGTTACTGTATACTTTATACCGTATCTTAGTTGTGAAACACTACCTTCTTATAAAAGAATTTAGCTAGTTCGCGAACTTTAATAGTATTTTATTCAGCAAACAAATATTCTTTGTTTACTAGGTTCGTGCTGCGCTATCTTGCTAGAGGCTCGGGCGGTTCAGCCAATCCGCAACGCGACCGCATCGCGCGGTTCCAGCCGCCTGCTCGTTGTCATCGTTGTCATTTTTTTTTAATTTGGTTTCATCTTGTATTCCGATTTTTCCTCCGCAGTGTTGAAAATTTGCAATGTCTTACCTTTTGAGATGCCCTGGCGGAGTGTGCTTCCCTTGATGGTGAGCCTGACGATCTCCTCAGTCCTCCTTCAGTTCTTCATGGTGCGCCTCGGACTGCCCTCGCCAAGTCGCGGATGATGGCTGGGAACGAAGCGATCGGGGTAGCAGTGGTGGTGGCCAGCCAGGCAAGGCTGGCCCCCTCTCCGCCGCAACCATCAACGATCTCTTAGCCGTCTCTTGACCCGCACCCCTGAGAGAATGCCATCAATGACCCTAAGGGTCCTCTCATGCCCCCTCCCATGTCCATTCCGACCCTCTCCCTCCGTTCCCGTACAGTTTTTTTTTTTGGAAAAACTCTTTCCAGTAGCTTTTCCTTTCCTCAGTAGCTGAGAATCGACTACAGTAGTCAACTGTATTACAGTAAGACATCGATATGACCTGCGCCTTCCATTTTTTCCTGTTCATCTTACCTTATCGGGAACTTCTAGAGGCACTTATAGCATACGGTTATGTAACAAAGCCACTGTTTCTTGCACGTGGATCTGTTTTATGTTTTAGTTGCTCTTTCCTCTTCCTATAACTGCCCACTTTTGGTTGGAGTTCCCCCTTTCGCGGTAACTTCTTCTTAGCCTTGCCTCGGTTTCTATAGGTCGCCCCGTCCCGTTTTCTTTCTTATTCTGTTTTGCCATTCTATACTAGCGAATCCATGATATTTTATTCCTTTTTTCGCATTCAAACCATATATTACTCATGTCGATACCTACTAAGCTGTCCTTCCATGTACTAAATGTATTGCTCATTGACTAACCTTTACTTTTTAGACTGTTATTGTATTAGTTCTTACACTTTTAACGTTTGTAAGCAACGAATAAAGAAAGTTTTATTAATGCGTTTCAATCGCAATGAAAATTACAGCCCAGTGAAATTTAAGAAAACATATGGTGCATTTCACGAAAAGAATCCTTTTAATCATCCTTTTCGCACCATAAAAAAGATCCTTTCGAAAGCCTTTTTGATAAGCCTTGCACAATCCTGTTAATAAGCTTATTTTCATTTACTGAGACTTTACTGCTTCTGGTTGCATTCTTCATTGCTACGACCCCCGAGGGCTCCTATCGCGGGTTCTTTTATTTGCATCTAATTTATTCTTGAGAACGGCATTCTTGCAAACATAAATGGAATTACAGACGGAATGAAGATCTGCATGGATTGCAAGAAGAGAAGAGATTGATTTAATTTGCAGTTCCTGGCGATTTTAAAGTTACTTATATGTGTATGTATTTGGGTCTGTGTAGCATCAGCACATCACTTCGTAACGATAAAGAGATTAGGTGAAGTAGGACTTCTTATTGAGTTATACGTAGAGAAATACCAGCCGCGCGTTTAATCTGTCTGAAGTTTGAAACATGTTTGGAACACTTGCTCGCAACATTGGAGTTGTTGGCATAGGCTGAGAATACATGTGGAGCTCACCACATTCAACCAAATCTCCGAAAATGTATTGTCTGCAAAGGAATTCGGACCCTTCACTTGCAAACAATAAGTAATGACGTTAACTACTAGACCACGGCTCTGCATGAGGAACGAGGCGATGAGGTAGCAGGCAATCTTTGCCCTACCGCTCGAGTGAGATGCAAATTACAACAGATTTATTCAGTCTGCAAAAAGGCACGTAAGCCGACAGTGCTGACATGGGATAATAATTAGCATGGATGTGGCTCAGCACTAGAGTCCACCGCAAAATGTGACACGAGGGGTAAGAATGAGATGCTGGCAGCGAGAGGCGACTTCTTTTTTATCCTCTGTGTTATTTTGTTGGTGATGAGCAAAAGCACTCCGGAACAGCTTTTGCTCGTCACAGCCTGCGCCTCCATCTTGGCCTTGTCTCTCCAGTTTTGTGATTGTTCTGACCAAGTCACCAGTTCAAAAGTTCGAAACAGGAAGTGCACACAAGCGATTAAGTGATAACAAGCTGGATACATGTTTGGAACACATGTGTATTAGGATAGGCTGGCGAATTGCCAATTCTTCTATTGCGAACATGTTCGAAACAAGATTGTTTTGAACATGTTTCAAACTTTAGACAGGTTGAATGCGCGGCAGAGAAATAATAGCTGTAATCTATAGGCTTATTTATTTATCGTATACATATGAAGATATTATTTTGATGGACTGCACGAATATGTGACAGAAGTGTCATCCGAGTTAAAACAGATATAGAAAAAGGGGGGGGGTGGTAGGGATATTCGCTACAAATGGAAGGCGCCACTGCGCGAGCTTTATTTGCCAGAGACAGTACAAGCTGGGGAGGAGGAACAGCAGGGTTTTACTTGTCGATGGGGCTTAAAGTGTAGAAGGGGAACGTAAGAGCCCGGCTACGACAGAGCTTAGATACCATTAACTTCTCTTGCGAAGGAAACGAGGGAGTCCTTTTGCAGGGGCCTCCAATTCGCTCAGCGTCGCTCGTATCTTCTGCCCGACTTCTCTTCTCTCATGCGCTCCTTTGGCAAGCGAAGCCAAGTCATGACAGGTGTTTTTTTTTTAATTTTATTTTAATTTTAATATATTTTTGCTTATAATGGGCACATTCGCTTCTTGCATGCCGAAATTGAAACTTCAAATTTCGTCGCTTCAAGGTGCATAAAACTGAACTGTACCGTAGTATATTTGAATTTTCCGACCATTGAAGTCTTTTTTCTCTAAAAAGAACGACCATTGAAGTTCTCGCCCTTTTGTAAGGCAAAAATGCGCGAATTAAATATTTTGACGCTTTTCATTTACGGCGAGTTGTTAGACTTCAACGATAATAAAAAAGATTTTGGTGGAGCGTAGGGCATTCCAAGATAATCCCTATACCTTTAACAATTCTATACAAAAGATTCCGTATGTGATTTTGTTACTCTGCACATCTATTAAGTTTAGATGCATATCACTTCCGATATTTCCTTATAGATAACGGATACGTCGACTCGGAGCTGGCGGCATAACAGCATCTGCACAATTCATCTCTACATCAGCCATTTGCCAAAACTGATAAATAAAGAAGCGAATGTTAAGTTTTAATAATCGCATTTTTGTCCAGGAAAAAAATCCCTTCCAATAACTCCAATTCAATAAACTTTTTTTGTTTTTCCCAAATCAGAAAAAAAATGGAAATGAAATGTGTAGATTAAAAATGTTGACTGCTCAAGCAAAAGGGCAAAAAGTGTAAATGGAGTTTTCATTTTAGATATTACTTTTCTCAGGCCAAGCTGGCTATTTTTGTGTTGTGAAAATTATTATTCTTGAATTGTCAACAAAAAAAAATTAAAAAAAATTTTTTTGTTCATATCTTCACAAATTGTTTTTGTTGTCTTTGATACTTTTACTGCTCTTGTGTGAAAACTATAGGAATTTCAGCTGAATTCCCTTTCTCACACAACAAGAACATCTCCTTCTTCGCCTTTTTCTTCTCTTTAGCATCACCTTTTCCTTCCCATTTGCTCTTATTTTGTTAGCTTTTCGGCACCGAAAAGTGGCATCGGATGCCTTTTGCAAGTGTTGGTGCTTTTTCTGGCAGTTGGCACCTGCCAGCTGAGTGGAGCTGAGCCGTCGTGTTAGCTTGATGCATATTGCACCCGTCAGCCATGTACTGGCCAGGACGCAACAGGCCAGGGGAATATGGAGACGAGGCACAACCGGGCTGCGCACTCTCTCTCTCTCTCTTTATCTCTCTGTCTCTTCTCTCTCTCTCTTCTATCTCTTTCTCTCCATTTTATCGCCCTCTTCATTCTTCCTTCACTCTCTCTTCTCTCTTCTTCTCTCCTGGCGAGAGGCCACACACGCGATTTGAGAGCTGAAACTGTGACGTAAAGAAAAAAAGTTGAAAACAGAAAAGGGAGAGCGGAAGAGTGGTGAAAGAAGAAAAACATATTTAAAAAAAATTTGGAAAATGCAAAATAGACGGCGGAGAATCTAAGAAGGATTGAGAGAACCAGAAAGTGAAAGATTCAGCTAGAACCTTAAGCAATGTCTCGTTCGTGTGTGATCGTGAGTAGGGAGAGCAGAGAAGAACGAGATAGAGAGATGGTAAGAGTGAGTACGAGAGAAGGAAGTGACGCAGAGAAGCAGAGAAAGCTGACGAGAATCAGTGTAGGAAGAAGAAGCGGTGGTACGGCGTGGGAAGTGAAGGGGCGTGCCTCCAGAGGCTGTCTGCCCTGCTTGTGAGCTGTCGAAGATCGTTAGCAGGCGGTCTTCTCACAGACTCCGCTCTTCCCTTTGAGAGGTGAAGCAGGTAGAAGGGGCGGAGAGGAGCAGGACTTATTCTCTCTCTCTCTCTATCTCTTTTCGTACCTGGCAGGCAGCACATCGACCATCTCATTCCAACTCCTCTGGACTAATCTCGGACCATCTCCTTTGTCATCGCTCCTCTTCTCGCATCAACAATGTTCCCGACTCCAATGAATCCCGTGAGTTCCTTGAATCTCTTCCATATTCCGAATTTGCCTCGCATGGACTCTTCTACCTTGTTTAGAATAGCTCAGGCGGTGGTAAACTTGGCCAGTCGGTCTCCTCAAAAGCAACAATCGAAGGTCGGATCAAGCTATATTTATTTGACATATTTAAAGAAATACTTACTTAGATCCGTATTATGCTCGAAAGAGTGTAGACATCTTCCGTAAATCTTGAAACATTCTCTATAAAAATTCCAATGGAGGTGCAAGGAAGTGCGCGCGCCATGTGAAAGGGTTGGCCTCTCGGGACATGATGCCCTCGGGGCGTTAGTTTGCGCGCTTCTCTTTTTATGCCCGATATTGGGGGTGCACCTAAGGGCCTCGGGAGTATAAGACAAAAAAGGAAGGGACAATAATAGTTGGAGTGTTGACTGCTCGCGCACGCTGCGTTTACTCGTCTTCCAAGCACAGCAAGGAAATGAGTGGAGGGGGGGGGGGGGGCTAACCGAATTGCGCGTGCTCTGCGGAGTGCCCGTGGGAATTGCATTTTATTCCTTCTTCTTCTTCACTTTTCTTATCACGACTTCCGACCATTGGCGGATAAAAGAAATGCGCTTTGTTCTACGCTAACTGCATAGTTTTGAAGGATATACTGGCAATTTTCAACTGTGTAATCAAATTATTACGCGGTTTTCTTTTGCTCTTCTCTCTCCAATTCTCTCTCCATTTCCTGTCTCTCTCTAACTTTCTCTCTCTCTCTTCAGAGTACAAAGCAGCCTTTGACTTCTTCGATGCAAATGGAGATGGCTTCATCACTCGGGATGAGCTGGCTCGTGCGATGAACAAGTGCGGCCAGCACCCTTCCAAGCTCGAGATCGCACTCATCATGAACCAGGGCGACCATGACCGTTGGCTCTTTTTATCTGTTTCTTATTCATTGCCATATCCTCTATCTCAACCTTGCTTAACCAGGGGGTTAAGCAGCTCTAACAATGTGCAACGTATATTTTGGCATGTAGCATTTCATTTAGTGCTCCTGCCATTTTCTGACGGGAACTTTGCTGCTGCCGCTAATCGCATTTCTTTCCTTGTTCTCTGACCGCGCTGGCAAACAAGCATGAAACAGAAGAAGCAGGAATCCAATGGAAGGAGAGCCACCTCAAAACTCTCTCTTTCTCTATCTCTCTCTCTCTCTCGATCTCTGTCTCTGTCTTGTCTCCTCTCCTCCTATTTCGTGCCTAATCTTTCAATCCTACTTCCAATCCATCTCTCTTTCTCTGTGTCTCTCTCTCTCCTATTCTCGCAGGCCAGACTGGTGGTGCTAATGAGATTGCGATAGATGACAATGGTACTCTAAGCAAAAGGGGATGAGGCACCCAGCAGATCCCTGGAAGGACATCAACCGGGAGAGCGAGAAAAAAGAGCCTCACCATTAATTGCCCCCAAGGCACTCTCTCATTCCAATAATCCGGGCTCGAGCAAGGCCAGATCTGCACGAGAACGCGGATTGGCAGCCAATTCAATTGTAAGCTGAGGATGAGGCGAAATGTCCCAAATTTGAGAGTCTCTTAACATACATATGGATAGAGCAGAAAGATTAGCATGCATACCAGTCATAACTGCAATTAAATTTGATGCTCACAACAAGTATGCCAAATATGCTTCTTTGAAATGCTAGTCATCAATAAATGCCTGTGGTTCCAGACAACGGCGTCATCACTTTCGACGAGTTCGCTCATCTCATGGCTGGAGGGAACGCACGATGGAAGTACACGTACTCACAGCTGCGGGATCAGTTCGATATGTTTGACAAGGTACAGAGAGAGAGAGAGAGAGAGAGAGAGAGAGAGACAGACAGACAGAGGTCCGTGAGAGAGGGCCTGAAAGGGAGAGGCCAAGAATATAATCACAATGCGTATGTGAGCCTTTTGTAAGTCTTTAACTTTCTTGATATATTCTCCGAACAATAAGGTTTTAAGTGGCTGACTTGCATCATGCTACATATTTCTCTGAACACTTTAGTCGCTCTGTCACCTTGCAGAAGTGGAATGCAGCATGACCCCATTGAATGGCGCGCTCAGCTGTTTCTTCATCTCTTCCCCATATCGCATGCATGTTGCGGGGCAGACTCCCCCCCCCCCCCTTGGTTGTCCGTTCCTTCCGAGGATTCGACAAGTCGAGACATTAATGGAGTCGCCCGTCAGCCCTCGGCTATTTCGTGTCTTACGAAACACAGCGCGGCGGGGCAAGAAATTTTCTCATCAGTGAAAACTTAAATTACTAAAAGGCTGATTTTATAGCACAATTGAAATATTTGATTGTTAAAGGAGGTCCGAGGTGAATAAATAGTGTATTGTTCTTTTCGCATTATTTTGTCAGGTTGAGCTAGAAAATTCGATTGCAAGTGTCCCGAAGTCAAAAAAACCCCTATGCCCTGAGGAAATTAACAGGATTCTCTACTTTGAATTCGGGTATATTTTATTTTCCCGCCATTTTCAAAACATTTTGGCAGAGCAACACTGTGGCCGATGTGGCCAGTCGAATCCTGCACCTAAAATTTATATATATGGGGCGCGCAACCTATATTGGCCGGCTTTTGCTTAACACGTGCGTACACCTGCCAGTTGTTCTAGCCACTAGTTTCTGTGGAGAGAGGCAAAGGGCAGCAGCACCATTTCTGTGGATTCTTCACACCGTATTTTTAACTAATCTGTCAGGGAATTCGTGGTAGGAGTTTTTCCCTTATGACCTCCTTTAAAGGGCTACATCACGAAAAGATGTCTATACTTTTTCTATCCAAAGCAAGCCGGGGATCATCCCTGATCTCTCTTTACCTCTATCTCTCTCTCTCTCTCTCTCTGTCTTTTTCTCTCTGTCTCTCTCTCTCTGTTCCACAAGCCGTGCTTTGCTCAAGATTGCGCCTGATATTTCATGCGCCGACATCCCCGCGCCCCGAATTGTACGCCCTTTATTTTCGCCGACTCGTCTCACAGGCCACACGACAATTTCCCGTGGGAGCACGCTTGCGCAGAGATGCGGAGCCGCCGTTCTCACGCGTGTTTATGAACATAAACAGAGAGAGAGAGAGAAAAAAAAGAGAAAGAGAAGGATAGAGAGAGAGAGAGAGTGGGAGAACGAGAGAGAGAGAGAGAGTTAAGCGGGGAGGAAATGAAAAAAAGGAGCAAAAAAAAGACACATGGTTTATACATATTTATGTTTACTGCCTAGAGATCACGGAGCAGTTAATCCGCGATCTGCGTATCAATTGCTTACCTTATGTTAGATGTGCTTGTATATGTTATTCTCAAAAGAAGAAAAACTTTCTTTTAAAATGTCTATAAATATACTTGGCGAGTCTATCAACTGCACATGCAACATTCATAGCCTCGCACCCATGTCATCCCGCCTTTGCCTGCTCATATTCGAAGCGATACGTGAGAAGTGGAGAGAATGAGGAACATTCTAAAATATCGTGAATTTTTTTTGAATATTCTGAGCAAAAAACTCACTGGGAAATGTATAATGTTCTTGATATCGCTTCGATAGGATAAAGATGGCTTCATCGAAAAGGCGGAGATGCTGGAAATCGTAGCGGAACTTGCACTCGGCTCGTCCTTCCCACGCAGCGTGGTCGAGCAATTGTTCCGCGAGGCTGACGTCGACGGAGATGGAAAGATCTCTTTTGAGGGTAATCCACCCTTTTTTCATTACTTTACCAAGAATTACATCTTTCTTTCAAGAAACACAAAAAAATGTACTACAAATATCTTCCTTCCTCCTTTTGATATTACACTTGAAGAATACTTCCTCCATTTGAGAACTTTCAGAGTTTGTTCTGGCCGTCAACTAGCAGAGATGCTTTCTCACAATGAAGTTTGCTCTACAATCTTATTTGTTTCTTCCAATCATTTCATGTGCTGTATGTTTGCTCCTTGCAGATTGTAAAAACAATTGTTTATGAAAGAGAATTTATCAATTTATATTCAAGAGACAGCTAGAGCATTGCGTGTAGCATGTAATTAGCGAATCATATGAAATATTCTTTCCAGAAACATTCTTTTCGAAGCAGGTTTGAAAGCTAGTAGGAAGGGGTGAAAGAGTTGCAAACTTTAAAGAAGGCGGCAAACAGTCGTAAGAAAACTAGCAGGGAATAACTTTTAAATAAGAGAACAAATACAAGGCTGAAGTGAAGAACGCGGACACGGCACCGTTTAGCATGTGATGAGCGGAAGAGAACAAAGGGCAGATAAGGCGATGACTATGTGTCTATTCTAGCATTCACGATGTTTTTTTCTTATCGGCGTAAAGAATAAATAGAAATGAAAATAAAAAAGGCAATGCAAGACAGATCACGTTGTAATGCGCGAAAAGAAATGGCAAAGCTGAGGAAAACCGCATCGATAATAAAACTAGAGTTCACTTCAACTCTTCTTTTCAAAGCTTGCACTTCATTTGGTATAACTTCAGATGAGATTAGATCAAAGGTCGGAAATGCCCATAATTAAGAACTTCGAGAAGGATGTGACGAAGAATAATCTAATTAAAAGAGAAAACGGAATGTTGTTATGAATAAATTAGACTGCCTGAGGGCGTGGCTGAAAGTCAGGTACATCGTTTTCTTCTCCGGGGTAGTCGTGTTCGAGTCCTTAAGAATAAATCACATTGAAATGATATGGGAATCATACATAAGTAAATAACCATGATCAGAAAAAGAATAAGTAAGCAAGAGAGAGTTAGAGAAAGAGAGAGAAAACCAAGTGTCGGGAAGGTTATCTCGGGATGAGTGAATATGGTGTGTACCTTCGGTGTCCTCGTCCTTGCGCGTGAGATTGGAGTAGGCGACGGGCGCGGAGGCTGCGAGGGCGCCCGGAACATGGAAGCGGTAGCCGCGGCGGAAGAGCACAAATCCGACGGAGATGAAGACGCACGCGATCATCACCGCCGTCAGGGTCAGCGCGAAGCCGCCCGCGCGGTAGCCGCGGCGGCCACACAACTGCATACATATGTATATTTATACATGTACATTTATGCAGCCACGCTTCTGTTGAAAAAGCCCTAGACGGACGACTCTTCAGGAACAAGGGGAGCCGCCCCATCACCAACCGCAAAAAGGCCATAAAATCGACCAAAAATGTGAGTTAAAGAGGCACTTCATCGGTGGAGACGTCCGATAGGAATTTGTTCTTGAGATTCTCAGGCGCGAGGCATCTGCACGGAATAGAAAATAAGCCTTCTCCTGACAATTAAAGTTTGATCATAAGTTCGCTGTTACCTTGGTGTTGGAAACGTAGAATCTTGATAGAAGTCGCCGGTTCTTAAGAGGCGCATCTCGCATGTGCAGTTGATCTTATTCTCGCTCAGATCCAGTGTTGTCAGCTGAATTGTCGCCATTGGATATAAACAATTTTTTATTTTACGTGACTGAGCATTTTTGGGAATTTTTGACACCATATCGCAACTGCTTAGTACTGTTTCTTTTATTTCTGACCTTGTTCCACTCGAGTAGATCTCCCGCAATCTCGGACACCTTGCTGGCTCTCATCTCGAGAGTGCGCAGAGTGACCACCTTCCCTTCGTCGTTGCTGCTGAAGCCGAAAGCATTCGCGTGCACCCACGACAGCTTCGAGCAGTTGTTCACGTAAACTTGCTGAGAATACAAAAGTGTCCATTGTTAGGCTTAGAAAATCGATCGCGTCAAACTGTACTAATTTTTATGAAAATATAATTAATTGAATGTGCTTATAAACCAGCACGAATCACAATGGTTATATGTTTTTAATGGATTTTGAAAACGCGTTAATCTAAAGAACAGGTACGACGCTGCAGATTATAGTTTCCTGCCACAGACTCCGCCAAAATTTTGCTGCAAAATTTAGAATATTCCACAATTTCCCTCCATGATGAAACAGTAAATGTCAAAAAGAAGGTATGCAAATTCTTGCATTCCAAATTTTGTTGAAAATTTTCCGTGATGAGCATTAAAAGAGCGAAATCGCGTGAAAGTATACTTAGCGGCACTTGATATTCCCCTGAAAGTCTGCGTATATTTAGAATAAAATTGGAAAGCATTTCTAGTTACATTAAATATGAAATACACTTGTTTGTGGAATATCAAAAAAGTGCTCAAAATTCGATGTTAGAAAAGCGTCGCTTGCCTTGAGAGTCTGTACTCCGCAGAATGCGCAGTCGTCGATGCGGACGAGCTTGGGCATGTCCTCCAGCCAGATGCTCGTGATCGAGTGGTCGTCCCGGAACGAGTCCGCGTGCAGCTGGTCAACAGTTTGCAAATAGTTAAAATATTTCACACTTCAAAATTATAATATGGCAGAAATTGACTAATAAGGACATAAAATTTTGATAGATTTAGTGTTATTGCCCTATCTTGCCAACCTCGGTAATGGTGGACTCGGACATGTCGAGCAGTTCGAGGCTCGGAATCGTATTGACCGCGCGAGGGACGTTGCTGAAGCGGTTGCCGCGGATGGACAGCTGCTTCAGTTTCCTGAAATGATTGTTAGATAATCCCTCTCTTTAAAATGCTCAAAAGGAATATTTATTGACGAGTATTTGAGAAAATATATTGACGCCATCTGACTTTAGCGGTTTTAGAACCTCAGCGTCAATGTCCTCAAGGTCGCAGTAGTCCATGCTCAGAGTCTCGAGATTGTCTAGACCCTCGAATGTTTTCTGAAACATGCGAAAAACTAGGCCAAGATACGTACATATTTATTTTCTGAATAACCTCGTCTAAGAACAAATGAAAAACGTAGGAAATCAGCCGCATATACTAACAGTATTCAGAATCACGGAGTTCTCGTCTAGGACAAGTTTGCGCAGATTCTTAAATCGCTTGAACGGTGAGCTGTCAAGTTTGGACAGAAGATTCTTGCGCAGAATCAACGTGTGCAATGTTGTGGAGATTTCTCCGATGAAGAAATCGCTTGAAAATGCAATTTAACTATTAAGATCAACAACATATGAACGAGCATACATACATATTTTAAATAATATTTAGACATTGTGTTGCATTTTTTAGCTGCTCCGAAGAAGCATCTGAGATAATTCTGTTTTCTCTAATAATTTCATTACATACCTTCTAATCTGCCGCAGCCGATTATTCGTGAGAATAAGCTTGGAGATGTTCTTAAATCCTCGGAAGGCGGCCGTCTCAATGCGGGCGATGCGATTCCTCTCCAGATTCAGCTCGGCCATGTCCTTCTCCATTCCATCGGGCAGCAGCCCCTCAAGCAAATATCGTCTATATAACTCTTTTAATAGCAGTATTCATTCCTTTTTTCGATGAGCACAATCATGTGTGCAAAAGGCGATATTGAGACTCTACTTTGATCTATATAATGATAAATTTAATAGTGAAACAAATGCTTGAATGGAAACCTTTCGTATCTCGAAGATTTCGTTGTCCATGAAGTAGGCCTTAACGGGCAGGAAGCCCTTGGCCTGTTTGGCCAGCTGCACGTTGAGCGTGTTGAGAATCTCCTCGCTCTCGCCGTCCTTCCCGCCGTTCTCGAACACCACCTGACGTGAATTATCTAATCAATTTAGAAATGTTAAGAGGATTTAGAATATTTGTTCTATAAATATCAACGGAAACTTTGAGATTTTTTATTTCTAAGATTTTCTAACTCCAACTGACATTGTTGCACCAGACTTCGTTGGTCTCGCAGTGGCAGGCCTCGGTGCTCGAGCCATCGCAGATAACGATTGCCTCGTCTACCTTGGCGGTCTTCTTCTTAGGCTCTTTCTTATCGTCCTCTGTCTTCTTTGGCTTCTTCTTCTGGTCTGGTTCGTCATCCGTGTATTCCTCTTCCGTCTCCTCCACACTCTCCGTGCTTATCTTTAGAGAAAGATATTTTTATTTTTTTTTTAGTATTTTACTGTGCCAATTAATTTTATTCGTTGAATTTAAATTCTAATTTTTGTTTAGTATTTTACTGTATCAATTAAAATTAGTTGTGAATTGCCAGTTGTATTTCCCACGTTCCTTGCGAAACAGCATTACCTCCAGGCTCGAGCTCTCTGAGCCAGCCAAAACTGCCAACCAAATCAAGGGCACTTCTTTCAACAACCCGAATGAGTGACAGACTCTCGCGCAAGGCAACTAAAAGACAACGCCAAGGAGGGTCGGCTGGCTGGCAAGTCAATCGATCAGTGCCTCTCTCAATCGCCCTGGCCATCTCTTCCCTTCTAGTCACTCCCATCCACCTTCTCTTTCTCTCTCTCTCTCCCTTTCTATCCTTTCTATCACTTGGAAATGGAAGACTGCAGCGAGCAATGATTAGATAAGATGGTAATAGCTGGAAAAGAGGGTGAGCTTTGGACAGCAAGGAGAGAATGACTTGTGGGCGACAAAGAGATCCGAACACCCCCTTGCCATTTCCGTCTTTTCTATTAGTCACGACTTATTATGCATAGCATGCTTACCATTTGAAGCGCACCCTGAAAATACCCCTTGCTTTTTTTTTAGTTCCTTCTCTTACTCTTTCGCTCTCACTAATTCTGCCCCTCTCTCTCACACACACCCTCTTGTTTGCTTTGTTTTGTTATTTGCGCAGACACGAGAAGAACGTTGATTTAGAGTGATCATCATTTACGGTTTTGTTTTGCTCGTTATCATTTATCGAATTAAAAAAATTTCGAGTAAGGAAAGCCAGAGAAGGAAAATAAAAAAATAAAGAATCCCACTATTTGTAGTTTTTTTAGGCATCTTGTCCTTTGTTTGCTCGACAATCTCTCCCCCTCTGCCATACCCTTGTTCCCGTCTTCTTCTCAGCTGGTCCCTTGCGTTGCCTCCGATGGCGCTCCTCTTCAAAGTCAGTGTAGTCATCAGGGTCTGCCGAGTCTTCGTGACCTGCCTCAGCCCTGGCCGCTGCGGCCACCAGCCCTCCGAGTAACAATCCGAGCAGCAGCAAGCGAATCGGCCTCATACGGCCTGCAACGTACACCATCGACAAATACATACAGCCATTTTTATAGACGGACGACAACCATTGATATTGCTTTACAGAACAACGAGGAAAGGGCGGTCATTCGCATTCATAACAATACATTTATGAGAAATATTAGTATGGGACGCGTGGTCTCTCTCCACTTCATGGAGGGATGCCTAGTCATCAGGACATTATGCTGGGTATGACAGAGATAAAAGCAATGTTCTTAAAGTTTGTCTAAAGATCAGTATTTTCCTTTACAACACAGGACATGAGGTCGTTGGTACAGTTTAAAAGGCCCTGTTCTCGTGAAGTTCTGTTCAAAGAAGAGGACTGCCAACTACTGCCTCATAGGGTACTTTGTGACGTTCGTGTAACAAGAACACGAAGAGAACTCAGATGGCCAGCGTCCGGCAGCGTCCGGCAGCGTTGAATTGAAGAGAGAGGCAGCTCCCCTCTAGCCTCTCTCTTCAATTCAAGTGATAAGGCCACTCTGAGCCGGGTGGAAGAGGCGGACGGAGCCTCTAGCCAGGCAAGAATAGAGAGAGAAAGAGAGCGAGAGAGAGAGAGAGAAAGAGAGAGAAAGAGAGCGAGAGAGAGAGGGTCACAGAGGGGCAGAGAGAAGTAAAACTGTCTCGAGGACACATTGAGGGAAGAGCGGGAATGATAGCGCAGAGTTTGCTCTGTTTTTACAGTCTTCGGCATTGAGAAACAAAAGTCAATACGATAGAAACATATGACTTCACATCGTCCCTCGGATGCAAGAAGCGAGTTCGAAGATGTTTCCGTTTTATCTTGCCCTTCCATCTCTGCACACTCCTCTGTATATTTCGGTGCATGCAGTGAAGTGTCAAGGTTCGGGGATGTCTTTCTTTGTTGTTTTACACACACCGCTGTCGATGTCGTCATGACAAATCGGAAAAGTCGCAAGTAGATGTTGGAATGAACGTAAGGAGAAGGAACCTCTTACAAGATAGGTCTTAAAGGTATATCTATTTGTCTGTTACAAACGCTTGGATAGCCGAGAATGGACTCGGAAGGGCGCAGCGAACGGGTGGAAGGAAAACGAGGGCCCCAGATGGGAATGATAAGAAGGGCCAGGCGGGAGGGAAGTCACGCACTTCACCACCTTGAGCCATTCCCCTTTCCGGCTCTAATTCAGCCAATTCCATCGTAAAAATGTACCTACAAGATAAGTTGAGGAAAAGACACCTGCCATTGTGCATGACCGCGTTTACTAGCATTGCAAAAAAGCAATCAATACTATTAGCCGGAGTTCAAGCACTGATCGTATTCGCAGTATTCAGCCAACACAATCAATGGAAAGATGAATCGAGATGTAGCATTGAAGTGATAAGAGCCTAATGGTAAGAGTGCACATTGGCTGACGAGACCGGCTTTTCCAATTAGAACATTCCACACCCGTCAATCACAACCGTCATTTCGAAAGAAAGTAGTCCTGTAGACGCATTTGCCACACGTCAAGCAGATAAGCTCTGACAGCAGAGGCAGCAAATGCCAAGGGAGTAGACAACCAGATAATTAGAAAGCTAAAACTATTGCAACTGTAGAGATTGTATGATATTAATTCACGAAAAAAAGATATGTTTAAACACCTAACGAATTATGAAATCTGAATTATAATTATTAAAAAATATGTACATAGCACTGCTATTGCAGACTGGTGCTCAATTCTGGAAGAAGGCGATTCATCAACGCATTGTATTGCTCGGGAAAGTAGTACCACATGGTCGACTTGGCCCAGCCGAGCGGCAGTGTCTTCTTTGGAATATGGTTCTGCAAATACGGTAAAGTTTAGCAAGATTGGACGGTATTTGGGTCAACTTTGAACTGGAAAGGTCGTTGCGATGAAGAAGTAACGAAGACAAGCATATAACGCCAACGCTAATCGAAAGAAATGAAGTATAAAAAAGGAATATATTGATATGCGACCCCCATGATGACAGGCACGAAGCGGGCGTTTTGCTGGCCGCGCTCGTTGTACTCGGCATTGGTGAGCGACTGCAGAAGGGCGACGGAGGCGCGTGCCGCGTCAGAGGAGCAGGAAGCGGCGGAGGGGTCCTCCACCAGCGAAGAGAACGCCGGCGTCACGCACACAATTATCATCTCCGCCTGAGTCCATATTCACACTATTTTTGTACTAATGTTGAATAAATATTTCGTCCATCTATACTTCACTTGAACACAACATTGCTTAAGACTTGAAGGAAATAAACAATTAGGGTGCAATTGACGGTTCCGTTATGAAAAGAGCTACAATATTGAAATAATTTTAATTTGTTTGAAAGGATGTTGTATGGATCAGTCAACGACGCACTCTTTGAAAACTGTTCTTGATGCCACTGTCGAGGTTGCCACTCCCTTTGATCACTTGGCTGATGTCCACGACTGCTCGTTGGTTCTTCGGTATCGTTTCGTTTAAGTTCTTTAGTAGCCACTTGAACATCCTCCTCTCCTCCTTGGACGTCTCGTAGTGCGTCACCAGGAAAACTGGAACACAATATTACAAACCAATGTGAAGGTGAAGAAATAAATTTTATTATAGCACGAAGGAAAAGGAAGACTGAATTCATACATGGCTTACCCGCTTCTGGCATCCATGGCTCAGCGGTGGCCGAATTGGAAGTCCTTGCGGGAGCTGGCGTGCTCTCAATTACCGATGTCGTCTTGGCTTAAGAGATACCGTAGTCATCCACTGCACCATACCGTAATCCTTCATGAGGCAACAGAAATCTAGATAAAGAAAGTCGAACCCGAATCTTGTCGCTGAGTGGCTTGCTCTTCCTGCTGGAGGCGACTCCATCGCCACGTCGTGTTGAACTTAACGAGCGCAGGATGGATTGAGTAGAGAGTGTCCACCTCAAGAGATTATTTTAGTTACAACATGAAGAAAAGTTTTGCATTGAACCCAAGTTTTGTGCTCTTTAGTACAACATAAAAAAGATGAAATTAAAAAATGCAAATAAACGGCGTCACCGAAGTTTATGACGAAGTTTAGAACACACAAATACTAACGATTTACAAAAACCAAGCTACAGTCAGATCGAAAATTTAGCACTCATTTATCATCACGAATGACAAACACCGCAAATACAAAATTCTCTTAGATACATTTCGTTGTATACGCACATCTATGGAAATAAGTAAATATTTTGCACATATCTACATCATACACTTGGGTAAGAAAAACACATATGTATACATATGTGTTTATTGTACGCGTGATATCTTTCATATCGAATTCGTTGTTGTCATTAGTTGAAATAAAATGTGTTATCCTTGCCACTTATGTGCTCGAACCCGATCGGCGCGATAGATAGCGGCGAAAAGCTCGGAGGCCGGCCGCTTCTCGATGAGGCGGATCAGCTCGGAGCATGGGTCGGCCGTTCGACAGAGCTTCTGCAAAAATATCAATAAAATTACATTTATTATTATATTCCTTCTAAATTTTCCAAAAAACAATAAAGTCATAAAAGATGGTTAAAAATGTTCTCAAATGTCCTCCAGACCATGATGGTGTCGTTGCTAAATCGCATGTATGATGCGATGCTCTCCCAATTCAGCATTGATAGAAATCGTTGCAAGTTTAGCTGTTCCTCCATTATGCGAAGAACTAACGGCGGCAAGTCACCGACCTGCGATTGGTTTTTCATTAAGACCGTTGCAGAATTCTTCATAAGCATTGGATGCTTAAACGTTTCTAAAAAATAAGCAAAGAAGCTGAACCGAAATGTCGTCTTCCAACTTTACGAAGACCTTCCTTGCTGTTAGGCGTGGGCCAATTCGAGGTTCCCGGATTTCATTAGGAATCTGTGAATGTTATTCACGATTAACATTCATTGTTTTTGCTACTTAAATCAACACGAAGCAACTCACCAGACAGTTCTCCTTAGCCTTCTTCCGCGAAACGGCGATTTCGATAGGAAGAACAATAAAAACGGCCTGAACTTCTTCTGCAAACGACTCCGTCGATTTGCACATTTCTTCTTGAACTACCGTTTCTTTGAGGACCTTAAGTTTGTTAGAATGCACATTCCTTTAAAAAAATTATAAGTACAAATTCCAGCAGCACATTGCCCGGATAAGCGAATAAGCCGTTCAGCCCTTACAGAAGTATGTAAAACAGATACAGCAGTCATTATCGTATGCTTGCGACGTCCCTAACGATCTTCCGCACGGGAAAACCTGCAATGCGACACAATTATTTTGACGAGGTCACGAGGTCTAAGATATGTATATGAAGTTTTAATCGTAGTATTTAATGTTTTATTTATGTATAGAAATAGCTAATGCAAATTTTTTTTTGTGCAAGTACCAGTCAGTTAATTTTTAATGATATTTTAAGACACGCGTAGTAGAGATTTTAGTCCATTTCATACAAATTATTAACTATGTACTAGGTTAGCTTTTGATGAAAACGTCTTCATCTCCTTCATATGAGCATGAATTCACAGGTTAGCGTATAAAAATAACTACATTATGCTTATTTTATTTGCACACTTAGCATATTTGTTCAACTTTTGTGCATGCTGGTATATTATTTTATTTGACAACCTTTGACATGAAATTTAGAAAAGAAAACATTTGTGTCTACAGATGGTGAAACAAGCGAAAAATTATGAATTTTGTGACTGAAATTTATTCCAGCAGAATGATATAAATTTAGTTTACGGAGTCTTATATGCATGAATGTATGCGAATAATCCATACATCATTTTCTCATGGTGAACGTGCAGCTTAGAAGAATATTTTTATATTGTTCAAATATAATAGAAGCAACCACAGCAACTGAAAGAAAGGCATGATTATACCCGTTTGAAACCAGTTTCGTGCTAAAGAGTACAATCTTAAAAATTAATTAACTTTCTCGTGAGCTGAATAACTTTTCAAATATGATTTTTATCCAGTGAGAATAGTTGTGTTAAAAACTTTTACAATTCTCATAATGAACGTTTTCGAACTACTTACTAATTCTGTCATATTATTCTGAAAAGCAGAGCAACCACTGATTATTATTACTCTCCTATTTAAAAACTTTTTTGAAGCGAAAAACATGGTAGTCGTTGATTGAATTGTATTGGTCAAAGGGCCAAAGCAAAGAAACAACCGAATATCTTTATTCTTTATATTTTCCATACAAACATTTCCTGTAAAATACACTTTTTAAGTTTGTGGAATCGTAAATGAATATGTATATTTGTATTCATGTACATATGTATGTGTTTTGGACCGTGCTAGCCTTTCTTAAGGTCTTTTATTCATTGATAATATGATTCATTTGATTTTAATTATGTTGATATTTTATTAGCGTTTAAAAAATTAATAATATTCCTCTGGCTGATCAAACTGTAAGTTCACGTACATTTTATTTGTGAATTCGAAGCATATTTGCAAAATTGTACTTCTGTTCGAAATCAATTGGTCACCTTCTTACTTTATTGTTTAGAACATAACATAAACATACAATTCGGTTCCGTACTCTATTTAGTAGTTTACTCTAACTGTATTAAGGCTAAGATTGACTAGACCAATGTCGCGCTATCGCATTTCGAATTTTCAATATAACAGGAAAATGGAAATGTGAATGAGCTGAAAAGCAACAATTTGGATTAGCTTTCAAATCACGCTGAAAATAAATGCGGAATATAAAAACTGTTGGCAAAGGATTGTGAGTCAGGCATTTGAAACGCTGATCTAACACGCATAAGAAAAAATGGGCATGATGTTAGCGATATATAAAGAAAAGTAATGCGGAAACAACATATACACTGCGAAATATAATTTAGACTAAACTCATGACTTTTTGAGTTACAATCTCTTTGACTGTTCATTTCATATAATATGTTGATACGAAGTTAAAGAATGCATTAAAGGAAATAAGTGCTGAAAAATTCTACAGTATTACATCAAGGCCATTTTGAATGCGCGCCCTCAAATATTTGGCCTCTTTTCTGAATAGAGAGTGTGTGGAAACAGGAGCTTGGGTAGCACCTACAGTACAAAATTTTGACCAAGCGTTATTTTACGGGCTTGTAACACCATGACATTCGCAACTGTTATGGAATATATTCAAGATCATATGCGTCTTCTCGAATGAGAAGTTGTATTAACTCACGGCGGAAGGGATTCAGCAACATGCAGTACCCATGGCACTTTGCTCAAGTAGGTCTTTTCTCTGATGTATTTGGTTTTCAATCAATTTGGCAATGTTCTCCTGGCTTCAGAAAACCCTTCGTCAGTGCGATCGCGAATTGACGGAGGAAAGCGAGTTGTGTGCGTGCGGAGAAACGGTGTTGTTACGGTCGGGCGCGGAGCCGCCGCCAACGTCGCCGTACTTTCCGCCGGCGGCGGCTGGCGGACTCGTTCTCCGTAACTCGTTGAGGAGGTGTTGCTGCGTGTAGATGATCGAGTCACGCTCGCGAAGCTCATTCTCAAGTGCCTGGATTCGCGCGTCCCACTGAGAAAAGGAGATAGAAAGCTTCATCTTTGGTCTACTGTACAAATAATTCACGCAGTAAAGAATTGTTTAGCTAGCAGTTTCGCAAAAGAAGAAAAATGATCTACGATTGAATAACTTTCTTTTTTAAAAAAAGTTTAGCCAACCCGTTCTATAATATCGCGAACTCCATTCGATTGAATGATGTCCTTCTGCACGTTAAGCTGGCGCTGGATGTCGTCGAGGTCGCATATCAGCAGCAACTCCTGCAGTGGCCGGTTACCGTAACATGCACGATATGATGTTGAAAAATCAAAACAATCTTTGGTTTATATGAAAGAGGAAAAGGTAAGCGGCACCTTCTGCCTGAAGGTCTCTCGCTCGGCGGCCGCGGATTCCTTCGCTGCGGCCAGCTCGGCGGCCAGGCGGTCGGAGCCAAGCGCGCGGTCGTTGTTATGCTCGCGCGCCATATCCAACTCGTCCCTGAATGGTTTATTTAAATCAATCCTAATAATAAATCTAAATGACATAAGGACGCTCTCTTCCACAATTACAATGCGAATAATTCGGTGACCCACGGAGCACCCCTGCTAAATGGATGCCAGCTTTTAGACTGAATAATAATGTATACGAATAGGAAGTTCGGTCAGCATAGCATAATGGTTAATTCGAGACACACCTGAGAGTCTCGATGACTTCGATATGGCGGGACGTCGCCGCCTTCGCGCCCTCGAGCGACTCCTGAACTCCGCCAATTTGGAGGTAAATTTTCAATGATTCAAAATCTAAAATCAATTCGAACCTTAAGCGATGCGATTTCGCGATCTTTTTCACGTTGCCGTTGCTCGAGGTAAGAGATCAGATTGGACTTCTCCTCTACCAGATTTGAGAGCTGGTCAATTTCCTCGGAGAGGTTACCGAACTCCTAAATATTTGTAAAATATAATTATTGAATATCTTTACATTTTAACATAAAAGATCGAACGACTTTCCAATGCAAAGTGCACTTGTTGCTCGTGTATTAATCCCTTTGGTTATGTTACATCATCTTAAAAATGCCTTCGATGGACAAAGTTTCTCCCTGTCTCGTGAATGCAGCAGCCCGAATGTCATGGGAGAGTGGAATGCACTCGTTGCACAAGATAGCCATGTCAAGTGGCCAGTTTGCTCTTCTCGCTTTTCAATTCTACCCAGGTTTGGCTGCTCTTGACTCGAACAGAGAACACTCTGGTCATAATAATATAGCCTCTCCTCAAGTCGATGCATTGAGAGTGAATCTGAAGAGTGTGGCCGATGCACAAGAAGACCGTGCAAAGATCTTTCAATCACCTGTTCCGCTTCAATGTCGATCTGGTCAATGTACGCGTTGACTTCGTCGAGCTTCCTCTTGTACGCTGCATTCTCCTTGATGAGTTCCTGGAAGAACATAATGATGTCGGGTAAAAAACCTACAACATATTTTGCTGGTGCGTAGCCTTGACGCGCTGCGTTTGTGATTATTCAGTTGTTTGTGAATGCTGTTGTTTCTCCTACACAGGCAAACAATCAGACAGTTGCATTCCTCTGGAGGAGGAAGGGTGACTTTGTCCAGGGTGGCATGAAGGGAGAGAGAAAACATAGAGAGAGAAGACAGAAAGAGAGAGTGAGGATGATGTATTTGCTCGATGTTTGCGCTTGCTCTCTCAGTCGTAGCGCAACTTGCTGTGTAGTGAAATAATGAGTACAAGTAGGGCGTGACTGCGGTGATTACTCTTTTCTAGGCCGGGCTGAGTAATCTTCCATCAGCTGCGGCGGCCAAACATCGCTCATCAATTTAGTATATTTAGCCACTGGAGAAGTAACACAATTACTTTCGTGTGACTGCGGCCAAACAGAACGGCCAGCAAGCAAGTAGTTCAACAGCAAGTTCAACTAATCTCTGGCATACAGCCTACATTATTTCTAAGGCGCGGGCGCCGTTTCAGAACAGACACGAACGGGTGGATGGCATCCTCCTTCGCTTGGTATCAATAGATATTTGTATCTTTTCGGAAGAAACTTGAGGGAAAAAACAGCGAGTTTCAGCATTCTCCGGAGAGCTGGAACTGACAAGAACATCTAGCTTGCCAGCGAGAGCCTTGCGTAGCTGCTGCTGCAGATCATCGTTGATCTCCACGAGCTGCTCAATCTCCTCATCGGGCGTCAGCGGGTGAGGCGGAAAGCGGCGAGTTGCCGTCGCCGGCAACGCCGCCACCTGAGAAGAGATCATGCCAGGTGTGCTAAAGGCCTTTCGAGTATTCAAAACAATAATTGAAGTGCTTTGAACATCCTACTCTTCTGTAAATAAATTTTGGAATGTTTTAGCTTTGAAAATCCTTGTAACTGGGAATAATCTATTGTGGTATTCTTTAGATTATTCAAAGGTTTACTTTACTATATTGACATGAATGAAAACGGATGAGATTTCTATAATACCTGTGCTCGCATGGACTGCGTCGTGGTGCTGCCGTCTTCGCTTGCTCGGCCACTGCTCACTCGACTGCTCGCCTCAAAATGAGTCAAGCGTCAATTCTCTAAACAAGAATATGTAGGTGGGCAGAACTGCTCAAACTCGCCGGAAAAGCAAAAGAAGGAACACTGGTGGATAAACGGCCAAGATTACCAAGTTCTAGTACTTTTTCCTCTTAACGCTAAGGAGGATGAATGAGAGTTCCAGCGTGTACCAACGGAGGCGGAATGTACTGGCATCATCAACTTAGTCTGCCAAAAGAAATGTCAAAATCTGTTGACAGTATCAAAGGAACTAGATAATGCAAATTAGTTCGAGAGTGAGAGGGAGGTGGAGTGAGGAAGGAAGCGAACAATTCCCATGCGTGCTCAAGCGAATTGGTCGCGCGCATCGCACAATCTTAATTGCCTACTATCTGCGCGACACAGATGGAAGCTTCGCGGGTGGAAGAAAAAGGGGAGATTTGGAAGGGAAAGAGAAGAGACATTCAGAGAGATGAACCGAGAGAAAGAGAGACAAAGAGAGCGAGAGAGAGAGAGACCCGTGAAAGGGGCGAGTGAGAAATGGGGGTAGAAAGCGTGGGTGAGAAAGAAAGGAAAGGCGTGAGCGAGCACCGGATGAAAAAGATTGCGACCATCCGGGGAGAAAACAATGGAGGCGCGCAAGAGAAGGGATCAAGGTGAGAAATGACGGAACGGATGAAAATGTGGACATCAGAGGAGAGGTAAGACATGGACAAATTGAAGAAAGATGGAAATAGTGAGAGAGGGAGAAAGACAGAGAAAGTGGGGGAGAAGTTGAAAGATTGAATAGGTTTAGAGAAATGAGCGCAGATGTACATAGTACATTAGTATGTATGTATGTAATGAACAGGTCGTGTGGTTGCGGGTTGACCATATCCAGAGAGGACAATGTAGACATTTGGTAGGAAGAGCACAACACATTGGGCAGATGAAACAATTCTATTCCATACTTGCGTATACGCTCGTTAGGCCTCTCTTACTTTCTCTCCCTCTTGCTCAAACACTTATTCTTTATTTCTTCCCCTCTTTCCCCTCTCTCCCTTTCCCCTCTCTCTTCAACTTAATCCTCATCTCTCACTTTCTCTTATCTCTCGCCACTCACCCGACCCATCCCCTCGAGTGTTTATCTATGAAACGCACATGCCGACGAGGCTGCATGATCATCCAAGTTCTCTTACTTTCAACTTTCTCTCTTCTCTCTTTCCTGCTCTCTATCTCTCTCTTTCTTGCTCTCTTTCTCCCTCTTTCTTGCTCTCTTTCTCTCTTTCTCTATTTCTCCCTTACTCTCCTTCTCTCTATTCTATTCTTCAAATTCTCAATCTCCCACTATCCACTTGCATAAATCCATCAATCTCTCGGTCCAGTCGAATGTCTCACAAATTCACCATTGATTATGGCTGATGACTAAACAGCCGACGAAGAACGATCGCAGAAGAAGTTTCCTTCTAGGCCAGCAAGAGAAGGAGTAGGGAAGGGAGAGCAGGAGGCAGGAAGGCTACCGACAATGAGACATCAGCAGGCAAAGTCAGTGGCTGACCATCCCACTGATAAAGGATTGTGATTGTCTTCACTGATAGCAGGGCGGAAGGAAGAGGTAGGCCTTTTTGGCTTCTTCAATAGTACGAAATGAGAGAGTTCAAGGAAGGGGGAGAGTATGAGAGAGAAAAGGGAGGGAGAGAAAGTGAAAGGGAGAGAGAGATAGGGCGAGTCACGGGAGTGCTCCGCAAAAGAGGACAATTGATGTCAGGGAGTATGATGACACAACCCTGATTATGCAAGAAGTGGCGATCACGAGAGGCCCTGGGGCATGAAGGAGAAGAAGAAAGAACGCGATGGGCCATGACAGACTCGTGCTAATCGAGAGAGTGGACTTTGTTGCCTTACGCAATAAAAGCACTCGTCTCAATTGCAGAGGGAGAGGAGGGAGGGAGAAGGGGAGAGGGACAGAGAATTAGAGCCAGAGAGAGAGAGAGAGGAAAGAGAGAGAGAGAGAGAGAGAGAGAGAGGAAAGAGAGAGATCGATAGATTTAGAGGTGAGAGCGGGCGAGACCGAGAAGAGTGACAAGAAAGTATTACATGCCTTGGACTGAAGTAGAGAAAATTAGATAGTTAGAAAGAGAGAGAGAGAGAAAGAGAGAAAGAGAGAGAGAGAGAGATTCAGATGAGAGTAGGGAAAGACGGTGGCAAATGCACATAAAAAAGGCCCGAATTGGGGAGAGGAATGCGCGAAGGACGGAAGCCACTGGAAGGTGTACAGAAGACGGGCGTTTTATTTGATTGCCAACCAACCACTCCGAACTGAATGAATAGTATGACTTTTGGCCTGTTGTTAAGATTTGACGAGCTATGTGGAGAGAGAAAGTGCACCGGAGTCATCGGGAAGGAGTAAATGCCAAGTAGAGATTGGGACAAGGGAAGATAGAGAGGGAGAGGGAGAAGGACAGAGGGAAAAGAAACTGATGCACTTGTTACTGGTTGCGGACAGCGTGTTTGCAAACTCTGAATCTATTCAACAGCCCGTGTGTGCATGAGCGGTAGCGTTCTTTATTTCGAAAAGGTGGTTCGGCCTTGCAAGAATTGTTCGCATCTACTAATCCCACCAAACTCTATCTTCTTTAGTCTATCGCAACCTCTTTTCATGATGATTTGGACTATGAACATTTATAGAAATTTTAATTTTTCAAATAGTTAATTAATTCAGAATACGAAATTTTTTACAGAATATTCATGATGAACCGAGGAGAGATAACAAAGAATGAGGCACTAAAATGGAAGTTTTGATTAAAAGAAGGATTGAGATATCTCAAGTACATGTGTATAAAACTTATGTCTGCATGAAATAGCATAACCAGCAAAAAAATTTATTTAACACGATATAAAAAATCATACCGGCAGCCTCTAATTGCATCGCCTTATAGAGGAACGCGTGCTGCGTCAGACCCATACTCTTATCTCACTAGAAATCCCGTCACTTTCCTTTGCCTGGAACCTTCTTTTCCTTTCTTTCTCTCTCTATCTCTCTCTCGCTCTCCCTCTCCCTCTCATTCCAAGCAACGCTCACCATTTGGAACACCTCTCATGCCCTCTATTTTCTTCGCATTCCAACTCTTATTCTGTACTTCTTTCCTTCTTCCTCAACCACGTTCCCTTCTACTTTCTCCCCTTCTACTTATGACTGCCATCTACACAATCGGCAAGCTCGCTAATTTCTGAACTCTGAGACTTTCACAATGTTTCCTATTACTCTCTTTCTCTTTCTTTCTGTCTCAGTCTTGCATAATTCTGTTTTTTCTCGCCTTCTTGTACAAACTGTATTCGCCACAATCCTCTTTTTCTATTGCTGCCACAAAGCTGATCTTAGTACATATATGTGTGTATGTATACCTGAAATATTTTATTCTTTTGTTATTATACTTAATCTGTCTCTCTCTCCCCCTTTATAGTTCTATGCCTCCCGCCATCACACTCTATCGTCCTCCTTCACCAATTTGCCCACTGACTATAGGACACAAAGTATTGCGGCCTTGAATCTTACGCCCAATTGGCTCAGTGAAAACAAATATGGTCGTTACTCGGCATGCGAAAACGGCTTAAAACAAGCGAGAGCTCGAGTGGAACAGGGAGGGAGGATGAGAATGGACGTGGGAATTCCAATGCAGACGCGTCACTCTTCCGGCGCGCTCAGATTTACGAAATAGATTTATAAAAAAAACACGCCGCTCATCCTCTCTCTTTGTTTCTGGCTTTATTTCAAAGAAAAGGAAAGGCAGAATGAGAGAGAGAGAGTGAAAGAGTGAGAATAAAGTGTGGAAAGTAGGCAAGATTGGCATGAGAGATGCTTGAAGCAACACTGCCATGGCGAAAGTAAAACCTCGCTTGCTCTGCTTTTACGATCTAATTTACAATCGCCATCATAGCGTAATAAGGGGGAGAAAGAGCAAAGTGGCAAAGGTGATGGCCTCTTTTATCACTTGCCGTAACATTGCGATACACCCACATGACACGGCGCAAGTAGACGAGAAAACAGGCCACGTAAGACCTGTTAAGTATTGCAAAACTAAAGGATCTCCCCGGTCCAAGAGGAACTTCGTCCTATGATCATCGCCTAGAAGACAAGGATTGACAAGGATTTGCTTAGGATTTAGGACATGTGGAATAGAGGCTAAAGGTTGCACAAACCACTGTAGAAAATATACACAGACTCACTTATCGGCTGACCGGTTCGGATGCTTTGAGGTTCGAGGCTGAGACTGAGCTGGAGGGAGGGCTGGCAGAAGAGATGTGGATGGGAACGATGAAGAGAACAAAGGAAGAGAGAGAGAGAGAAAGGGTGGGAGAGGAAAGAAGGAGAGAGCGAGCGGAAAAGAGAGAGAGAGCAAGGAGGAATAGCAAGAATGAGTAGGGTGGGACACATGCAAAAGGTAGATGAGAGAAGCGGAGAGCAAGAGGGCGTGGGCTGCATCGAAAAATCTAAACAATGCGCTGCTCCGGTTCTTCCGCGAGTCGATTAAACGGATAACAGAATTCTTCATTCCTAGCAGATATCCCTCCCCTCGGCTCACACGACGAATTCTCAAGGCCATTACTGCGACGAACAGCCACGAATAATTTGCTAGCGCAAAAGTTCAATTTGGCCATGTCATAGGAGATAATTTTTATTTACTAAAAAAAAGAACAAATTGTATTTTACTAGGAAGTTAAGAGAAAAATACATAAAATTCTTACATTAGAACATTCTTTAAAAGAAACCAGGTTAGAACATTCTAGGAAAAACAAATTATTAACACGAAACATGTACATATACATAAGATGTTGCAGCATGGAAAGAGCATAATCTAACATAAGCGCAGTAGAAAGTCTTAGATCGCGCCAATCATACACGAATACTTGATCGGCTGCTTTTCATTGAGGCGCCCGACCTTGAGAGTGCGCAGTCTCTCTCTTGCTATTCTCTTCGTATTTTACCTTCACTCCTTACTGTTCTCCTTTTCCCTCTTAGCCATTCTAACTCCTTCTCTTCGTTCATTCTCTCTCCCTCTCCCTCGCTACCTAACTCTCTCTCTCTCTCTCTCTCTCTCACTCTGTTAGCATTCTCTCTAGTCCAATCCGCATTGCCAACAAACCACCCGAACATGCCTGCCTTCGCGATGTCGCACGCAGTGTTCCCCATGCACCCAATAGCCCTCCCCTGTGTGTCTACTCCCTTCCCTCTAACCCTTTTGGCTAAGGACACGGAGCACAACCAACGCCATGTGCTCTCTTCATTACCACGCGCCAAGGCCACGTGTGAGAATGCCAAAATTGTCCCGCGCTCACATCGGCGAATATTCCGACAATAGAATAAATAGGCAGAATAGCAAATACAAGCAAATGTTATTCCTAAATAGAGGCCTTGTTTTAAAATGCAGTTCGCCATGTGATGGTAGGAAACATAAAAAGCAAGTGTCTGAATGTAGCTTATAGAGGAACAACAGATTCAACCAATGAGAAAAGTGAGTAGAGATATTTTTCTTCGTGATGTCTTCAGTGAAAGAGTGAGTCATTTAGTTGTTTAAAGAAATTTCTGGGAGCATCTGCCGCGTCAAAGGCAATAGCATTGTTTGGAAATTGTACATTTCAATGCAAGTGAAAAAATAGGTCTGGCAGAGTGCCTAAATAACGATGATTCCCCCTAAATCTTTGGCATAGCTTGCAAATTGGCGGGAAGTTGAAATGTGAACCTGCCAGTTGGAGGCTGCGGACCCCGTGCTGTCGTGTCGAGTGCGTGGAGAGGACGGCGATGCCGTGGTCGCGTTGATCATTCTCGAGAAGGACGCATCGCCGCTCAAAGGTTCGAGTGAAAAATCAGAACTTCAGGTTTAGAAAAATAATAGATAAAGAATAATTTAATTCGGTAATAAAAATTAAACTGTCTAAATTACTTATTGTTTTATCATAAAATGAACTCAAAACCTATTTTCGCTTCAAGTTTATTCCTCTATGAGTTCTCATGATGTCTTCCCATGCCTATTATCTCTAAAAATTTCTCAAGATAGTCAGCGCATTCTGCCCGAGCCATTGTCTCTGGAGAATTGAGATGGGCACAAAGAAAGGAAATTGGACATGATTCGACAAGAAGGAAGGCGGGAAATTATTGATATGGCTTTGACTTTGCTTTTCTTCTTCTCGTTTAGATTCTTTATTGTAGAGGTGGGCGCTTGGTTGTGAAATTGGGGGTTTCGTAGACGAATGGGATTTGGGGGGGGGGGGGGTTGAATCAAAGGAATCATTGGGATGGGGGGGGGGAGTGGAATAAGCACCTGTTGTCACGGAGAATCTCGACGGCCGAGTGGTGGCCGGAAGAGGCTGCTGAGGAACCGTGGCGAGGAGTCAGCGACGGGCACAGCGAGAACACATCCACGCGCCCCGAACACGACGATGCAGTACTACTTGGACATGTAGCTATCTCCTGCAGAGAGAGAGAGAGAGAGAGAGAGAGAGAGAGAGAGAGTAAAAGGGCGAGGGTAAGAGAAAGAAGGAGGAGAAGAATAGCTAGGGAGCAAGAAGAGAGTATTCGTGCTTGTCAATCTCTTTCCATGCTTTCGTCTAATATTCTCTCCGTGAATTAGTATTCGTGCTTGTCAATCTCTTTCCATGCTTTCGTCTAATATTCTCTCCGTGAATCTATCTTTCGCCATCCTTTATTTGCCCACTCTGTTTCTCTCGTCAGTCCATCGTCGGAAGCTCGCCGATGCACAAGGCGTCATGCATCTCAATTTCATCGCTGGCAATATTTTTCTCTGGCTATCCTCTACTTCTTATCTACCTCCTCTTTCTCTCTCTCTCTGTTTCGTCTCTCTCTCTCTCTCTCTCTCTCTCTCTCTCTTTCTCTTTCTGTCTCTTCTTTCTCTCCTGTCTTCGTCTCTCTCTCTCCCTCGCCTACGTTCAGTTGCTCCTAGTTGCTTCTTTGCCCGCCCGCCGCATGTGTGGAAATGGAGATGCTTACAGCGAAATAAACTCGCGTGCTACTTTCACATGATAACTTGAAACAGCAACTCTTTGGATCGACGTCATACAGCTTTTTCGCTCAAACATTTTAACAGAAAAAAATACCAACGGAATTCAAATAATTCCCCCGAGGTGCTCAAGCTTTCTCTCCAAGACTACCTTATGATTCCTTCCGCTATTATATACATGTATGCACTTCTGTGAGACTTTTTTCAACCTCCCTTTTAAGCATTTAATATTTTTCTTAATATAGCGTTCTTTAGTGAAGTGTGGGCTGAACTTCGGATGAATACAGTAGGTTAACCTCGCTGAGATTGTGAATGCTGGAAGGCGGGGAGTGGAGCGCGGCGATGGACGAGGCGGCTGAGTGCGGCGCGTCTTCTCCCTCCGAGAAGTCGATTACGGCCTCGAGAGACTCGCGCGATGAGTTCGCGCGAGGCATTTCTGCCCACTTTTACCGCCAACTTTCTCCCGTCACCTTATTCTTAACTACTACTGAAATTAATATGGTAATTAATACAACACATTCTTTTTGCTTAATACAAGATACAAGGTTAAGCAGGAGTGATGGTTCTCAGTTGACAGAAGTAACACAAGCTGCCCTCTCATCAAAAGGGATGATGCAAATTTGCATGGCATGGAGAGATTCTATAAAGCATTTATAATGATTCCTGTATTAAAGGGGGCGCAGTGAATTCAGTGATGGGGAGGGGGACAAGTCAACAGAATTCGGAGTGCGTCTTGTGCATGTGCTGGACGAGAGGGAGACACGGGAATGTCCATCAAAACAGCTCCATATTTTCTGTCCCTCTCCCCGTCTCTCGCGGCTTTGTCTCTCTCTCTCTCTATCCTAACCCTCTCAATCTTTCTTTCTCCATTTTCTCTCTCTCTTTCTCTCTCTGATAACAACATCTAATGTTCGGGAAGGGGAGCAGAGGTCCAGTCGGCACGATGCATTCATTCAACCGTCCGTGTCACTCCAGGGAACGGTTGAGTCAACAGAGAAAGAAACAAGAGCGGACAGTCGTTGCCGATCCATGCTTCAGTGGGAGGAGGGAGGGGATGAGATATGGTGGGAGAGAGACAGGGGAGAGAGAGAAGAAAAAGAGAGAAAGAGAGAGAGAAAGAGAGAGAGAATGAGGAGGACGGAGACTGATTAAGAATGTTGAAAGAGAGATGAAAGTGCAGAATAAGCGGCGTGGACATTGGCGCTGCAATCTCAATCGTGAATTTCATAATAAAGAGTTAAATATGTAGCTGTCAGGTGATCTCGGTTAGCGACAGAATCGTTTGTTCCATACGGATAAAGTACAATTCATAATCTCATTCCACGTCTACAGTGCAACAAGTACCAGAATATTGCAATTCAAAGAACAATTGCCCGAATCAAATTTGTTCATTAATCAATTCTAGAGAGAAAATAATTTAAAAAGATATTTGAAGACCTGGCGGTTCTTTATACAGAAACGGGCTGAGCAGCACACGCACTTTCTGAGACAACCAACTAATGCAATCAAGCCAGCCAGTTGATGTGGAGCAGGTCAAGTAGGACGAAGTAAGGAAGTGATGGCAACGAGAGTGAGAGAGAAAGCAGAGAAAGAGAGAGAAAGCAGAGAGAGAGAGAGAGAGAGGGTGAAAGAGAGAATAAGTTAGTTAAAGAGGGTGGAAAGTGAAAGGAGCCAGCTGAAACTCACACCAATTGATCAGGTAGACGAGGTACATGAATTCATTTCGGCATTTGACACTGATTGCAAGGGTAGCCAGAGAGAGAGAGAGAGAGAGAGAGAGAGAGAGAGAGAGAAGGGGGAGGGGTGCATGTAGAGTGAAGCATATCTGGTCCGTCATATACAACAGGATTACAACATGAAAAGCGATTGTGAGAGAGAAAGAAAGGGATAATCTTCACATTCTTTATTTTTCAATACATGCTTTCTTTCCTTTGCGTATGCGATGAACCCACTCCATCATTCCATATCACTTTCTCTTTCATATTGCCTCAAGTCGGTTGTGCAACCTCTAACTCTCTTTATTTCTCACTTCCCAATCATTACTTTATGTATTAATATATAATGTAATTAAACATAAGTAACGCATAACTAAGTGATCTTACAATTGGCCATTTGTTGAGAAGCTCCACAAATTACAGTTCGTATAAAGAAAACGTTCAGGAAACTCACGGTCAGTGAATTGTGTGTCAGACCACTCCACATAATTTACCAGTTCGCGCAAAGTAAAAATAAGCTATTGTTGCAAACTGTTTGTTCTTCCAAATTTTCCACTGCCACGCTGCAACAAAAGGTAGCAATGGCAAGACAGATTCAATTTTTTTCCTAAATTAAATATGCACAATATTGAAATGTTGTTTATCAAAAGGAAAAAGATATGATTTATCTATAAAAAAATATCGTGATATGGTACCATACAAGTTTAAAAGCATCAACTTCTGCTAATGGTATGCTGAAATACGAGGAATATAGCAGTGGCTGGAACTGAACAGAGTTGGAGAAAATAAATCCGCTATTCTACGTGAGTATCTTGGCTTCTTTGTTCAATCTGATCGAAATCTGAACATGCTCCGAAGATTTTGACATGGCGGACTCGACATTCCTTCTCGCCTGTCGCTTGAGATAGAATGACTCGGACAAGCTGCCGGAAGGTGAGCTCTTTTTATTTTACGGTTCATGTACATATTATAATTGAGACCTCAATTATAACATTTCTTAATGCGTAAGGATATTATTGAAGTAAGTAAATATATATATAAATGATTGATTCCTATTATAATCTACGCTGACGTTGGCAGACCCTGATAGTTCTATTTTTTATTCAAAACTATTTAATTTGGGCCTTCTCCAGTAGTATCACGGCCGGAAGGAAGATAATAACTTTTATTGGCTTGTTTAACGGTTTTTTTTGCATTGAGAGACTCCGATCGGTTGCCCATGAACATGTTTAAGTACACATCACAACCAGGATACCATTCGAGGTCGAGGGTGACGTCGAACAGAACGCAGACATCACAAATGCTTGTATGTAGTGGTTCATTTGGCCAACTGCGCAACGTGCGCATCCAGTCAGAGAAGCTCAATCGACGAGAAACTTCTGACCATCTTCTTCATCTTTTTCTCTTCAGGATGAGACATTATCCTGCCGTTGGCTTTTGTAGTAGTTCACCGGCAAAAGGGAAGTATCAATGTTCAAGAAAATGTCAAGACACTTGTCATTTGTTGCTATCGTCCGAAATAGCAGAATATGTCAAGTCTCGCGGCACTTCGACAAGAACAAAAAGTACGAAGTGTTAGTCTCTTTTACCTGATCAGTCAATAATATATGTAGGATAATTGATATGATTCATGTTTGACATAATCGAATGAACAAAAAATCAGCCGCGCTACAAACTTCCTGCGTGTAATGTTTGCTGTCTTTCTAAACTGTCTTTAGCTGCGCTGTCTTGAGCTGGATGTCGGCTGGGATGGCCGTGAAGATGAAGGATGGAGAGCATAAATAACTTGGCTTACTCATTCATCACATAGCAAACAGAGAACTAAAAGCTCTATTTCCCGTCTTTCTTCCTCTCCTGTTTCTTCCCCTCTCCCTTTCTCTTTATCTCTGTCTTTCTTTCTTTGCCCATTCCTCTCGCTGCAATCTTAAATATTTCAAAGAGTGCTGCCAGTTGCTCTACCCTTTCATCAGTTGCTCCAGCCGCCAAATTCTTTATCTCCTCGTTTTCAAATTATATGCCACCATTTATGAGGCAGTTAATCTATCAGATGGCTTATGATGAGAATTCAATTATCTGCTATGTATCAATCCGCGCTACATTATTATTTTTTCTTTGGATAACTACTCATTGCTGATGGATTTTATCTCTTCTAAATTCCACCAATGCTCCTTGGCAAATTTAAGCGCTTGTGCGAAAAGGAAAGGCGAATGTTTTCTGCCGGATGGTGAGCAGGCTAAAGTCTCTCTTTCACTCCTTCATCGCTTTTAAATTTGTCTTCTCCCGTTCTCTCTTTCACGTTCTCTGCCTTTCTAACTCGTTTCGCATTCACTTCTCCACTACTTGGCACGCTGTTTTTGCCGCTCTCGTTCTGCTTATCTAGCTACTTCGCTATTTCAGCAGCTCTCGTTGTCTCCATCTCTCTTTCCCTCTCCATTCTCTTTCTCCAATACGCTCTTTTCCAGCTTGAAGGGTTCGTGAGAAGGAACCGGGCGGCTTCTCGCGCCCGGCCAGTGGCACAAGACGGGTAGGAGGTGCACAACCGCGTTGATGAATGAAAGAGAGAGGAAGGAGAGTGTGAGAGAGGAAGAGATAGACGAAATTGGATATAGGGAATGAGAAGAAAGCGAGAGAGAAAGAGAAAGAGAGAACAACGACTCAGTCACTGGGTCAACACTCTCCTTCCAGCAGCAGCCCATTCACCCCCTCCCTCTATTCTATGTACCTTCCATCCAAGCTAGGCCAGCACTGCGCGACCCTCGTGCCTGCGCCTTCTTAACGGTGTCTCCCTTTGTGTCTTATGTTCCCGGCCGTGAGAATTTGAGGCCGATAAAGACAAAGGCAGACTGTTGAATTGATTGAATACTGCATACACCGTTAATTTGGAGAGAGTGAGAAGCAGTTTTCCATGTTTTATGATTCTTTCCAAGCTGTTTTTCGTGATATATATATATATATGACTATCACATTCGCCTTTTATCATATTTCTTTCCGAAATATGTCCATTTTCCACCTAACTCGTTGTTCTAATTGTTCAGCCTTTTCATCTTTCACTCTTGTGACATTATACTTTATTATTATTGTAGAACCTGCGTGTCCTTGATTGGAATCCTAGATTGCCTAGCAAGGTTGCATGTGGGAAGGAGATTTCACTCTTTCGCGTTCCGAAGATCGCTTCATGAAGATTCCTTTGCATTTGATCTAATGTTATTTTTATTGGTTTTTTGAAAAACATGAGTCTAGTTCAATCATCTTTGCTCTCACTTTGCTGATGTTTTGCAGTCTTGAGCTTGCAGACGACAATGGCCAGGGTTCATTTACATGTACATACTGATATGTGTTTTCCTTTTCATCAAGCAGATGACTGAACAAAAGGCCAAACAAAATGCGGAGCAAAGGTCGCCATTCTTTTGCACTTTTCACACTTCTCACTCCAAAGTTGCCCAGGCGATCTCGAGTGTGGAGGCTTCTTGTCTGGAAGGTGAGAAAAGGCGAAAAGTTCATTCCATGAAGCTCATCTTGACAAAAAGAGTGAGCTGTATAGCTGAAGATTTCTTTTTTCAGCATTCATGGATCGTGACATTTTGTTTGTAGAGGGACTAGGTTCTGATAGAATATTCACAAATCCCGCACTCTTTTAAACACTTTGCTTCAGTTACTCTTGTTCACCTTCACAGTATTGAAAACGAAAACATCCTTCTTTCAATTTCTCTAACACTTCAACTTTTCGCTATTCGCCTATTTCTCAACTCGCCATTCTTTCTTGAACGTGTTTCTGCACAAGGCAGAGATTCCATATCCAAACGAGAACGGAACACGCGCTGACTTCGATTTGCCTTCGATCTGTTCATGTTTGCCTGCTCATCCCTTGCCATTCACCACGTTGATTGTCGCTCTTTTATTTGCTTGTTCTCTCTCGCTCCCCTTCTCGTGTCAACTCAAGCCTTATATCACCACGAAGCTGCAATTCTTGCTTCCTTACTGGGAGGATGTTTCAGGCGATGCCTCTCTTCCAAAAGCGGACAGCAAAGCTCGTGTATCTTGAGGCTGCTTACATCGGGCATCACTTTGACTCCGAGGATGAAGGCAAGACACTTTTCAATTATTCTACACTGGTTTCCGCCTAAATATTGGAGAATAAAGATGTGATAGTGGTGTGCGTTTCTGGATGTTTGGTCTGAGTGTCCAGCCACAAATGGCGATGGTCGTAGGCTGAGGGAAGCTTCTACTATCCACTCCAAGCATCGCATTAGTCAAATCAACGTAATGTTTCCGCATCTAATCTTTCTGTGGCAACGTTCTCTAATTCGGCTGAAAGCAGAGAACAGTTTTGGTTTATTCTAGGTTACATCAAGTGATATTTCCTTTTTTTCTTCCTTTAGAACTTTTAATGCGTCTAGGATTTAAAAAAGGTAATACAACGCATATTTTGGAACATAAATTTTTTTTGACATTTAGAAGACTCCGTGGCTGGCGGAACAGACGAGCCAGACCGACTTCCAGCGCGTCTCTCGGTCGGCCTCTTTGATCTTCTCTTCTATATCATCGCGATGACAACATACGTGGTGGATGTCGCGACCGACTGTTTCGTCGCGCACACTCACTACTCGGAGGGCAGAGTTAGAAGAGAGAGAGAGTGGAATGTCCTTGTATTTTCTTCGTCCATGCATCATACTTCTTGCAATCTGAACCAACTACAGTATCTGATATCGCAATGTCAGATGTTAAGTTGGATTGTTAATCACGAAGAAGATGTTATTATGCAGTGTTCATGATGAAAAGCCAATTTCATCCAGGAGATTTAAAAAAACCGGAATTGCAGGTATGGTCGGGCCTGTTCGTTGCGCTCTTCTGCGTGCTGCCGTCGCTTATATTGAACATGGTGGCGTTCCTGTGGATGCTGGACGACGAGCTGCGGAGGCGGCGCCAGGCAGCGGCCGCCGACGCCGCCGCCAAGCAACCAAAGGGCGGGCCGCCGCGCCATCGACTCTCACTCATGGCACTCGCTTGCATTCTTCAGGTTTCAGCATCTTAAATATTCTACTTACAAGGGAATGGTCTGACGGTAAGGTGACGGATTGAAATGAAATGTGGTTTCCCTGAAAGCTGAAGTCCTAAAATATATGGAAAAGTGAAAACTTTTTGCCCGTTCGGCCTCAGAACCGAGAAATAAATCGATAAAAATCTACCTCCCGGTAAGGCAAAGATTGTCGGCAGTTCCAAGTGGCTCTTTTTCAAGCGGCTACGTAGTCTAGTGGATAACGCGGTTGCGTTACAGTTTGCAAGTCTCGGGTTCGAATCCCAATTCGGGCAAAATTTTTGCAATGATTTGTATTTTAAAGTAGGACTGTGTATCTGTGAAAAAAATGTTATTGAAATTTTGTTATGTACCAATGAGAGAAGGGTCTATGCGAAGAAGCAGAACATTTATTTGCCTAGATGCATATTGTGGTACTGTTGTACTATTCCCAGCCCAGAAGTCAAATTTTTTTGAATAATTTTTTTTTGGCTGAAATTCAAACCCATGGGTTTTAAAGTACGGTGAACTCCAATATCATAGTAATTTCTTACTATGACCATTTACACGTTGTATGAAACAAAAAGAGGGGTAAACTTACCGTAACTCTGGAACATGACTTCATGATAAGAAATGAATACGATTTGCTCATCGGGATCGCACTCGCGTGTTAAACGATACTCTCTTTTATTTATTTTTCTCTCTGTACGTTAAAGGAGCTTGAAATTTGCTATCTCCTAACACGAAATGCCTGCTCTTTCATTCGTTCTCTACCCTCTCCGTCGATTCGGCCGCGGACCGCACCATTGAATCCGAGCCATTCGACGGTTTCGACAAGAAGAACAGAGTAGAGATGACAGCAGAGAAGGACTGGCACACTCTCGTGTCCAATCTCCAGTACTCGAAGACGGAAGTTCTCCGCCCTCTCCATCGATCTCTCCCTGGTGCCTCCACTCTCATTGTCGTCATGTGTAACCGCCATCCGCCCAATTGCCCAGCTAGCTCCTCACTTCTTCAACCGCTGTAGATCCAGTTTTCGGATCAGAAGATGGAAGCCTCTCTCATGTAAAAGAGTTTCCTATGCCCCGCCAATTAATTATGCATCCGAATATATAAAACATATTCGGATGCAAAATTCATTTTCTATGTGATCGTTTATTTTAACAGAAAGAATGTGGAGAGGTACATGAAAACACTTTTAACCTAACAATTCAGATTTTAAAGGTAAATAGTTGAAATATCTCAACTAACTTTAAAAATCGGGCTCAAAGGGCCTACGGGCAGAAATTCAAGGGCCCGGAAATGGAACGGGCACGGCCGGCCGAGACCTTGGGCCCGTTGGGCTGATCCGGCCCAAAAGTTTTGGACAATTTACCATCTCTAATTGGTACATAAAGATATTTCGATTGTAAATTTTTTACCGTTTCAAAGTTCTAATTTAAAGAGAACGAATGAAAGAGCAGGCATTTCGTGTTAGGAGATAGCAAATTTCAAGCTCCTTTAACGTACAGAGAGAAAAATAAATAAAAGAGAGTATCGTTTAACACGCGAGTGCGATCCCGATGAGCAAATCGTATTCATTTCTTATCATGAAGTCATGTTCCAGAGTTACGGTAAGTTTACCCCTCTTTTTGTTTCATACAACGTGTAAATGGTCATAGTAAGAAATTACTATGATATTGGAGTTCACCGTACTTTAAAACCCATGGGTTTGAATTTCAGCCAAAAAAAAATTATTCAAAAAAATTTGACTTCTGGGCTGGGAATAGTACAACAGTACCACAATATGCATCTAGGCAAATAAATGTTCTGCTTCTTCGCATAGACCCTTCTCTCATTGGTACATAACAAAATTTCAATAACATTTTTTTCACAGATACACAGTCCTACTTTAAAATACAAATCATTGCAAAAATTTTGCCCGAATTGGGATTCGAACCCGAGACTTGCAAACTGTAACGCAACCGCGTTATCCACTAGACTACGCAGCCGCTTGAAGAAGAGCCAATTGGAACTGCCGACAATCTTTGCCTTACCGGGAGGTAGATTTTTATCGATTTATTTCTCGGTTCTGAGGCCGAACGGGCAAAAAGTTTTCACTTTTCCATATATTTTAGGACTTCAGCTTTCAGGGAAACCACATTTCATTTCAATCCGTCACCTTACCGTCAGACCATTCCCTTGTTAGCCTACGTAATACAATATATGAAGCTGTGTTTGGAATATTCCACCATTGGTTCTTTTTTAAGAGAGCATGTCCGTAAGCTTCGAGCGCAGCCTGCCCCGGGAAAATTGTTATCGAATTCATTAACGGAAAACATTTTGCTTATACAGCTCGACGTGCTCCTTTTAATGAGACTAATTTCATCATCATCCGATTTTTTCCCTTCGGGATACACTACCGTAACCCTGAAAATTCATTGCGCCATAAATCCGTTCAAAATTTGTTTTGAGAAGCGATGTACATATCATTCAATAGCATTTCGAAAGCTCTTCAAATTTCATCTGGGAACATGTTTTACGAAAATTTTATTTTGGCCGAGAAAATTGGCGTTAAATTATTTGAAGGGTCGACACGCCACTTTCTGCTCATTTCTACACTCTGTAACCTAGATAGAAAGAAAGAGCGAGAAATTTGCTATCAAATAATCGCCATTCAAGAAAAATCTGAGCGTACCAATTTTTTCTATGACGCGAGCAATGCGCGCGAGTCGGTCAAAATGGCACATTTTTGGCCACCGAGGCACCGTGCAAGCGCATTCATCGATCCATAACTACGCTCAATGTTAATATTACAAAATCGTTATCATATCATCTAAGAGCTCTCACAGAGATCTTCAAATGCTACATACATACTTTTATTGAAATATTTATATTTCTATGGAAAATTTCGTTCTGTACTTTTAGAACGCTTAAAAAACTACTTTACAAACATTCCAGCATTTCAAAACATGCATCATTAGAAAGAGCGTGAAATTTGCTTCAAGATAGATCCCTTTCAATAAACTTTCAAGCCTATATTGTTTTGTTATAAGTGATAAGAATTGGGCATCAGCTTAGCACAATTCTTCACCGGAAAAAAATATTGGAAAATTCCAATTCGAATAATCTAAACAGCGAAATTCTTTGGCGAAAGGACAGCGACGCAACTTTACCTACTCTTATGACTTATAACAAAACATTATAGACTTAAAACTTTATTGAAATGGGTTCATCTTGAAGCAAATTTCACGCTCTTTCTAATGATGCATGTTTTGAAATGCTAGAATGTTTGTAAAGTAGTTTTTCAAGCGTTCTAATAGCACAGAACGAAATTTTCCATAGAAATATAAATATTTCAATAAAAGTATGTATGTAGCATTTGAAGATCTCTGTGAGAGCTCTTAGATGATATGCTAACGATTTTGTAATATTAACATTGAGCGTAGTTATGGATCGATGAATGAGCTTGCACGGTGCCTCGGCGGCCAAAAATGTGCCATTTTGACCGACTCGCGCATTGCTCACGTCATAGAAAAAATTGGTACGCTCAGATTTTTCTTGAATGGTGATTATTTGATAGCAAATTTCACGCTCTTTCTTTCTATCTAGGTTACAGAGTGTAGAAATGAGCAGAAAGTGGCGTGTCGACCCTTCAAATAATTTAACGCCAATTTTCTCGGCCAAAATAAAATTTTCGTAAAACATGTTCCCAGATGAAATTTGAAGAGCTTTCGAAATGCTATTGAATGATATGTACATCGTATCTCAAAACAGATTTTGAACGGATTTATGGCTCAATGAACTTTTAGGGTTACGGTAGTGTATCCCGAAGGGAAAAAATCGGATGATGATGAACTTAGTCTCATTAAAAAGAGCGGGTCGAGTTGTATAAGCAAAATGTTTTCCGTTAATGAATTCGAAAACAATTTTCCCGGGGCAGGCTGCCTTAAGCGCATGCTCGACTCTTACAGAGAAGCTCTCTTAAATTAAATTTCCCTGAGGAAACTTTTAAAACACTATATCTGAATATTCAAAATAACTGTAATATCTTGCAATATTTAAAGAAAGGGTAATTTAGAATAATAATCAAACTAATTCTGTAAGGTCGGCCCGCTCATCTTCTATGCGCGCGCCTTTGCCGCAGCACGGCGAGTTCGCTCCAGCACGGCGCCGCCAGAGCGTCGCCGCCACTTCAAGCGGATGATCGCGGCCGAGAGGGACGCGACTCTCCTTCGCTTCTTTGAAGTATACTGGAGAGTCAACTAAATTCTCCCGGCTCAGTCATTTCAATGCGGAAGTCTTGCTGACTTGCAGGCCTACATGGAGTCGGCGCCTCAAGTTTTGATACAGGGATTCATCCTCGCCGTCTACATCTGGGGGCACAATCCTGACGCTCCGCTCGCTCCATGGGGTTGGTGAAACTCATCATTTCAACAACCGTTTAGCAAAATACAAAATAAATGCTTTGTTTTACATTTCATCGATCAAACTATTAGTTTTACGTGAATTTTCCTCTGCAGTATTCGTGCAAACCGCATCGGTGCTGGCATCTTTGCTGAGCGTGAGCTGGACCGTCTCCATTCAGCATCGCACTCTTCGCATCTCCAGGCCCGATAAGGCCAACATGCGTCCGCACGAGTCCATTATGCAGGTTGAACATTTTCTCTTGTACAAAAGAGTTAGGCGACTGTGAATGCGAAATATAAAACATTTCTAAACATCGAAAGCGTTGTATTGTTTACAAGTAAGAAACTTATTTTAAAAGGGCCTGAGAATAGTTTGGAAAACATACATCTCTTTAGCTACTGTGGCGTGCGCCTACTGTCCTCTCTCGCTACCTGGTCCTGATCACCTTCTGCCTCGCACACACTTTCTGGATCGTACCGGTCTTCGCCATCCATTATCTCATCTCTGTGTTCCACATCGCTGCCCTACAAGTTAGATTAGCATTATCTTTTTTCTACAGAATATGAAGGAAAAGGACGTGATACAGAACAACAAGTTTATATCATAATAGAACGAAGTGCAGTAAGTTTATAGAGCGAGCATGCGACAGAAATTCAAGTTCACTCGTTTTAGTCTGTTTACGTTGGCATTGGTTCGACTGCAACTGAGATTGGACTGATTCTCGTGAATGGCTGCATCCACTTCTTCACTCCTTTCAATATGGCCGAGGGACGGACGAGGGCTCGTTACGCGGTCGCATACACTGTTGAAGCGGTCGAGGGCGCGGTTAGTTACTAATATGAAATGTAAATATTCAAACATATCGGTTTAGTTACTTAAATCGGAAAGTAGTTCTATATGTTGTCGGACGGGCTGGAGGGCGGAGCCTGTTATCCGCTCTTATACAATAAGACAGCAAGCTGGCCAATGTAGAAGTAAACAAAGTGGCGTGACTCATGCGTCACATAGCAGCCAAAGTTTCTGCCGACGACACAATGCCACGACGGCCCGAACCGACTGTCACACTCAGTCTTGATGTACCGCGCAATCTCCTGAATTTCACGAGAAACAACTTTCTTAAATATTTGGATATTTAAAAATGCACATGAATGCAAGGGACTAGACTTCAAAGCGAAATATGTACATATACAAACTTTAGATTTTTGAAGACCTCCAAAATCAAAATTCTGTGCCATCAACATTCCAATGGTGTCTCGTAACACAGCTTACCAGGGAATGGTCAGAAACCCTGGAAACCAAAATTGACAGTTTTTGGTCCATCGTTAAAGGAGGTCATAAAAAGAAGCGGAATGGAAAAATAAACAGCTAAATCTATATACAAAAAAAGTTAAAGCCCTTTAAAGTTTCATAAAAGTTTAGCTGCTTATGAAATAGCGATGTTAAAAACTGTTTTAAGTTTTCTAACAACGAATTGTGGCCTAGTGGATAGTGGGCTTGGCTGAAATTTTTTGGGCGCGAGTTCGATACCTCTTCGATACAACTTTTTTTTCCTTTTTGTTTAAGTGCATTTTCGAATGTTTAAAGAACATCTTTTGCACCCAAATTTTTCTAGCGTTATCAGAAAGATAATACACTTTGCCAATGCAACTATTCTTTAAATTTTTAATTATCTGAATGTGTGCAGATATGTATGTATGTATATATTCTTGTTTTTTTTCAATTATGAGTTTAAAAATGTAGGTAACAAAAAAGTCGAAAATCTTCAACATCTATCATCATGTGTGATCTGCTGTAATGCAAAAGTGGAGGATACATGCAGGGACGGCTGTTGTACTTCGCGCTCACGATGGATCCCGGCAGTGTACAGTCTTTGCACGGAGATGAAAGAGGACGAGGGAAACAGATCTGCATATGGTTTTTATTCTGGATTTCCCGCTGGAAAAAGTCTATCGTTGGTCGTAGACTCACCATTGACGGTCCTGGATTGGTGCAAAAGGCGGACGATTTCGGCAAGGAATTCAATATGGCAATGAAGTCGTACTCTCTCTGATGGGTGTAACGCAGATCAGAGTAGATTCGTGAATCAGCGAACACTGGAGTTCCCTGGCGAGAAGAAGATCTAGCGACTTGTGCAGTCTGCGTCTTCCACTTCCCATTTTTGCACCCCTAGACTCCTCGACTCTCTAGAAGAATCACGCACGCTGAAGTGAAGCGCATTCCGCCAGTTTACAAGGTACCTCCAGATAAATAACATCACATATGTGAATATTGTTGACTTTTTTTTAAAGTTTAAATTTAAAAAAAAGCGGGAAATACATATGTAGATCTGTTTCCCTCGTCCTCTTTCATCTCCGTGCAAAGACTGTACACTGCCGCGGTCCATCGTGAGCGCGAAGTACAACAGCCGTCTCTGCATGTATCCTCCACTTTTGCATTACAGCAGATCACACATGATGATAGATGTTGAAGATTTTCGACTTTTTTGTTACCTACATTTTTAAACTCATAATTGAAAAAAACAAGAATATATACATACATACATATCTGCACACATTCGAATAATTTAAAATTTAAAGAATAGTTGCATTGGCAAAGTGCATTATCTTTCTGATAACGCTAGAAAAATTTGGGTGCAAAAGATGTTCTTTAAACATTCGAAAATGCACGTATACAAAAAGGAAAAAAAATTGTATCGAAGAGGTATCGAACTCGCGCCCAAAACTTTTCAGCCAAGCCCACTATCCACTAGGCCACAATACGTTGTTAGAAAACTTAAAACAGTTTTTAACATCGCTATTTCATAAGCAGCTAAACTTTTATGAAACTTTAAAGGGCTTTAACTTTTTTTTGTATATCGATTTAGCTGTTTATTTTTCCATTCCGCATCTTTTTATGACCTCCTTTAACGATGGACCAAAAACTGTCAATTTTGGTTTCCAGGGTTTCTGACCACTCCCTGGTTAGTCTGAGGAGTAACTCGCCTGTTCAACGAGAAATTTATCAAGAGCCATGCGTGCCATTTCGATGGCTGCCTTCCGCATCTCCTCCGACATGTCCTCCACTTTGATCGTCGCCTTGCCGTCCATCCTCAAACCAAACAAACAGCTCAGGCATGCAAGAATAATCTTTATAGTGGATAGATCTTCAGTCTTCGAGGAAAACATACGTATACGACGTGGTTAAGAAAATTGTTGGTTTTTCAGTACGTGCGAAAATTAGTGGCGGAAATTAAATGTGAAAATTATATGCTGATTGAACAATTTATCCAACGCCAGGAATGGAAAAAAGTGGAATCTTCTTAATACCGGGACAAAATTTTCGCCTGTACTGAAGAAACATTTCTTTTGGCATTGGCTTATATCAAGCGCAACATTGCAAGTAGGAAAGGCTTCGAAAAGAGCCCAGGAATAGATGGTGTTCAAAGCGTGAAATAGAGACTATGGTTGAAGACAGACATCAGGGAAGAGTGTTGTTGGCCCTTTTCAATGCATGAGATATTGGAAGAAGGGTGTGACGGACGCATCTTTGGATTCCCTCATGATAAACGAACCATTAAAAAATATTGATTGACATTTTTTATTCTCTTTTATATTATTTGACATGGGAATAATAGACATGTTGATTCACCTTCTTTCAGTTGCTGTTCTCGCTCTGCCTTCTGGACGACGCCTTCTCGTTCCCGTACAAGACACACGTCGCCGTGGTCTCCGCCGCCTGCTTCGTCTTCGGCATCTCGGCAATGCTCGTCTACTATGGCTGCGGCCATCCGAACCGGCGTGGCGCGCGACCTCGGCCGGTGGCTGCGGCCGATTCAGGCGCTTCCGCCGCGCGACCCGCGCTCATCTCGCAGAACTCGCAGCAGTTGTGACTCCCTCTCTTTTGGCATCATTCGTGTACATGGAACAGTGCAAAACAATTGTTGTCAATCGTGCAATCATTTTAGCTATAAATCAGACAAGAATGGACCATAGAGAAGTCTATAATAATTATGTATGTAGCTTTATACTCATAATTAGCGCAAATCATCTTATGCGATTATTTGGGCATTCTTGATGAATCACTATTATTATTTGACAATTGTCTGCATTTGCAATCTCATTTTTTGATCTAGTCAGCAAAAGCGCCTTCTTACAGGTGAGGCATTTTGTGATATCTGCTAGCCTCTCTTATAACTGATAAAAACGACTTGATTCCTCTATTTGATACTCGCACGATATGCACAGAAGACTGTCGAGAATTGCCTATTTTCTTTCCTGTAGATGATATAGACATTTACTTTGTAAGCCTTTGCTAAATCACTAGAAGTCTACTTCGGAGGGTTTGGGAGGGTGGGGTGAGAGAGAATGTCACATGGCTGTAATGACAGTGGTTGAAGAAACGAGTATCGAAAGTAAAAGCGGGCAGTGGATCGAGAGATAGGCGGTGAGATTTCAAACAAGCTGCCGATCCATGCTGGGACCGTTCTCTCACACACTAATTCTCTCGCTTTCTCACTGTCTCTGTTTCTCGCTATCTTGTTCACTCTCCTTATCTATCTCTTCGGTTTCCCTTTCTCTTTTCAGCTTCTTCTTCATCGCCAAATATCTAACCATAAGGCCTCGTCCAATTGATGCAGGGCATTCCAGTTTCTATCTTTTTTCCTTTGAATTCATTTCAAAATCGTCAATCGACCCCACATCAAATATATGTACATATGCCTGATTTCTTTGCTGTTCTCCAGATGGTTTCCTAAAAAATTTTTTTTGACTTTTCTGACAATCCCATTCTGTATAATTTGCTCTACTTCAACCGATGTATTAAAAAATTCTTCGATTTGTATTATCGTTATTATTAAAATTGGTTACCCTTTTGGAAACGGTCACATTTTCCATTTATATCAAACAAAAATGTCTGAGTTACGATCAGTTTTCTGCTATTCCCTCAATATTGGACATATGTACATAATAATTCAAATATATTCTTAATATTTGTTGGAACCTTGTACATTCTACCTAAAGCCTCAATTTTATTCTAATAAGGGCACAAATTAAACTTGAACAAGCATTTCACCACTATGTCTTTTATTTGATCATCTACACTTTTTTGCCAGTTGGCCAAATGCGTGGTGTTAGCATGATTCCGGTCCTGCCAGGGAGCAAGAGCCCACCGGGCAGCTGATGGACTCTTCTACGTATGTCTCCCTCTCTCTTTTCCTCTCGCTCTCCCTTTCTCTCTCTCTCTCTACCTCTCTAGCTTCCTCCTCATCTCTTTTCTCTCTGCATTCTCAATCTCCCGAACGCCTCGTTCGTTTTCTTCTACTCTCTCACTCGCCGCCAGCATCAAACGATCTAATCCGCAGTCGCGCTCACCTCTTTTTTATATTCAACCGCAACCGCTATTCTCACAGGCAGTATGGAGGAAGAGAATATTGAGTTGGTCAGGGGAAGAAGATGGAAAGAGAAAAGAGCGTGGACAAGAGAGATTAGAGAAACAGAGAAATTGTGGCTACGTGTACACGTTGGACAGTGCTTCCGGGAGGATTGGGGGGGGGGCTTCCAAGTCAAGGGCACGACCATCCCATACGTCGCAGTCACTCTCTCTCTCTCTCTATCTCTCTCTCTCTCTTTCTTTCTCTTTCTCTTTCTCGCCCTCCTTTCCTCCCTCTGTCTCTGTCTCTGTCTCTCTCTCTCTCTCATTTTCCTCTCGCTCATGGTTGTCTCTAACTGTTTGCTTCTCTAAATATTTCGCCTCGCCTCCCTTCTCTAATTGTCCATTCTTCCTCTTCCCCAACCTTCTCTCCTCTTTCCTCACCATCTATACGAAACACTTCCACGTTCGAATGCAGAATCCTTAGAGGCATGAATCACGCACCTACCGCTCCCTTTTTACATCCTCTCTCTCTCTCTCACTCTTTCTTTCTCTCTCTCTCTCCCTCTGTCTCTCTTTCTCACGCGCTCCCTCTCTTTTCCTTTCTCAATAACCTTATCTCTCTCCCTCTCTCTTCCTCTCTCTCACTCTTAGTCCAACTGTCTCTTTCGTTTTCCTCTTCCTTCGCTCTCCTTTCCAATTTTCATTCCCTGTCCGCCTCTCTTCTCCGTTCTCCCCTCCATCTTATCAGCTGTGAAGGACTCTCATTGTTCTGATCGATTGGAAAGTAACCATAATGTTCATAATAATAATAATAATAATAATCATAATGATACGATTAAATTATGTTTCCAATCCGATCAATGGTTCACCTTATAATTTATACGTTATTTTTTTAACGTCGCCTCTTTGAATGCATTTTTTTTTGCCAAACTGACTCGAAACTGACGCTTATCATAGTCATGTGATTTCTTGTCGTTTACAAGTCTCCATTACTGCATTGAAGATCTGGGTCATGAGAAAGAATTCGCATATCTCGCCGAATGATGTGTATACTCCTTTGATACATACATACATATGCATGTCTGCAGAGCTTTCCCTTTTTTTACATATGTACATGCCACCAGCGACCTCCTCGCCCGGGCAAACAATGGCCTATCTTTGAACTCATGAGAACGAGAGGACGAGTGGAAGAGCGAGAGAGAGAGAGAGAGAGAGAGAGATAGAGATGAGAGAGAGATGAGTAGAGACGGATGACAATAGAGATGGATAATGGCGAGAGTGCATGGCAGGGGGGGGGAGAGGGAAGCGCTCTGAGATGTCAGGGAGTAGCACACGCGCAAGCCAAGTCAGAGGGCGGCATCCGGTTCGTGCTGTGGCACTTCCCTCCCTTCCCACCAACACTCGCTACTGCCTAGCATTGTCCTCTTCACTGCCATTTCCCTTCTCTCTCTCTCTCTCTATCTCTCTCTCTCTCTCTCTCTCTCTCGCTACGATCCTCCCATTCTCTCGTCGCGTGTTCGCTCCTAAATCACACTGCTTACATGCTTCCGCCCTCCGCGTATTCCGTGTTCTCTCCTCTCTTTTTCTTTTACTGTCTGCATTTTACTGTGCGCACAAATAGTTGTTCCGATTGGCAGCGACCTCGTAAGCAAGACAGCTAGCAACTGCCGAGAACCCAGTGGCTGCTTTCTTTCTCTTCCTCTCCCTTCCACTCTCCTCTCATTCTCTTGTTATCTCTAATCTTCTGTACCATTGTCTTCTTCCATGTCTTTCTACTTCAATTCATGCCTGACCGCACCAGTCGCTGCTTCTCTTCCTCTTTTTCACTTGCACGTCTTTATCTGTACATTTGAAAGAGATCGGAAGATGAGCTGACCTTGCAAATTTTGTTCTCTTTTTTTTTCGTTCACCAACAGCTTCTGCATTTATTACTTTACACATGGAAGACAATAAAATTTAAATTTTTTTTGTTTTGATGCATTTTAAAATAAATAATTACATTTAGCTTTTTATTACATCTTGCTTGATATTCCGTGCAAGCTAGTGTAATTTTCTTGATAATAAAGCCAGCGTTGAGATGAAGTAGTATTTGTTTTCTTCTCTTCCTTTTGTGACTTTCCTCGAGCTCCCTTTGATAGCGCGCGAAACAGAAGAATAACCCTGATCCTCTTTCTATTTATCTCTGTCAAAGCAATGGAACTGTTTAAAAGCAAGCAGTTGCAGCCGCTGGCCATGTTCGTATATTCTATTTCAGTGTGGCCCGTCAGAAATTCATGTTTCTCGTATGATCACACGAGATCTCGTCGCTGAGGTCATAGCAGTACTAATACGTTTGGCTTCCTTTCTCTGCGGTGGGATGGTGCGCAAATGGGATAGGTTGGGGAGGAAGAGGGTAGCTGTTGTGGTTACAAGAGAACACAAGTGGGGATAGAAAGAGTACGAGCGCGCGTCATAGAGAGATGAGTACCGTCCCGAACTGAACAGCTAACGTTAGGAAAGAGAGCAAGAGAAGGCGAGAGAGGGACTGGGAAAGGTAAAGAAGAACAAGTAGGAAATATAATATGGAAGGAAGCACTTAAAGTGTAGCGGGAATAGAATTGGATTCTGCGGCAAACATAATTATGCAAAATGTGAACTATTCAGTCCTTGCATGCACATGGAAGACGAGATGAAAAAGCGACAGTTTTTGGATAGATATGGCGAGAACATTTCCAGAAAAGAACGACGAATAAAAAAAGGGCATATGTGGGGTGTTGCAAGAGGAAGAGTGAGAAAGAGAGATGGAAGGTGAGAGAGAAAGACAAGAGACGAGAGAGAGGAGAAGGAGTGAGAGAGAAGGAAAGAAAGCGTAAAGGTGTTCGAATGCGGCAGCCAGTAGTCACTTAGACCAAAAGGCAAGGATGACAGAGGGAGGCAGCAAAGAAGGAGAGGGCAGGTGATTAGACTAGATAGTGAGAGAGCATGGATCGAAGAGAGATCGCAAACAGCAGGCCCACATCGGTCATGTTCCATGTTTCATCGGGTATGCTCCCCCCCCATCTCCATTCGCCTTTCAACCCTCCACCCCACCCATATTTGCACAGCGGTGTTGCCTGGCCCCGCCACATTGTCTTCCCTCCAGAAGACTCGCTTCCTTCAGCAGAATGAAGCCTTCTGATACCAGTTACCAACTATTCTCATTCCAGCGACAGATTCACCTTTTCGTTAGAAGATGTAAAACGGAGATCTAAATACAGCCACTGTTTCTAGCAGATGTAGGATGACACAGCGAGTGAACTTGCCTCCTCCATCACCTCTCTGCTCCGAATATTTGCATATTTTCATCTCCTGCTTAGCCTTGCACAGACTAGAGAATTCGCAATTCGAGAATTCACAGTTGAAGGGTTGCGTTGTATGTGATTGCTCATCACTTTTCATCTCCTTCTTCCGTCACTTAATTTTCTTCTGTACTACTAAGTGCAAATGTATTAGTGAGTGCTTAAGATTGACATTTTAGAATAATTCTATTCCATGAAATTAAAGTTGATTTTGTTTTCTCTCCTCCCTTCTTCTCTCTTCTTCCCTACATACTAGCTCTCCTCTCCGCTCCCTCAGATCGCCACAGTAATCGCTGCCCGCGCTGTTTAGACAAGCGATGAGCCGTCGAAGTAGATGACACTGCTGAAGCTACAGCTGCCTCCATTTGTTTAAGCTTCACAATACCTTTGCGAATTCTCCGCTTTCCTTATATTCTTTCTTTCTCTCTCTATCAACTGCAACCGTTTCACTCTCCTCCTTCACACCTACCTTTCTCCCTCAATTTCCTCACTTGTTTCTTGATCTCTACTCTTGACTACCATCTAGAATAATTGTCTTTTTCCTGTCGTTCTCGCTCATTCCTCATCTTCTCCTGTATCTACACCTCTCTTAGTTGGCCACAAGCCACGTTCTTTGAGTTGCTCTAGCATCGTTTCCTGCTCTGCTTCTCTTCTTGCCAGACGAACTGTCCCTTCTCCTTCCCACGTAACTTATGGTTGTTTCTCTTCCACCCAAGGTCTTCGCTCGCTGTTCCGCTTCCTTCTCTCTTATTCCATCTAACTATGGGGCAACGACTCTTCCCGCCGCTTCCGTCTCACCTTCAACCGAGCACCACATTTGATAGGAGACAGCTTCTCTCGGTCTCTCGCCCTCTTCTTGCTTCACCCTTCTTTTCTCTTCCTCCCTCTCCCAGTTCCTCTTCTCTTTCTTTCTCACCGAATTCCTCTCCCATCACACCATCATTCATCTCGCCTACTCCCGCCCCGCTTGGTCGACCTTAAACGGCCAGCGGGCTTGCTCTCGGCTGATCAATGTCAGCTGTATCTTGAGCAATCTTCTCGCTTGCTTTCCCCTTTTAGTTGAATTGCCTTTTATAGGCATGCTTCTTATCTGGCTTCTTTGACAATTTTACACAAATAGAGAGCGAAAAGGGCAGGGGATGCATATTGGCTGTCATCTTTCTACTTCTATGACCCTGTCGCACCTCATTTGTCTCTTTCAACCTTACTTTGTCTCTCATGTTCTCTAACTCCCACTACCTCGCACTCTCTCTCTCTCTCTCTCTCTGCCTGTTTCTCTCTTTCTCTCTTTATATCTGTTACCTTGCCAGCCAAGGTGTCCGGACCTGCTTTTGTCCTTGCCAAATCGCAAGCGCGTTCGCTCCCTACACTAACGCGTCTTTTTTTGGTTAATTCACAGCAGCTTTTCCTTCTTCGTACGTTTCGCGCTAATTTCCTGCCAAAGGCACACAAATGACATCTTTCTTTTTTGATGATTGGTTTATTCTAATTTGAGAGGTTACTTCGATTAGTCTTTAGTTACTCGGACCCAACAATCAGCAGCCTCTACTTCATTCAGAGTTCACTCCTTTGGTTCCCTGATTTTCGCTCAAATGATTTTCGCTCAAAATTTTTTTTTGATTATCGCTCAAATGATTTACGCTCAAAATTTTTTTAACAGTTGATGATTTTCGCTCAAATTTTTTTTATGATAAGTGATTTTTGCTCAAAATTTTTCCAAATGAGATATTATTGTAAAATTTTATAATCAGACTAGACATTAGGAGGAATGCGATTTCAACAGCGCTGAGAGTAAAAGAACGACGGGTGAACAACGTGCTTCGCAAATGCGCTAAATGAATGTATGTTTAATTCTTTAGGGCTCTACCTGATTAACACTCCACATCTCAGCAGGGACGAGAGGAGAGAATTTTTTTTGAGCAAAAATCACTTACCATTAAAAAACTTGAGCGAAAATCATCAACTGTTGAAAAAAGTTTGAGCGAAAATCATTTGAGCGATAATCAAAAAAAAATTTGAGCGAAAATCATTTGAGCGATAATCATTTGAGCGAAAATCAGGACACCCACTCCTTTACCTTGTTAGGCTCGCTGGGCCGGATGATTGGATTTGATTTGTGCCGGAGCTTTTGCAAGCTTCCACAGGGCTCCTTGGCCTAATTTTGCGTTCCTCAATACTTCCAGTGTTCCGGCGATTCGAATACAGCGAGGGAGAGAGAGTATCGAAGATTGTAAGAGTACAAGAAAGTGCGTGAGAGAGACAGAAAGGTTGAGATTTTCTTGGACATTCGCCGCCGCGCCCACTCTCGCTCTCTCTCTCTCTCTCTCTCTCTCCCTCTCTCTCTTTCTCTCTCTCTCTCTTTCTCTTTCTCTCTCTTTTATCTTTCTCTCTCTTTCTCTCTCTCTCCCTCTCTCCCTCTCTCTCTCTCTCGCTCTCTCTCTCGCTCTCTCTCTCGCTCTCTCTCTCTTAGTCAGTCGGCCTCAGCTACTCTTGTCTCTTCCTAACTCTAAAAGAATGAAGTGGAATTACAGAAGGGAGAGCCTCTCGAAGTGCGTCGGCCGCTGCTCGAAAGAGTTGCTTGGAAAGCTGCTCTTGTTCCGGTCGCCTTTTGCCTGTCTTCTTCGCTTCTTCTCTTTCTTTGTACTTTCCCATGGCTTCCGACCTCCGACAGCTCTGACAACAGAGGAATCCGAGAGAGAAGCAATGCATTGACTGTTGGCTCTCTCGCGTTTTCAGAGGAGAAGCACACAAATTTCAAGAAGAAGTAGAGTGCTGACAATGAGAAAGCGTTGCAGTAGAAAATGTTGAAATTGAGTAATGCTGGGAGAGAAAGAGAGGGGAAAAGATGATGAAACATAGAAATGAGCAAGCTGTTCGGAGATGGACATAGAAAGAGAGAGAGAGAGAGAGAGAGAGAGAGAGAGAGAGAAGGGAGAGAGTTTGAGTAACATGGATTTACGTGGAAGAGTGCTTGAGGATGCGTGGGGTCACGTGTCTCGAGAGGGAGTCGCGGGGTCTGTACTCACTTCATATCGGAAGGAAGGATATCCTAGGAGATCTCTCTCTGCTTCATCTTAAATCACTCATGTAGACCCTCAATAATGTGACCATGAAGGGCCTCCTACCAGTCTGCCCCGGGTGGCCCTCTTACGTCACCTGAGATCAAACTGTTTGAATTTGAAAGCGTCATTCATCCATTGGCTTCGATAAAGGGGGCCTTCCTAGAGAGCGAACATGTTTGGACAAAAGGCGGAAGGGGCACGGAATGCCCTTTTTCGGTTGAACAGTTCATTTGTTCGCCGCTATCCTTTTTCTCCTTCTTCCTCTGTCTCTTACCATTTTTTTACCTTTCCTCAGCGACTCTTCACCTCTTTCTCTCTTTCCCTCTCGTAATCTATCTCACTCGAGCATGCGTGCCATTAAGATTCATTCATTCTTTAAAATTACAATTTGATGCATTGCTTTAAACGAACTCTTTAACCGATATTTAATTGCTTGGTGCGCAGTAACAATGAATGTTTGTAATTTCAGTAAATGATTAACTCTCCGTAGGCGGTTTCATGTTCCTTCCATCCTTTCATATGAATGTTCTTTATTCTCCTTCTTACAGTCTGCTTCCTATACACATCTCCGGTTATCAGTTTTTTCTAGAGCGTCGCTGAGAACCGTCTTCCATACTCTCTCCTTTGTGCACTTGCTTTCTCTCGATCCTTCCTCTGTTCTAGTCCACTCTGAACAGTTTTTCATTGCCGAATCATCCTAAATTGAAATCTTACAATTTGATTGTAAGAATTCCCGTTTTTAAAACTTTTTTTATCCCTTGCTCATTTGCACAAAAAATATTGAACGTTTTAGTGCCAACTAAGCTTTTCAACCAACACTATATTGCTTCCAAAAGCCGCATGATTTAAAATGGCTTATTTTTCAGTAATTGCCACTCTTTCTGTATCATTCTTTATTAAAACATATGTAACTACTTTCTATTTGCATTACTTTATTTCATGTCCGATTGCTTTTGTGTTTTTCCCACACCCCCCCCCCCCCCTCTCCTCCCGCTGGCACTTTGCAGAGTTTTAGAGAGCACGCGTGGTAAGCTGCAAAGCACGACCCCACCATTATGCGCATTCTCCTTCTTTTCTCTCTATCCTCCCCTTCCGTCTATGTTTCACTCTTCCATTTCCGTCTCTTTCTTCCTCACTTCTCCATCTCTCTCTGTCTCTCTCTCTCTCTCTCTATCTCTTTCAGTTTCAGTGGCTTCCCTTCTCTCAAAAAGTACTATTTTCCACTAGTCTTCTTCCATACCGATTTTCATCTTTTAGGGTTCATTTTAGGCATCTATTCGCCTATTCATGTCTTTCGCATTTTCATTTTCTCACCATTATTCTTAACTTCACATTTCTTTGTTAGGCTTACGTAACGTTATTTTTTGTTTGTCGGCTTTTTTTGCGAGGAGCGCTTCCGAATCCACTCTGGAAAAGAGCTATGCTCCTTTTCATTCTCGTCTTCGTCCCTGTCTCTTTCAGATTTTTCTTGTTCTTTTGTTTATCAAATTCCTTTTACCCTGGTCTCTCGAGCAGTTGTATGAATGTATGTGGTTGTTCTAAAGAGAATACAATTCGCCAAGCGGTTATCCACTGCTTTTTTCAGAACTTTTCCGTAATGTTTGCCTTACTTTCAGCCTCGCACGGGTGGTATTGCTGACGTCTCCACGAGTAGAGTCCCATCCGTCTTAGACAGCCCGTGGCGACTGCGAGCAGGATTGTCCTCTGGCCACCCTTGACCCTCTCCCTCCACGGATGGCGAATGGCAAGCCGGCCGGCTTCAACCGGCTCCTCGATGACCTCGCTCGCCGTCAACTGCTGCTCGACTTCCAGTTCGGCCAGGCAGGCGAGCAGTACGAGGTCATCCGTAACATTGGCGCCGGCGCCTTTGGCATTGTCTGCGAGGCCGAGGAGACCACCTCGGAGACTAAGGTTACTTCCTTTTCTTCTTTTGCTTTCACTTTTTCACCTACTTGAGGGTTCCTACTGAACTTTTATGATTTTGCAATTCAAATGCCAAATGATCGCTCTAACTAAAAAATGGTTTCAACTTAGCGTCTTTGCGAGATTTCAAAACGCATCAATATAAACGGTTTTCGTGCTGTTGACATGTGCTCGATTCCGTGTGAATGTGTTGTGAGACGCAAGCAATCGCAAATATTTTGAATGAGAATTGGCTGGCATTGAGAAGAGGAAGATAGCGCAAACATTTAGTCATGATTTTTGTTGTTGCTTCAATCTCTAATACCTGGTCTTTAAAGAGCGTCTGAAGAAACTTAACTTATAAATTTAAAAAGTAGACCCGTTTTTAGTTGTTTCGAATCCCTGTTCGATTGGCTGTGCTTCAATAAGCAACGGCGCACTTTTCATGCCTTTGTCTTTTCGATAAGCGACAGGCCTGTCATGTGATAGAGCCCCTTTATTATTGACCTTAAGCCTTTCTTCCTTTGTTCCACGTATTTCTCATCTTGGACTGACGCGCCTGCTCAAACCTCTTCTTCACTTTTCAATTGAACAGTTATCATTGCCAGACGAACACTCACCTGTGCTTGAAAGAAGAGGGTGTGTCTCCACCACTAACTCTAGTTATCATCATGAAGGAAAAGTCAAGCAACTCTTGTAGTCACTTGTCTGTATCTTACTGGGGGAGTTCAGAATGACTCAGCAAAGTAGTCATTCTGTTAGGTGGGAGGAGGGGTTAATTTAGACAGCTAGTCAGGGAGCCTTAAAAAGGGAAGGAATGGTCAATGTTGAAGATGGAAGCATCCGAGCATAGGGATGACTGTACACGGAGTGCATGTCCACTCCACTCACCTGCCACCATCAAAATGGCCGAGCAATTGAAATTGAGGAAAAGTGGGCGAGGCGTGTGAAAAGGGGTCAGCCTGCTGGGAAAAGAGGTAGCAAAGATCTTCGAGAGGAGCAAAAACTGAAGCGATTAGTGGGAAGTGAGAGAGAACGTAGAGAAAAATAGCGAAACTGAGCTCTAGAAAGAAGGAGAGACACAGAGAAGAAAGAACATAGGGAGAAAAGAGAGAAAGAGATTGAGTGAGAGGAACCACGCCAGCTCGAATCGCTGCAGCTGATGGTCGGCGGAAGGTGCGATGAGCCGAGCCATGAGAGATGCAAGAGAGTCAGGCAAGGTCAGCGTGACCTCTTTTCAGGGACACGCTCTCTTAGTCATGGCCTGGTAGCCGTGGAACATGCAAACGAAGTGGAATATGGAAAACTACAGCTAATCATCATGAAAGCGAGCAATTTGAGTCATCATAACGAAAACGTGAAACAAGTATATAACCAACAACTTTGTGTACATTTTAATGTTCGGCAAAGCGCCATAATTATGCTCCTTTGAAGGTTGCGATCAAGAAGATTGGCCATGCATCCGCAACGCCGACTCTTGCGAGGCGGACGCTGCGCGAGATTCGCGTTCTCCGCTACATTCGACACGAGGTTGGGAAGATGTCAAGAATGAGTGGTGTCAAACGAGATTCAGTCAAAAGTGGCTATTTTATCAAACGCTATTTAAGTGGTGGCTAAAATAAAGGCAAAACAGGTATAACTTAAAATAATACTGTCTGGAGGAAAATCTGATGGTTGTCCATTGCCAGAACATCGTGCGCCTCCGCGACATTTTCCGGACGCCCGGGCCGCTCGGCATTAACGTGTACCTTGTAATGGATCTGATGGAGGGCAGCCTCCACCACGTCATCCATGGAGAGAAGCAACTCATTGACGACGACCTCGTCGCCCACTTCCTCTACCAGATACTGCGTGGACTCAGGGTGCGCTCTATATAGCTTTCAATTATTCAAAAAACACTAGATTAATCTTTTAAAAATTAAAGGATAATGAATCTCCAAGCAGTTTGTTTGCGTTATTCAAAAATTATTTTCAAATATCCAAAAATTGAATGTTTAGATCCACAGCTAAGATGTGTTTGATATGGAAAAGTTTTCGGACCCACTATGCCTTACTCTAAATGCTTTGTAACTGTGGCTTTACTGTTAGATGGCATCCATCGTCTCTCTCTCTCTTTCTCTCTCTAGTTCTCTTGCTTTCGCCGCAGCGGAGACTGTTAGCTTCGAATGGCTGCACACCAAGCGCTAATGGCCTGCCATTAATTCCCTAAACTCCTTAACAGCTAGCTCAGCCGGCCAGCGAGAGAGGCTGATAAGGTGATTATGGCAGAGCGGAGAGGTTAGAATAGACGTGCACGGGAATGTAAAGGGAATTCAAGACAATATTAATGAGAAGCAATTGTGCTGCTCATCATGAGAAATTGTGTGAAATAGAAAGAGAGCGAAAGCAATGTGCTAGTCTAATGGTCAGTCATAAATTATTCAGCCGCATATGTAGTTGCCGGCCCGACTTGCCGTCACCGGTGCTCTTTTTCGCATCTTTACCGGTTCTACTGATGCCACACCATAATGACGCCTTACTAGCCATCAGCTTGCGCCATCACTCTTTTTCTGCTTCTTTTTCTTACCTTTTTTATATTTGTTCTTCTCTTTCTTTCTTCCCTCATTTTCCTTTATTGCTATCAAAGACTTGTTCTCTGTTGGTCGTAAATGCAAAGGGCCACAATTGCCATCGGTTCAAAATGCAATCATTTTGGGGAAACGCTAACCCGTCAACCAAGAAACAACGAACGGCAGCAGCACACCGAGGCGTTTTTGTAACAGCCCGCTATTTCCACACAATTTTTTTTTAAACACATTGCATCTTCGTTGTCACGATTGAAGAAACATCAAGCCATGTGATTCCAGTTTTGGCATTTCGATTCCGTCATTATTCCGAGTCGCGAACGGTGGAGTCACTTGCAGTGTCGCGGAAGTGTTTCGGCAGTGAGCGAATGTACTAGGGATACAGTTGGTGAAGAGAGTTAAGAGGCCGAGGAAAGAGAGATTATTTGAACAAACAAGAGAAATAGAAGAGTATAGGGAGAAACAGAGGAGGAATAGAGAGAGACAGACGAATCAACTGTTCCCTTTGTTCGGGCATAAATCGAGAGTGCATCGAATAAGCACATGCCTCGCTGACCAGAGCGCGGCAGAATAATCTATTCGCCGAGCCAACTTTGGGAATGAGCAGCCCGAGGGGACAGAATGCCTCTGTCGAGATGGCCCATCAAATGATCAGAATGAACGGAAATGGAGATACAGCTTGATGCGTTCTGTGGGGAGAGATGTTATATCTCTGACAAGCTTGTTGTGCAATAGCGCTCTAATAAAGAAATTTTGAACCTGCAAAAATTTGTTGCATGTTTATAACAATTTATATTTAAAATAATATTAAACATTTTGCGCGGATATAATATTTACTCTAGCTATCTAGATCATTTTGTAGTATCTGCATACGGCCGGCATCGCCCACCGTGACCTGAAGCCGTCGAATCTCCTCGTCAACAGTGACTGCCATCTCAGGATCGCTGACTTTGGCATGGCGAAGCTGGCGATGCGTGCGCCGCATCTTGATGAGGTTAAAAAACTTATATGCAAAAATTTATTTGTTTTTATTTACATACTTACATGCATATGCGCCTTTGAATTTATTTCTTAATTAGTAAATTATAATTATTTTGCCTTTTCTGTATTTCAGTTTTATAAATTAGCTCTACATGTAGCGATGTATAGATAAAGTTGTTCACAGTGCTAGTATGTTTCAAGGTGGACGAGCACTGTTTCTACATGACGCAGCATGTTGCCACCCTGCCATACCGGTGAGTACCAGGTAGTTTTTCATTGTACCGTTTCCATTCTATGGTGTGGGATTGAGCGAGGTTGGTTAAAGGAGCCTTTGCTGATGCTCGGCCTCTCGTGATGAGTAGATTTGACATTCGTCATCCTTACAAACTCAATAGCGACGCGCAGTAAATGCAAACAGAAATGCTCTTGGAACATGGCGACTCTCAAGTGGCAGTCAAAAAGAATGGTGAGCACTGGCCGTGGAAGAGTACTCGAAAGAGGCGAAGGGCGAGAGAGACAGGTAGAGGGATGGAGGAAAAGTGAGAGAGATAGGATAAGGCTTTGGTTTTAGGTTTTGCTTGCTACGAAATCTTTTCTTCAAAAACAAACAAAACACACTTGTATGTAGGTTGGATGGCGGAGGGGTCATGTTTGCCATAAAATTTATGTTCAAAAAAATGTTATAGAAGATAGCCCAATTTTTAATCAAATAGTGTTAGAATTGTCCAATTGAATAAATTCGATTTACATTAAATTTAGTTAAAAAGTAGTTAAAAAATAGTTTGAATTTTGTGTATGTGCATATGTATGTATGCAAAATATTATATATACATATGTATGTATGTACAGATAAGTAAATTAATATATACATACATAATTATCTTTATTCTTATACAAGATCTTACTTAATGAGATACAATTGCCCTTTTACAGTGCGCCGGAACTGCTATTCGTCATGCCCGAGCACTCGACGGCCGTGGACATGTGGGCGGTGGGCTGCATCTTTGGCGAGATGCTCCTGGGAAGGGAGCTCTTCCCGGGCAGATCCGTGTCTGGCCAGGTCAAGATTGTCTGCACTCTGCTCGGAGCGCCGCCACTCACGGTTACAATATGCTCATTCGCTTTCTTATTCTTAAGGTTTCTGATTCAGTGTTTTCTTGATAATAATAACAATGAGTCAAGAGCGTGACTTCGAGGCGAACGCAGTGAGCTCAGCAGAGTTGCATTGTAATGTGCATTTCGGAACGGACTATTTTTCCTGTCCAACACATCCTATCGCCATGTGTAAACTGCCCCAATTCAGGTACTGGATCAAATTAGATGCGAACGGACGCGCCGGCTGATCGAGAGCTTCGGTGACCTCGACACTCGGCCTTGGTCAGAGATTCTCTGCAGTCGAGAGCGCCAGGTTTATTCTTCTTATTCTTATTAATATGTTAGTTGTAAGACTTTGAGCCACCTCTTTTTGCATCTTTTGACAAGCCTGGCAAATTTTAGAAAAACGCTTATTGTTAGAAGGAAAGAACAAATCGAATACTTGACATTTTCATATCTGAAATAATAGGTCTTGGCAAGAGTATAAGAAAGAAAAATATGGAGAAGAGTTTCTCTAGCTGTCGGAAGAAACAATCGATCTTCTCTCTCATCTCTGTCGCTTCGACCCCGAGGAGCGAATCGACGTCCAAGATGCGATCCAGCACGAGTACATTCACCGTTACTATCCGACCGTGCCGGTTGAGCGCGCATGTCCATTCAAGGTTTTTTTTCTTTGAATATCTAAGCATCTAGTATGGTTCTTGTCACTTCATATAAAGATCCATATATTTCAACAATAAATACTGAAAAGTTAACAATATTCCAATTTCAGTAATTAAGATGCAGTTAATTTAGTAATTAGAATATTTCAAATTTCAATCATTTAAGATATTCGAAATTTCAGGTGAAGATGGACATGGCAGCGGTAGAGAACTTGTTGCACCCGCAACTGATCGAGGCGCTCGTGGCAGACGTCCGCTCAGCTGAAGCAGACGCCTTCGTGAGTCCGGCGCTTTCCTCTTCTTCGTCCTCCGGCGGTGGCTCGGATGGCGTCAAGCACTCGTCATCCACAACGACGGACGACGTGTCCACCTCCCCTTCTCCCTCCTCTTCCTCCTCCACTGCCTCAGGCTCCGAAGATGGAGCCGAGTCACATGCCGACCAGCGACGCGCTCGTCAGGCAGCCTCCAAAGAAGCGGCTCCGACAACTACACAAGCAAATACAAGCAGTATCCAAGTGACTGCACTCTGAACCTTATCAAGGCAGCACAAATGCTCCTCGCTTCAAAAACCCTCGAATCATGGTTATTACCACTCAACTGCCATAATCAGTTATTTAGTACTTTTCCTTCTTCGCTGCGTCTTTCCCGCGAAAGCTCAATTTCCTCTCCTCCTTAGGCTTCCTAAGAAAGAATAAAAAACAAATATGCATGTACTGTATTTATCTCCAACTGTCATTGCAAGACCCATATGCAAAAATGTTGCATTAACTTGAATCAATGTTTATCCATAAGTGCCAAGATAGCCGAAGATGTCAAAGAATATAGCGAGATTCTACTCGTTGCTATTATTATACAGTGCCTTCGTTTATAAGCGCCTTAATGAATTAAAATGAAACATTTCAAAACTGTAGTCCATAGCGTGCTTACTAGAACGTTAAATTAGCATATCCAAATTAAACAAAGTTCGCTTCTGTTGTAATCAAACTAGAATATTTGAAAGGTGGATCAACACTGTAGCACTGTTTGTGGAACAAGACGAGTCATCCTCAAGAAGAATATTTAGACGGCTTTTTGCAGTATTCCGGATAGCGCCATACTTTTCGCTTTTTTTCTTCTTTTCACCTTCAGGAAATTTAAAAACTATACATATATATATATATCACTGTTTTCGCTTTCTATTATGTAGACTAATCATATTCTACATGAAAATACTGTACTCATTTGTCAGTATCCGTGAAAATAATTTCATGTATAAACGAGAAGGAATGTACCATAGTTCTGTTCAACATTTTATGAAACCGCTATCAAAGGCGGTCTGAAAATAAAAGTTGAGAAAGAAATCGTTAATGAGTATGTAGTAACATTTACAAGTTGACACATTTATAAAGAAGACAATAGATTCCATAAATTAACATTATGTTATTTTTCTTCTTCACTATCTGTTGTTGACCGTGGACACGTACTCTTTCTTATCTCTGTCTTTATTGTCCTATTTGCGTTTGGCTGTTTGCCCAGAACATGCAGCCTTATATCGATTCGTGTTGCCAGCGCCAGTGGTGGGGAATGACATATCAGCTTTCTTCCTCTCTTACTCTCTTTTGCTGTCAGCTGGAAGGATGAGGCCAAGAGTTCGCACACTCTTCGCGTAGACTGAACACGATCGAGCACGCAGCGATCACACTTTGCTTGTTGTCGGCTTCGCTTACTTCCCTATTTATTCATTTGAGCCCACTTTAGAAGCTGGTCGCATGCAATGAGTGGAGGCGACGTTGAAATCATCGACGGCTCTTCTCCGGACTATGATGTTATCGTGGTCGGTGGCGGCATCTCTGGTCTCACCGCAGCGAGGACAATCACTAAAGTTGAAACTTCTTTGAAGGTTTGTATATTTTAGTGTTTTAAAAGTTTCCCTGTCTTTCCATATAGAATACTACTTCTTCCCTAGGTTCTCGTGCTCGAAGGCAAGGATCGGGTCGGCGGCCGTACGCTCACGGTGCCGATTAAGGCGTCGAGAGATGGAGCGACGGAACTCTTCGATCTCGGAGGTTGTGTCTCCATCGAAGTCAACCATTGCCTTATCATGCTTATTTTGCATATTCGAGTTTTTCATTCAGGCCAGTGGATCGGCTTGACCCAGCTACACGCGCTCGCGCTTCTTAAGGAACTAGGCATTGAGCTCTACGAGCAATACGTAGTCGGCGAAAAGCGAATCCAGGCCGGTAATTCGCGCATCCGATCATACTATGAGAGTCTGCCAATCTACGCATTCAGGCATGATCAGAAAACATGTTTGGGATGAGGGGAAGGTCCACACTATTAGAAAAGCTGTCTTCACGCTAGAGTTCCATAAGTATAGCGAAGGCTTGCTTCAGGACCTACAGCCTCGGTGAAATTGCCGACTTCGCGCAGGCTATGATCAAGCATACCTTCCTCGAAAAGAAAGTGTGTGCCGGATTTTCACGAACACCATTTTCTCGTTTGAACGAATTTATGACGGTAGAAGATCTGTCATGCAGGTGGATATCCTGAATCCGTATGCGTGGGAAGGCGCTGTTGATGCTGACAGCAACACAATTGAATCGTGGGCCAAGTCGAATACCTGGAGTCGCACAACGCGAGATACGTTCGAAGTCGTCGCGCGGTCGCTTTACGGCATGCCTGCGAACAGGTTTGTTTGTAAATATGCAATACTAAACTTTTCAGGAGGAAATAGAAAAAAAGCAAGCGAGTTAAGGATAAGCATGCTGTATCATCTCATGTATTCAAAGTCGGCTGGCGGCATCTTTGATCTCGTTGAAGCATCTGGCAATGGAGCACAAGCATTTCGAATTAAGGCAGGAGAATTTTTTTAATATTCTTTAATTTTTTTGTTCCCTTTGTGTTCTTTTTTGTGTTTATTGGATAATAACTCTTGCTCGGTGCTTACTTCTTCTCCCAAAAAAATCACCTTAACTGGCACTCATTGTTCAAGGGTGGCGCGCAACAAATCAGCCAGCGGATGGCGAGCGAGCTTGGCCAGGCTGTTCGGTTGGGAGAGCAGGTCACGGCAGTGGAGACGAATGAGGAACAGACGACGCTTACTCTTGCGTCTGGCGAGGTTCCACTCCTGTTATCCTTAAAGGAAGTATCCGGCGAATAATTATACACTAGCGCTAGAGAACCATTTTGAATGCGCGCGCTCAAAAAGTTGCCTGTCGCTCGGTCGAGAGAGCATGTGAAATAGGAGGGCGGCTCTGACCTACCGTAACTAATTCTCTACCCGCGATTTTTCACGTTACTATTGCTCAGAGTGCAATGGAAGAAAATCGCTCAAACTTTCAGGATGTATGTTTTACGCCAAAATGAACTTATCAATAAAGAGAAAACCCAAGGTTAATTATTCCTCGGATACCTCCTTTAACAACAAACTCTACCTTTGAGGCAATATATTAACGTTAGACAGTTATTGTGGAACTATTTCGTATAACACAAAGATGTCTACAAATGCATATAATTTTGTCTTCCAGGTGCTCTCGTGCCGCCGCTGCATCCTGGCCATTCCACCGAATCAGTGTGCCCGCCTCGAGTGGTCGCCGCCCCTCCCGCTACCAAAGAGACGCCTCTTTGATGAGGCAGCGCCCGTTAGTTATTCATTCTATCGACCGCCATAGAAGGTTCCATGGGAAGCTTAAAAATCTAACAAATATATGGAAATTCGCAGTGCATTTTGAAGGGGATGTACACCAAGTTTGTGGCTACATTCATCTCTCCCTTTTGGCGGAAAGAAGGCAAATCTGGCGAAATCGTCTCAGCTGGACGAACGGATACACCAGGAGAGGTAATATTTGATCCATTATATTTCTTGGCAAAACATTAACAAAACCAAATTAATAAACAATGAGAAAGACACTAATCTGCCTTCCACGAGAGCAGTGGAACCTTTGCAATTTCTCTAGAGCAGATAAAAATTATATTCAAATTTTGAAGGAATCCTCCAATTAGGACGGGCATGTTTTTCTATAAAGTGGATTATTCTAGACACGCGCTATCATCGTGGCATACGATGCAACGACACACAGCGGAGTCGCGGCCATCGTTGGCTTCATCAACTTCGAACTACACGATCTGACAAAAGAGCAGCGGCAGGCAGCTGTGCTTCAGGTGCGCATGAACAAGTACTTCTTTAAAAACCGAATAAAAAACTACTGTATACCATAAGGTCTTCCTCGCAGGACCTGACGCGTTTCCTTGGCGTGAGCACCGAGGCAAACTTCGTAGCATATGAAGAGAAAAAGTGGGCGGACGAGCCGCTGAACGGTGGCTGCCCGGTGAACATCCTCGCGCCCGGCCTGGGCTTCGCCGCGCTCGTCATCCGCGACGTACACGGCGATGTGCATTTCGCGGCCACCGAGACCGCTACCGTGTGGACCGGATACATGGACGGCGCAGTTCAGGTTAGAGAACAAAAAGCCTACAATATCCCTCAAGATTGTCCTCGCTGGACCAAACCTTGTTAACTCACTGTCCTCTATGTACCAATATTTTACTTTACTTTGATTTCGTTTCCACACATTAATTGCGCCCGACTGGTGACATCGTTATTCCGCTTCCTTTTCTTCTTAGTTCTTCCTTCTACAGGCTGGAAAGCGAGCGGCGCATGAGGTGCTTCTGGCATTCAACTCTCCACGAGTCGACCACAAGTGCTTGGTCAGCAAAGCTTCAGGGATTTGGAGAGAAGCCGAGTGACATTGAGAGGATTGGAGCTGTAGAGAGAGTTCAAATGAGCTGCGCTTTGCAGACGGACAGCACCTTCCCTGCAAAGTCGCCGAAGCCTTGCCAGCCGCAATTGCATTATCGGAAGGTTCGCTATTGACAATGAGCACACCTGTTACTCTTATCAGATGATGGTATTATTATCTGCATTAGGTAGGAAGCTATTTTTATCGATTGAAAAACATTTTTCCCTCATATTTATTTCTCATTCCCTTTCAGAGATTGTTCTCGTGGACTCGAGTGGGCATATCGGTGGCAGTGGCCGCTGCCCTTGCCTACTTCGTCACGGCGAGAATGTCCTCGGAGTCTCCTGTCGCTCGAGCTATTCAATCGATCGAAACAACCACACAGCGCCTATTCAACAGGAATAGATAACAGAAAGAAAGAAATAGTCAACATTTTATTCGTTGGACATTGCCTTCTTTAGATCTTAAACTTGCCTACATACATAGTACGTACGCTATGGCTCTCACCATTTAATATGTGATAGAAGTAATTGCATGCATTTTCACACATACTGTTTCACGGAGGGTACGCGTCATACAAATTCTTCCGGTTTGAGAGCACACCAAATCCGCGTTGCGCCCGTTTCATGCGTCGCGGCTAGGCACAGCATATAGCTCTCCTCCAAATGCATCGATCGAAGTGATTTAAACTCCCTCCAAAAGTTACCGTAATGTGTGGTCATTAATTTGAAAATTTAGGCAACTCCCTCCAAAAGTTACCGTAATATGTGGTCATTAATTTGAAAATTCTGGCAACTGGCAATTTGCCAGCAATTTCACCTTCGCTAAGGATTTTGAAGTTCCGTTACGTTTGTGTCACACAATACGATTGTGGAAAACTTAAGAAATTTACAGTTCGACGCACCAAAATTCTCTCAAACCGGAAGGGGGTACCCTCCGTGCTGTTTCATTGTCAGTAAAATCACCAAATTATTTATTTTATGATCTTCTTTTCTGCGTTATCATGAAGAAGTTCATCAATGAGTAATTTAATTATATGAACGTTTAAAATCACCATAAAAAGCAGATAAAGCAATATTCGAGCTTTCGAGATGAAGAGCCAGTCCCCCCCCCCCCCCCCCATCAATGCACCGCATACATTCGCATGTCTCTGTAAATACGACGGCGGATGCGCTAGCCAACACACGCAGAGTCACGGCGAGGGTGGAATCTATGTATTTTTGATTCAAGATCGAATGAGTTTTGGCGGCCTTTTGACAGGGTTAACAGCGCGAGAGAAGAAAGTAGCGGGTGATAGAGTCAGAAAGAGATAAAAAGACAAAAGTAGAGTGAGTTGTGGATAGAGAGAGAGAGAGAGAGAGAGAGAGAGAGAGAGAGAGAGAGACGCAGGTATAGGAATCAGGTGAGAGAGAGAGGAAGGGAGAGCTGGAGAGACACTTTAATGAGAATACTAAGAGGGAAAGAGAGAGGGAGAGAGAGAGAGAGAGAAAGAGAGAGGGAGAGAGCATTCGTCCAAAAATTATGGCAATGAAATGGCGGATAATGATGAGCTGCAGCAGCAAACATTCCTACAACAAGTTCCGATCGATTCAAAAAATGAGTAACTGATATGAGATAAATAAATTGACTACCATTGTATTAGGTTACCCTCTGTTTCAAATTGTCTCCTACTATTGTAGAAGATCAGAGCAACCGTTGCACCATTCCAGTCATTAAGAGGATGAAGTGTTTTTTTTAAATATATTTACTTTGGAATAGAAAGGGTCTTTAGTCAATTGCGGGAAAACACTCTCATTCACGACACCTATATCACCAGTCTCATAACCCCCCATTGTCCTTCTTGCCAATCCTCACTCCCCTTGCATATCTATTCCTCACTTCTCCTCATCCGGTCCTCGTTCTACGTAAGGCTACGCTTATTAGCTGTTTATTAAACGATTCAATGAGTAACACGCGATTTAATACAACAGCGAATTCTACATTAATAACATCCGATGTTATAATATACTTGAAAGAATAAGAATATAACAAACGTATTCCAAAATGCATCACAGCTGGCATCCTAAAATGCAAGAATTGAAAGCAGCACAATGAACGATCTTACAGATCTTAACAACGTAGGTAATCTTTGATAATAATAGTGAGTAAGAGGAATAAATGTATATGGCGAATAAAACATACTTGGAGCAACAATAAGACCTGGAAGTGCATGGCGATGTCAATGCAGTTTTGGAATTTTACCGCGGCTCGCGGTTTAACTTCTAGCATGGACAATGCTGGAGAAAGATCCGATTTAACTATACAAGGACTCACAATCAGTGATAATAAAGCATGGAATAAAGCAATTCGTTATACTGAACAGAAGCAAGAAAAGGGCGGGAAAGTGCATTTGCTCCTTCCTCACAGAGATATCATGCACCTCTCATTGCGAATTAGAGAAGATGTATTCGGGCAATTCGAAGTCGTGTTCCTCTGTGAATAACTGTGGATTCGAATGCCTGAAAGTACAAGAAGATAGATGTTCAGTCAACTATTTGGATTACTTATTTTGTAAAACGAAATTATACGTAGACAATGCGATATTGCACCGCAGAAGCACTAGAGAAGCCTAAACTGGTGGTAGAAGAGGCAAATAAACTCACAAAAGAGCGCGGAACGTGTTTCTGACGGACAAACGGGAACGCTCGAGGAAGGGCTGCAGGTTTCTATAATAAAAAGATTTTAAATATAATATAATATTTATTTGTTTACTTCATATACAACTATTTACTAGAAAAAAAAATTTACCTGTACTTGCGAGCGATCCAATCATCTTCATTTCCGGCAGCGGACATCAGGCTGCGGCACTCGTCGCGGTTCAGCCAAACCTACAATAAGCTTATGGTTAGGAAGATTACGGGTTTAATTATGAATATCGTTTATATTATGATTATGCAAAATGTTGTATAAACAGGAAGTAACTAGATGAGGTACCAGACGCAGTTCCTGCACTTCCAATGGAAGAGTTCGGCAACGCGCTCCCACTCGCTGCTCTCAGAATCGGAATCACTCGAAGGCTGCCAGAGAGCTGAAACGGGAACCGTCACGAGATATATCTTGTTCTCTATATGAAATGAAACCACTTAAAAAGGTGCATAATCAGTAAGAGTAATACAAAATGCAGCAAAGAATTTAAAATAGCAATTTGTGAGACATATGAACACGGACCTCGTCTGAGGTGGATGTGGTCGAACAGCTTGAGGACGTCCTTGAGCGGGATTCCTTGGAACTCGAATCGGGTGGCCTTCGAGCGAGTGGACATTCCACTCGCAGCTGTCTTCGACACTTCATTTGTTGGGGCAGTCTGTCAAATAGAATTGACGATATACAGTCTACGAACTTTAATGCCAAACTTTGAATGGCGGACTATCGTACTTCAAATTAACAAGTAGGTGATTATAAACAACAGAACATCTCAAAATACCTTGAAAAATATGCAAATGTAATATCGACAACAACATTTATAAGAAGGCTGATCTAACAGAAAATTTAGGAGATCTTAGGAGGAAACGTAGCTGCCAACCTGCACAGACTTGCGCGGCCGACCTCGTCCTCTCTTGACTGGCATCACCACTGTTTCGACTTGTGCCGCAAACTCCTTCTTGGCCATAGATGCCTCCAGCTTCATTTTAGTTTCCTTTACTGCAATGAACGGATTCGTGAACGGAAAAGAACGACGCGAAAATATGTTAGATGGCAAGGGAAATTAGGTGAGTCAGGAGCCTAGTCGATTTTTGTTTCTAACAAGCATATAATGTTTCTTGGTCGAAGGAAAATGTCGAATAGCAATAATAGGATTCGATGAATAATGGAAGCCACTGCAAATAAAGACGAATTAGCAGGGATTTGCTTGACGGGCGGAGCGGATTGTTTCTTCTTCTTCGCATCACAATTCTCCCCCACGAGCTTCGCCTTCTTGGCGGGAGAAAGCGACTTCTCCTTCACTGCGCGCTTCTGGGCTGCAACGAACAGCTACATTCCGAAAATATTATCTGCACGTCAATCTATTTCAGGATATATTTTAAAATTTTCTGAAGATCACCGAATGTCCCAAGGATTTGGAGAATAAAGGAATCTGTCAGGGGACGAACCGCTCAGGATTGGCATGACGAGAGTAGCGGGTTCTTTCTTCGCTGGCAACACCTTCCTCGTAGTAGCGGTGTGAACTGCATCCTCGTCCTTCTTGAAGACTTCCTTGGCTGAAATATACGGATTGGGAGAAGTTAGGCGATGATGACTGATTAGAAAAGCAGGACTGGAAGAAAACTTGGTTGGGGTGGAATTAGAGGAACAGCTTGAAAAGGTTGAACCAACCAGAAGACAAAGTGGAAAGCACACGGACGAGCGGCATGTTGGTGCGAGGCTCAGGAGTTTTCTAAAAAGAAAGCCGCCACAGTGAGCTGAACCGTTAGAAAGGGAACTGAAATCCATTCTTTTTTTTTCTTTGAAACGACGGAATCAACTGATTGGCTTTGTAGGAGACCTTACACGCGTTTCCGCGTTCTGTGCGCGATTTAATAATCGAGAAGTAATTAGTAAATGCTGATTCTTCGCCTAACTTGGGTTTTTTTTCTAATCTCCTCTTATCAAGTAACATTTACCTTCGCGAGGAGATGTGGATTCTTGCGGGGTTTGATCTGCAGCATGGAAGTGCGGAGAGCGCTCAAGGGCGCGGCCGCTGGAGTCGCGAGGCCGGTTAGGAGCTAAAGAGAAGCAAGTTAAAGAGTAGCGAGCTATTCGATCGTTCAATAAAACATGTTACATTCTATACATGTTAACATTATAAAGAATACTTTTAAAACAGTAAGAAAAGATTTCACAAATAGAATATGACTGATTGAAGCTGATGCCAGTATCGCAGAGAAAATGCACGTAGAAACAAAATATATGACGAATGACGAGATTACAAATAAAGCAATAGCAGATCCTCTTCACTCACTGACCGGTGCCTTGAGGTCGCTCTCGGTGAGAAGAGTGGTGGGTTGGCGAGGCAGTGACTGCGCTGCAACGCGCAGGGGGCGCTTGCCGCGCGCACAAGACGCCGCAGCGGCCAGCGGCTTCTTATTCATCGTGGCTGAAGGGTCGACGTTCTCGGCAGACGGGGAGACTGGCAGACGGTCGGGGACAAGCGCTGCTGCTGCAAGAGAGGAACACTGATGACAGCGAAATCGGAGAAGGGAGAGGAAGTGAGAGAGTGGTAAGAGCGAAAGTGAGACATGAGACACACAATTAAGGAAAGGGAAAAGGAATAGTGGCAGAAAGGTAGAAAGGTGATGGACACGAAATAGCACAGGGAGAGAGAGTGTGTGTGTACGCGAGATAGGAGAGAGAAAAGGGAAGACAGATAGTGAATAGCTTAGAGAGCGAGGAAGTGCGATAGAAACGGGTCAGAGAAAAGAAGAGTGAGAGAGAAAAACTTTAAGTAGAGACATGCTGTGGGAATATCAGACAGATAAAAAAAAGTGAGAGAAAGAGGAAATCGCGGTGAAAGAGATGGTAACGTTGGAAGTTACAGGACGAACCAAGAACAGCTGGAGTAGATAGAGGAGTGTGTTGTGGCCCGCAGTTGATGGGCTGACTGGAGGGCACTAAGGCAGGCGGGGGCGACGGAGTTGCAGAGAAGGCTGAGGGAGCCAGCGACGGAGCGGGCGAGTCTAGGCGGAGATTCGACAGCTCAGTGTAGATCGATGTGGAGCTCAGCGATAAATGCACAGACTGGAAGGGGAATGAGAACGTTAACTTATTTAAAGTAAAGAAGAAGAATATTAACAGAAACACAACAAGGTCGAATACAGCATGCCGTAAAAAAACATTTTTGAACTATTTTGCGATTTTCATTTGTAATTTTTGCAAATAACTTGACATATGTTTTTTAATGCTACTCTGTTCACTAGCATTCTTAAATTTTCCGATGCTGTCAAATATGCTAAATTCTACGAAAAAATAGTACGCAGCGAGATCACTGCAGATCCATGAAATATCTACGAATGTGAACCTCTCGGGCGTCGAAAAGCACAGGGGTGAGTCGGTAGATATCGTCGTTCGGTATAATGTCCAGCTAAATGTTTTTTTCTTATAGATAGGATATGATGGCATGACCCTGCATTGGCTTGATCAAAAGCAATAAAACTACTTTGAAATGTTTCGATCCAGTTCGTCAGAATAGAAATATGAGTAGTGTCTTTTCACTTCCCATCTCCAACTGACACAATCCAGTCCTGGCGAATGAGATGGAGAGGGAAAGAGAGCCTCGCAGCTAAGAGATGAAGGGGGCGAATCGAAGACGACACCCGTCACGGGCAGCCAGTTCACCTTGCAATGATATCAAAGTATATTTGCTTTCATCGTATAAATCGTGACTGACAATAACCACCATTATTGTTCGTACATGATCAGGCAAACAAGTATTATATGCATAAGAAATGAAATAGACTCGAAGTAAGCACAACTTACCGCGCGAGAGTTTGTAATGATGTACTGCTGGAGCCAGTCCGGGTTGGCAGCCATCTCATGTGAAGACATGTGGGAGAGGACTGGGAAGTACCTCCTGCAAGATTGTTTACAATTGGAATGGTCTTAGACATCTCTCTCGATAAAGAGGATAAAGGGAAAAGGATACTTAAGCGATCATTCCGATCAAATCGGAAAGAAGGAATATTTTAAAGAACAGCAAAAACTATGAATTTGAAATCCATTGGAGCATAAAGAGCATGGTGTCTTCTCCCAAATATGAAACTACTATCTGCCTAGTCAGGAGCAAAGTAAAAAGCACAAGCACAGCTATGACTTGTACTTGACAGGACCGTTTTCGATGATCATTTGCTTTCAGGTCAAGCGGTCAAGGTGTTGAAATGGAGTGTGAATAGTAAAGAGAAGGAGAAGCGAGAGAAACAGGGAATGGCAGAGAAGCAGAGAAACAGGGAATGGCAGAGAAGCAGAGAAATTCTCTGAAACACTTGGCAAACGCGAGAAGAGAGTGATAAATAGCTATTTATGCTGAAGAGAGAGAGAGAGACAGAGTGAGAGAGAGACAGAGAGAGAGAGAGAGAGAGAGAGAGAGAGAGAGAGCGAAAGAGAGAGAGAGAGAAGTAGAGTTAGAAAGGGGAGAGAAAAAAATGGGAGTAATATTGCTGACCTGACTGAGAAATAGAGAATGCTCCCCACACCGTTTCTTTGTTATCCGCGAAAGTAATAGAGTGCAGGCCATGAACAAATTACATTTTAAATTCAAACCATTTTCGGGATCATGGATAAGACAACGCGAATTACCAACACTTGAAAATCGGTTTTTGACCATTTTAATGGTATTAAAAATTTAAATCGCACGGTTGAAGCATACCGGCGGTAGTACCAAATCCAACAAGCGCCGTCATGTTGTAATCGATGAAGCAAGATGGAACAATGGGCTGGAACAGGAATACTGTGGTAGATCACGGATTATCTCAGTAACCAGGCCCGATGCAGGCCTAATGGGCAAAAGTTGTACCTGGACGGGCTCCGAATCCGGACTAAATGCTTTCAATTCAAACCCAGGCCACCAAATAAAAGACTTGTAATCATGTTTATTCAGTGAGAGCTACCTCTCTTCCGATTTATATGGATAAATAAATAATACATATGAATATCCCATAGAGCGATTGTATGTGTCCGTCTAACTACATACATGTACCACGGAGGGTACGGGTCATACAAATTCTTCCGGTTTGAGAGCACACCAAATCCGCGTTGCGCCCGTTTCATGCGTCGCGGCTAGGCACAGCATATAGCTCTCCTCCAAATGCATCGATCGAAGTGATTTAAACTCCCTCCAAAAGTTACCGTAATATGTGGTCATTAATTTGAAAATTTAGGCACTCCCTCCAAAAGTTACCGTAATATGTGGTCATTAATTTGAAAATTCTGGCAACTGGCAATTTGCCAGCAATTTCACCTTCGCTAAGGATTTTGAAGTTCCGTTACGTTTGTGTCACACAATACGATTGTGGAAAACTTAAGAAATTTACAGTTCGACGCACCAAAATTCTCTCAAACCGGAAGGGGGTACCCTCCGTGATGTACTGTTGTACATTTTGTACCATTCAATCATCTCAATCTGCATTTATTTTAATTTTTGCTACAATTTTGTTTGCGAAAAATTCAATCATGCATACATATGTACATATGTACTTTTTTCAGGGGGCTTCAGACGTTGCTTTCAAAGGTTCGACGCGAGTTGGAGGGTTGGGTGTGAGTCATTCTCGAGTACGCCTACATTGGATATCTTGTGGCTCTAACAATGGACGACGGCCGGAACTATACGATAGGTAGGAAAGGGGTGACAGGCGGAGTTGTCACCTGGGCTTCCATAAATAGCTCATCTATCTCCGTGACTGCAGCACTCGCGGAGATGCGCTTCCTTTGCTTCCTTGCCACTGGCACCTTCTTCGCCCTCTCTCTTTCGTCATCAGGTGTGTTGCTTCCTTGCGCAACATATTGTTGTACTGCATATGGTATACCATCCGCACCATTGTAATCGAGCCTTTGCAATCACATTTCAAGAAAGCATGAAAGCACGAAAAGTACTTGAATAGGAGTATGTGAGTATAAATGGCTTCATTCTTCCTCGATTATTTCGATTTCGTCTTCAGATGCGTCTATCTCTGCGTTGCTGCGCCCACCACCGCCACTACTTGCTCCACCCCTGCTAGCGGCGCCGAGATTCAAACGGGAGAAGCCTAAGGATGATCTACCAGCTACAACTCTAAAAACTAAACGGCCGTTCCCATATACATCACTTGGGCCAGTGCCAGCGAGTGATGCACCAGCGACCATTCCAAGTCCCACTACCGTGTCCGGTGCAGCTGCCGAGACGACGACGGCGTGTCCGACGAATCCGTGCCAGCGATGCCTCCCAGCGCGATGCTGCCAGCCAAACGGTCAGCTTGCCAGAATTTGACTTCTTGTAATTGTCATTAGTACTGCATACGGAGTCAAAAATTTGTTTGCATTACAATGACCGTTCAACAAAAAATTCAGAATAACTTATTGCGATAGTTGTGACTAATTATATTCTCTCTCAGTGATTGTTTCTAATAAGTTTTTCTAATTATTCCAGCCGGCCGAGCTTGTGTCATGCAATCGTCTGGTGCGCGTTGTGTGCCGGACGCCTCTCCATGCGACTCTAACAACGTGGCTTGTCTAAAACCTAACTTCTCAAACAAAATTGTTTTTCTTTAATATATGTGTACACTATATATATATATATATATATATATATATATAGAGAGAGAGAGAGAGAGAGAGAGAAAATCTTATTGAAAACCTCAGATTCCGTATCCTGCCCGTTGCGCCGACTACGGAGACACTGGCTCGTGGAGCACTTATTGTGGTGGCTCACCGCGTCTTCCTTCTCCGTGCCCAGCGGTATAACCTTCTTCTTTATCTTTCAATTTCGTTCTCTTTTTCTGCAGTTGTCTCTCTATATCACTATACTTATCTCTCTCCCTCTTGTTCTCTATCTCTTCCTCGTGCACTTTATTTAATCTACGAGAGAAAACAACCACAAACTTGAAGAAATGCAAGTTTGTAAATAAAGTACCCTTCCGCAGCGTCGTTGTCCCCTGGATGGTGGGGGCGACTACTCGCCCGCTCTGCCTCCTCCGCCGCCGCTCCCGGTTGGATGGCCCGTAACGGACTCCGCTGCCAACCCGCGCGTTGACAACTCCCAACCGGTGCAACAAGTAGTATTGGATTATTATAAAAGTTGGCGTAAATGCCGATTAAAATATTCTAATTATTAAGGAAGAAAACGATCATAAGTAATTACATTTTAATATTTATAGCATAAACTTAACTAATTTCCAGGTGAGCTCTACGACTGCCGCCAGCTTCCTATCGGCACTAACTTTCGTCCTCACCATGTTCCTTTAATTCGTCCATTTATTTAGTACACATCTACGACTGTTTTTGTTTGTAATTATTAGGTATTGTTTAAAAAATGACGAATAAATGTGATTCGATTGTATTGTTTGAGGCATTCATGACCGATCTGCAGCCATCTTCCAGATATGTAAAGGTAGTCGCTTCAATTGTGTGCTGCTTATGGAAATGACAGGATGTGCCTACATAGAGGGGATATGTTAGCGGGTAGGGAAGGGGGAGGGAGGGGGAGGAGAGGGAAGGGGGCGCTGTCCTGTTCAATCTCTGATTGTGCTCCTCGACCTTCTTCTATTTCCCTCTCGTATTCATACGATATCTACACATTGATCATCGCTTTCTTGCACTGTCTCTCGTTAAACGTCCATCGTTCGCTTTCTCTTGCTCTTGTTCCAATTGTGACTCCTCTCCAAGACAGAGAGAGAGAGGAGAGATCGAGAGCGCAAGAAATTCTCGAGCGGCTATCTCCACATCATTTCTGTGATGAGCAGAGAAGCTACAGCCACATTCTGCATCTTCACTGTATTCCAAATATGGATGTTTAATATGCATATGCGCGTTTAGGATTTTCGTTTGATTTCCTTGAATGATTATGCGTGCTACATATCGGAGATCAGTTCAGAACTCTTCAATTGAACTTGCATCTATTGCTTACTCGTAGCCCTTATTCTCCCTGCGTCACTCCAAGGCTGAATGCGCCGCAAGGTCAACGCCACTCGGACTTTGCTCTATTCAAAAAAGGGACTCCGGCTGGCCCGCATTCACTATTTCACTTCTTTAGTTCGCCGAGTACAATGGCCACTTTGACGAGTGTGCAACTCAAGGACCCGGCCATTTTGAAGATCCACGTGCTTGCATATGCTGATATATTCATATATTAAATGAAAAGGACGAGAGAGATCTCTCTATCGATAGAAGGAAAGAAAGATAGATATATATGTAGATTGCAAACGAAAGCGATGTAGAAAACACCGAGGCGAGTAAGAAAGGCTGATGCTATGAAAACCAATGATGTTTCTTCTCTAACAGTGCAAGAATATACGATTTAATAGCTACCGGTTTAGGATGGGGGCTCGTTCTTGCTTCCGGTAACAGTCATATGCTCCCTTGCCCTTTTCTTTCGTAGTTTGTCTAAGTCCTCGCGCGATCAAGTCTTTTCTCACCATGTCTCTTCTTCTCTTTTTCACTCTCTTCCTCAGTTTATTTCTTTCGCACTCGCTCTATTTCTCTTTCTGTCTCAATCTTTGTCTCACTCTTTATCTTTATCTATTCTCTCCCCCTCTCTACTCTCCCCTTTCAAGTATGCCGTCGCTTTGGTTCTTCCTTTTTCGTCGATCGTTGCCCCCTCAGCTTCTTCCCTCGTAATGCCCCCAAGCATCTTCGTCTTCTTTTTGTCTGCGTTCTCTAGATATCATTAAGATTTAAGATTTTTTATTCTCCATCTTTTGCTTCCTTTCCATCTTTTTGCTCTTTTTGGGTAACATAAATCAAGTTCATATGCTAGTTAATAGTCATGCCTATTTACCTTTATGAGCTACATATTAGCGCAACAACTTTGGCATTCGAGTTTTAGCGAATCAGAGAGACACTATCTCTCTCTCACTCTCTCTCTCTCTAGTTTCCCTCTTTGTCTCCCTTACTCCGTATTTTCACCTCCACGTCCCTCTCAAGGCCTCTTCTCATGCTCTAGCATCGTCAGTTACCTGTGTACGTGGCAACACTGCCTATTAGCTGCTACGGTCAGTTAGCAAAGTGCCGAGTCATTTCTGCTGTTCCTTTTTTATCTCATTTGTCTCTCTCTTACATCACTGTCCTTTTCTTCTTTTATCTTTCGATATCTTCTCGCTCTCTCACTCTCTCTCTCTCGTTCTCTCTCTATATATCTCTTCACTTGTTTCTCCATTCCCATCTCCAGCATTGACAGCTGCAAGATGCTATCTCCTATGAACGTAACGGCACCGTTGAAAGTAGCATAATGTCTTTGCATTCTCCTCGACGTCGTCATAGTTTTCTTCACTCTTGAATGCAAGCTCGCATGAATGTTCTCCCAGTCATTCTACTGCTCATCATTGGAATTGTTGCATGCTCTTCACTGTTATCATACCGTCTAGAAAGCAATTGGAATCTTCTTTCTCTCTCAGTCTCTCAGATTCAAGCAACACATAAAACTTTTAAATGCAACGATGTATGCATGAGAGTGCGATAAATGTACCGATAAAAACACAATGTCCGCTGGATCCAATGCTCTTAATTCTGGCCATATCATTAATCAGCAGTTCCTGGCTCCGAGCTCTATGGCGTACCTATTCTTCCAGCCACTTTTTTTGCCCTCTATTTCTCTATTGCTATTCTCTCTCTCAGCATCTATTCTGCCCCTCTCTTTCTCTCTTTCACCTACTATTGATGCCCGTGCTTCCTCTCTTTTCCTGTCGCATATGATAACTGATACATGCTCCACCTTTCCTCTCCCCCCATTCGAGTGGGCCCTCCCTCCCCCTCCTCTTGGCTATCCCCTCATATCACTACTCGGATGGCGGCTCCTCTTTCTCCGTGATCTCGTCCTCTCTTCTCCGCGGCTGATGCTCACCGACAACCGGTCATCCCGAATCGCTTCGCCAAATTTCCTCCGCGAAGATTCCACATCCCGGCAAATCTCTTGCATCTTATCTCTTGTCCTGCTTTGCTTTGGTCTTGTGCGCTCTTTCCCTCTTTAGCTTTCTCTGTCTCTCTCGCATTCTCTCTTTCTTTCTCTCTTTTCTCTCCCTTTACTTCGCCTCTCGCTCCTCCGGCTCTCGTAAATCCCTCCTTCTTTTCGCGCGTTCATCCCCCGTGTGTGTCCACGCGAGTGTGGATTTGCATCAAGCTAATGGTCGCCTCAGAGACTGAATGAACTTTCCCTCCCCTCTCTCTATTTCTCTCTCTCTCTCATAGACTACAACATCCTTCTTCTTATTCTCCTTCCCTCACCTCGCAACTGAGAAGAGGGTCGTAATTTGCACCACTGGACAGAGAAGCAAGAGAGCACCGCTCTGCCTAAACTGGAAAAGCAACTGTGACAGTAAACGGAATTGCAAAACTAAGTAGCGAAATCCTCAACGAACAGTCTCGCGTTCAAAGCTTTACGACTGTTTTCTTTTTGATTGCGTGAACCTACATTTTACGACAGTATTTTGTTCAATTATTTTGATTGCTACATATATTAATAATTAAAACGCTTTTTTGGTCTCGCTTACCGTTGAGAATTAAATTCCATTTGGATTTGCAAAGTTAGCAATGGTCAGCTTAATCGGTTTCCGACTGTTTCAGTGCATTTCGCTTCTTATATCAGTTGCTTCGTGAACTTTTTGCCTGTTATTCGGCAAACGGCGAAAAATGCTCCCGATTCTGTGATTGTGAGTGCGTCTGTCGGCCATACTCCTCGCTTTGCTTTTCCGTGCCTCTCTCTCTCCATCTCTCACTATCTCTCTCTCTCTCTTCATTCTATTTCGCTCTTTCACTCTTTTTCTGTCTCTGCGTTCTCCTATCTTCTCATGCTCTCTCCGATTATCTCACCCTGCCATCTCTTCCCCACTTATTAACAGAGATGCGTCGTCTTTGGCCGTCAGGAAGCGACTCTGGCTAACTTCCCTTTTTTTCTTTCGCATCGTCTCTCCCTCATTTTCTTTCGCTCTCCGACCTCATTATCTCTCTTTCTCCTTATAACCCTCTCCTCTCTCTCCCTCTCTCTCTCTCTTTCGTTCTGTCCTTGCTTTTTGTGCACTTCTCTCGCTCTCCTCACTCTTCTCAAGCCTACACCCTTCATCTGCCACCCTCATCCCCTTCTCTCCGCCTTTTTTTGTCAAATGCTTATGCCACTGCTTCATCTTCGCAAACTTTGGGTGTCGTAAATACAAGAAAGGATCCTGAAGTATGTTCGTTTCTTTTCTCAATGTGAAAATCGCAGACCAGCAATGAAGTTATCTGCCTCGCTTTTTGTAGCCTTTTTCTTCTGTTAAAATACTGAAAAATAAACGGAAAGGCTTTTTTTCTTTCTTTACTCGGATCGCTGCTAATTAGTTCAGTTCTTTGAATATCACAACCGTTGCTAAGCATCGCCAATATGGATCGGTCTAATTCTACTTCCTTCCTCCCCTCTCTTTTGCCAATTCTTTTAAAATGTATTCTTCTGGTATCCTCTCCCTCTCACTGCATAGTCATCTCTGTATTTTTCTTTCTCTATCTCTTTCTGCACTTATGCAATTATGCAAAAGAGAAGCTTGCTAAAGCAGGAGAGAATGTAGCTCATTACCTGCCTTTCAGTCAACAATTTCTTGATCTTTTCTCTTTTTTTTGTTGTTGATATTTTCGAGATCTTTATCTTTGTAAGGAATGCTCCACTATGTGCTTCTGTCCTGTAAAAGTCTTATTCGCTATGCATACTTTGAATTTAAAGACTCTAAAAAAGGCATCCGACTTCCATTACGAAATGTCGAATGTTTTATATGGGGGGGGGCTTTTTGGCCTTTTACTTCGCTTCCAACAGCCATCAAGCGTCATTCGTTCCTGCAAGATTGCCTCTTGACGGTAGTCTTCTTGTTCCTTTCTCGTCATCCCTCGTTCTCTCTCTTTTTTCGCTCGTCTTTTTCTGTCTACTTTCTATTTCCATTATTTCGTCAATCAAATTTCATCTCAGGGCTACATAAAGCTTTGTTGTTACTGTCTCTTGAATCTCTGTGTCTCTTTTTTCTGTATCTCTCCTTCAACTTCATATCTATTCATTTGTATATCTGCTCCTTTTCTCTCTCTGACATTCACTACTCTATTCTATTTCCTCTCTCTCTCTCTCTCTCTCTCTCTCTCTCTGTCATTCCAGTCATGCAACAGGCCCTACCGCCCTTTCGTTGCTCTCCGATTCGTCTTAGTATTGCCCGATTCCAATTCATTCGTTCCACTCCCCTTCCATTCTTAACAGTCTCATGCAAGGCCTTTCCAAGAGACAACGACGCCTATTTGCTCGACGTTCCGCTACTTTCCCTTCATTCCCTGTTCTCTCTTTTCTCTTTCTCTCTATCTCCTCTTTCTCTTTCTTTTATTTCTCTCACCTCTTTCTCTATCTTTCTCTCGTTTCCTCCTCTCTCTCTCTGCCCTCTTTCACCTTCAATCCCCTCTGCCCTCACCATGCCGTCGCTTGTCCAACTTCTTTCTCGCTTTTCTTGCATCATGTCATTCCATGGGTTTGTAGACTTCTAACATTCTTGATCTGTTTCTATTTGTTTCTATTGTTTCTCTCTCTTTCTCTTTCTTTGCCGTTATCTCCCTCCTTCTCCCTCTCTTTCTCTCATAAACTCCAAGGCCTTTCTTGTTGAAAGAAATAGGAAGTTGATGGAGAAGCGCGTCTGTTTAAGCACACGCAGATCATGATCTGCCACGGGGAGATCTTCTTCATCCTCCCTCCCTCTTTCTTCTCCTTCCGCTGCTCTTTCTGGCCATCTCGGATTTCCTCGTGAGTGCCGCCGCTCGACCCAACTGGATCCTCTCACGGATATATGCCTAAGCATCTCGGTTAAGCATTGTTCAAGACGGAGACAGAGAGGAGGAGAGAGAGCGACAGGAAAAGAACAGGAGAGAGAGCTGTAGAGAGAGGAAATTGCTGGATAGGTAGAGCAGTTGCATATGCTAGTTCCCTGAACAATGGAGAATAAATAGAATAGTCGGATGGGAGAGGAGATGACTGATACTAAAACGGCAGAAATCAGTGTCGTGTCTGACTGCGCCGCGTGCATGCTCGGCTTCCGCGAATCTTTTTTTCCTATCTAAAAGGTTTCCAAACTTGCTCGCTCGTTTGATGTCTCTGTCTCTCTCTCTCTCTCTTGCTCCCTCTCTGTCTTATAATTGTGTCGCTAGGATTGCTGTTGCATACATTGACTTTCATCTCGCTATTGCAAAAAGTCCATGGTCGCCCCAGAGACTCTCCTGCCTCCAGAACCCCCTCCGCTATCGCTCCCTTCTATTCCGCCGAACATTTTATGATCGTTATGAATCCCATTGGACATTCATCCAGAGAGAGAGAGAGAGATTCATCCGCTTACTTTACCCTTTTCTCGTCCCTTGTTCCTACTCCAGGTCTTTCTGCTATCACAGTCTCTCGTTCTTCGCACCACTCGCTTCCGTTCTCTCTCTCTCTCTTCTTCTCTCTTTCAGTCTCTCGTTCTTCGCACCACTCGCTTCCGTTCTCTCTCTCTCTCTCTCTCTCTCTCTATCTCTCTCTCTTCTTCTCTCTTTCAGTCTCTCGTTCTTCGCACCACTCGCTTCCGTTCTCTCTCTCTCTCTCTCTCTCTCTCTCTCTCTCTTCTTCTCTCTTTCAGTCTCTCCCTCTCTTCTCTGTTTCTCTCTATCTATTTCTCTTACCCACCCCCCTCCTCACTGACTCTTGGATGACCAGTTCTTCACAGCCAGTTCATTCAAGAATGACACTTCCGCTATCTTTGCTTTTTTGACCTCTCTCAGCTTTTTTCCCTCTGAGGTGCTAATTCCCTCTTTTTCCTACCCTCGCTCTACCTTCTTTCTCTCTTTCTTTCTCTCTCCCTTTCTCTATCTTTATATATATCTCATACTCTCTCTCACACACACACTTTTCTCTCTTTCTCTCTTCCGCCCTCCCTCTCTCTCTCTCTCTCTCTTTCTCTCTCTCTGTCTCTGTCTTTCTCTGTCTATAACTCGCGCTCTATACACTTCGCTAAGTTTGCCGTGCCACTCAGGTCTCGTTAAAAATTCTTCTGACACAATCGTTCATTCTTGCGCATTTTGATGGCACTAATATTCTTTTTTTTATTTAAGAGCCTACTTAATTGCCTTAAAAATAGACGAAAAAAGTTAACCTAACTTTTTATTGTTTGCATGCCAATGATGAATTTGTAACGCTTTCTAAGTAATCGGAAAGGAACGGATGCAACTTTCCTCTCAGCTCTCATTCTGACTCATCTCTTTCTTTCCTGAGAATTCTTTCTCGCTCACCGCGTTGTCTTGGACGAGCATTCGCATTTCTTTGCTCCTTTCTTTCACTCTTCCGTTCTTCTAATTCTTCCTCACCAATGGTCTTCCCTTTTCCATGTCTTCCTATGTGTTCTTCTCATTCTTACTCACCATCAGCAGTTTTCTCTCGTGAGTTGTTTTTATGACTAATTTTTTGCTTCTTGCATTCTCTCTCTCTCTCTCTCTCTCTCTCTCTCTCTCTCTTTCTCTCCTCTATCGCGCTCTCTCTCTCTCATTTCCTCTCTCTTTTTATCTCTCTCACTTTCTCACTTTCTTTCTCTCTCCTCTTTTTCCCCTCCCTCATCTCTCTCCTATCTTCTCTCCCTCCTCTCCTCCTCCTCCTGCCACTTGCAGCTGGTCCCTTAAGTGTTCGCTTTCTAGCAGTAATTTGCAGCTGTCAGCACGGGCAATCGGCGGCACGCTCTCGAGGATCCAACAATGGCGGCTTCTCATTACGTTCCTTTCTCATCCAGTGTCTCTCTCCCTCTCTCTCTGTCTCTCCCATCTCTTCTTTCCTTTTCTCGCTCTTTGTCTCTGTCTCTTATTGCTCCTTTTGTCTTTCTCTCTCTCAGGGGTTTTCCCTAGCTCCTACATAGATTTTCGCTCCGTTGGTCGGAATTTGAATAACAAATGCAAACCTGCAGCAGCCTTTTCAAAGTCGCGAATGTGCAAGCCCGGAACGAATGGAGTGGATGTAACAATAGCGAGAAACAAATCCTGCGAGCATAGGCTGTCGCTATTTTCTTTTGCTTTCTAATAATTCATTTCCTTTGTTTTTGACTGCGAAGAAGAACGAGCCCTTCTGAATATGTTAAAGGTTCAATAACCAATAAATAAAATTACTCATTCAATAACCAAATTTGGAGTTCTTTCCTATCTTTCAGCTTTTCCTATCTTGCTTTCCAGAATGTCTTCTTACCTCCTCCAGACTTATTGACGCGAGCTTTGTTTTCGTTTGACTGCTGTTGCTGGGGCCGCGAGAACAAGGTTTGTAGCAGGGGTGTATCGGAATTCCGAATTCCGAATTCCGAATTCCGACCTTTTTTCCCTTCCGAATTCCGATTTCAGAATTCCGTTATGAAAGGGAGCCTTCCGAATTCCGAATTCCGAATTCCGTTATGAAGGCCATTTCTTCGGAATTTTTTCGGAATTTTGTAGCTCAGCCGTGCACATATTATGTATTAATCTAAGAAGAAAACTGAAGCCAGCCCTGAGAAAACTGACGATAATTTGAAGAAATGTTAATGAAGCTTTCATTTTTAGTCGGTCGAAATTAAATGTTTGGCAGATCTTTCATAAGAGGAGACCTTTTGGGGAGCGCATTTTGGTAAAACTGAAATAAATTTTCAAACATCACAACATATAAAGTGCTGACATAAACTGAAATGATAAAGTTATCGCGTCTAAAGTAGATCGGTTAGTGGTTTTAGCACTGTACGGAACTCGATCAAAAAGGATTAGGTCTCTAGGACCCCTGGGGCCCCGAGATAGACCCCTCAAAAAGTCAAGATTTCGTCTGACGCTTCGGCCTTGTTGGACTGTCGAGTGTGTTGTGTTAAGAAAATATCTCCTCCACTGAACTAATTTTATATACTTTTTGCACATTTTGCTGGATAGAAGCTTTCCATGGGCGCGAGATACTGTTCAAAACCGAGAGAACAAAAGTAAATAAAATATTTTTCACAATGTTTTCTTCGATTTTAACCCCAAGATTTTAATAGCACGGCAGAGCACATTCACCATCTAATCTCACTGTTGTTTTATTTATGTCCCAAGCGCGGCAGATAGACCAAAAGTTAGAGAGAAGAAGTCCAGTTTTCCTTATTGAAACTTGAAGTTCCGAATTCCGAATTCCGAATTCCGACCATTTTCTCTTCCGAATTCCGATTTCCGAATTCCGTTATGAAAGGGGGCCTTCCGAATTCCGAATTCCGAATTCCGTTATGAAAATTTTTATTTCGATACATCCCTGGTTTGTAGCATGGCTCGTCAAGGCCATTTAGGGGGGGGCATCAGAGGCTGTACGAGGCTGCTCTCTCACACGGGGAGTCAAGGCGACACTTAGATAACATTTTAGTGTACTGTTGTGTGCGGGGTGTGCGAGCTGAGTGCGGGTATTGCCACTTTTTTCGACATTCCATGAATGGCAGAGCGTGAAAAAACGGTAACACTAAATTAAGGGACGCCATGTTAAAAGATTTTAGTGTAGCATTAAAAATCACTAGGCAGCATTAAAAATCACTAGTGCACCGGGATTTCGAGTGAATACGGTACCACTAAATATAAATATTTGAAAAGATTAGGCTCATAGCACGAATTCCCTTTATGTCAATCTTGGGATACTGTCCTCTCCGCTTTTTCTCTAAGTGTCGTATTTGCACTGCGCTGACTATCCGTGTCTCATGGTCAGTGGGGGCCAGCTGAGCGGAGCCCAGCTTACTTAGACCGCCGCAATCACCACATTCTATACACGATCAGACTGACCTAGTGGGGTGAAGGAGAAACAGAGACGCAGAGAGGAAAAAGATAAGCAGAGGGAACAAGGAAAGAGGAGGAGAGATATCGTGAAGCAGAGAGGGAGAGAAAGAGAAGCACAGAGCAAGACCGATATCTCCTCAGATCTGTGCCAGGTCCTATCTTTACGACTCCAAGACTCCACAGGTGCCTCCCGGATCCACGCGCATTGGAATGGATGCGACCTCAATGGCGATTGAGCGTCTCTCGCTTGCTGTCCCCACCCCAGTTGAGTCTTCTAATCCATCCACATTTGCAGATGATCCCATTCCATATCATATCACTGTCTCGTTTCGGCAGCACTTGAACCCATAGTTTGTGTATATTTCTCTCCTTCTCCCGTCTCTCCCTTTCTCTCTCGCGCTCTCTCTCTCTCTAGCTTGTTTCTCTCTATCTCTCTTTTTCTCTCTCGCACCTCTCTTTCCTTTTCACTTTTTTTTCTTTTCACGACATATTTTTCTATCTTCACAATTCCCTCATTTACCTGCCCTTTTACTAAAGCCCTACTCAACGGAGCCCTATATAAGGCGACCTATTTCGTGAAATAAATATTGCTTTACTAGTTCCTTCCTTATTACCACTTTCATGTAAGCTTCTTTGATGGTTCTTGTGCCCTCTGCATCCCTCACTTCTCGTTGTTACTCTCTCGCTGTCTATCCGAACACTATTCACACGATCTTCATCCTCTGACCTCGCTTTAGCTCTCTGCCTGCTCTTTTCTCGCCTTTATCTCTCCATCGCGTTGCTTTGCCTCTTTATCTCTATGCACAAATGTATGTATGTGGACCATGACATAATTCTCTCTTTTTTCTCCATTCTATCTCTGCCTATTGATCTTTCACTCTCTCTCTCTCTCTCTCTCTCTCTCTCTCCATTTCAACCGCTTCTCTGGAGATAAGCGTTGGAGCTACTACAGCCAACTACGGGGCAGTTGATGTGTGCTCCGTGCTTTTTGTCCCATAGGTGGGAGGAGGCACCGCCTGGGGGAGGGGATTGGGGTCTGGGGAGGAGAGGGAAAGCAGAGAGGAGAGGGAGAGACGACTGGGAAGCGGTCGCGCGGACCGGTAGTAGTCAGCTGTTGCTCAATGGAGCGTAGTCGCGGCTAGCCTCTTGCTCTGGCTAACACCGGTGGATCTTCTGCATCTGGCCGTATCGGCCATCATGAGCGAGAAGAGAGTAAGACAGATATAGAGGGAGAGAGAGAAACTGGGAAAGAGAGAGACAAAGAGAGATGGACAACACAGAGATAGAGAAGTATGCAGAGAGAGAGAGAGAGGGAGAGAGAGAGAGTGAGAAGGAGTTACAGAGAGAGAAAGACGAAAGGCCTCTCGCTTCCGGGAATTGTGTCATTTGTGCTATAGCATCCACCTCAACTGCTTTTACCTTGCTCTCGTGTTCCCACCCTGCGCTTTCTCACAATTCAAATCTCGCTTACTCTGAATGTTCTCTCGTAGCTCTCTCCCTTCTTTGTCTCTCTCTCTTTCTCTGCTCAATTCCTCCTCGCTCTGCCTTCCTGCCCAATTCTCTCCCTCTGGCTTCTCTCTCATCATCTCGTGCAATATGAGAGCCCTACAGAGGAACAGTGTGCCCACTCCCCCCCCCCTACTCGTTCTAAGACCTTCGCGATCGAGAGTGATTTGGCCAAAAAATAATATTTTATTTAATTCTTTCCTGTTGTATACAGTCGGGTACTCCACTCGCATCATTCTGTGTTTACGTAAATAGTAATCAATGCCATTCTACTATATTTGGTCCATCTTTGATCAGCTTCCCACATTCTAAAATCGTTCGTCTTCTCTCGGTTCATTAGTCTTTAATGTCATTTATGTAAGTATACAGCTCACAAATGCTAATTCGCGGATGTGTACATTTTCCTATCTGCAGTATTCCCTCATTTGCATGCGCTTATGCTAAAGTCCTCTTCATCCGAGCCCTATATAAGCCGACCCATTTCGTGATGTAAATATTGCCTTGTCCGGCTTCGTGTTGCAAAATCGCAGTATTACCTGGCAAGCGGAATAACTTATGCATTCCTTGCTCTCTTACTAGCTTGATATAAGATGCATAGATAGATAATGTGCTAGAATACGTGCCATGCGTATCGGTATTATGGCCGTTGAAGCTATGGCTAATGGGGTGTGTATGTGCAGACTGACACCCCTTCCACCCCCTCCGCCTTCTCATCAGCAAGTATTATCCGCCCTTTCGCCTCCTCTACCAGTGTTTTACGACAGCTGTATCTTCCAGTTAAGGAAAACGGGTAATCCGGGGCGAGCAGCCAGGATGAGAAGCGGCCGGTGAACAGCGCAGCCTACAGCCAATTCATCAGCCACTACTAATTGGTTAGGCTCGTTTAGACTGCACCAACTTATCTCCATTATCTTTCGCTCTTTGTCATTCTCTCAATCTCCATCGATTTTTCTACCTCTCGCTCGCAAATAAAAATTGTGGGGCTTTATGGTAGCTGGCATCCGAAGCGGGCTGCCTTTGGAATCCATCACCTTTACCAAAAGTTGTCAATCTCTCTCTCTCATTTCGTCAAACAACTTAGAGTCTCCGCTTTTATCAATGACCTTGAATTGAAAGAAGTCTGAGTTGATAGAGTAAGCGTTCGCTGGTGCTCGCCATGGTTAAACTTTAGACTGTGTTTTGTTCTTATTTATTTTCCTTATTGCTATTTATTTAAAGTGAAATGTGATCTAAATATTAAATAATTAAAAGAAAATTTGCATTTTCAAATTTTTGAGGCTAAAATGAAGCTTCGGAATCGGCTGGTTGTTTCGGCGGCGGCCACTCTCTTCTCAGCCGCGAGCACCTCGGCCATCTCCTTCAGTGCCTACCGCTCCTCCGATGCATACAAGTGCGGCACATACAAGAAAGGTAAGCTTCAATCAACGTCAAAAAGTTTTTGATTTTTTATTTTTTGCTCTCATTTCCTACTATTCTCTTTTCTTTACTTTTTTTCCTCCATCTATTTCTTTCTCTCTCTATCTCTCTTACTCTCTATCTCTCTTACTCTCTATCTCTCTCACTCCATCACTTCTCCATGACTCCACTTCCTCTGCAAAACTTTTGTTCATTCTACCAGCTCTCTCTCTCTCTCTCTTCTAAACTCTCTTTGTTCCCTCACCTCTACCTTGCTCAATCCTTTTCTTCCTTCCTTCTCGCAGTAGGTCAAATGAGTGTATGAACATGGCCGGTTACTTTACATGCACTCGCTGCCTTCGCATACACCTTCGTCCCAGTAGCAGCATCTTCATCTACCCTACCAACTTGTCTTTCTATCCCATTCTCTCTCTCTCTCTCTCTCTCTTTCTCTCTCTCTCTCCCTCTCTCTGCCTCTTTCTCGTTCCATCACTGTCTCTCTCTCTCTAGTGCCCGATCATCCATGCTCACTTTCTCTTAACCTTCACTGTCAGTAGTCACGATATTACTGAATCGGCTCACTCTTCTCTTTTCTTGGTCCTCTTCTATACCTTCTCACAAAAAGGTATTCTTCCCTATCTCTCTCTCTCTCTCTCTCTCTCTGACGTTCTCGCTCCCTCGCATTCTTCCTCTCGAGCCGTCTCCTTCTTCACTAATTACTTATAAAGAGACGTATACTTCATGTTGAGGCTAAGTGGAGCATAAGCACCGCTGACCTTGACGTGTGAGAGTCATAAGAGCTGCTTGAGTCGAAGGGTTGTTTTGCTGCTGGAGAAAACGTGCATTCTGGTATAAGCCAAGGGGATATCCAATGGCATGGGCATATAGTAAATAAGATGCTTTGGGAGAGTCAAGTGCTTGGCATACCCTATATTTCTAATGACAGGCAATTTTCAAGGGAAGGATATTCACACTGAAGAGCTATTAAATATACAATATGCAAATGACTCTCTTTAAATAATACTACGCCTTTTCAGGACGCGTAGACGATCAAGCTCTCAGTCACTATTACTCGGCTATTCGACAGTTAATCAGCTGGATCTCCCTTCCCTTCCCACACCAGGGTTCGTTGTTGTCTCTTTCTTTCTTGTCGCATTCAGTTCGCAACTAACTACAGTTATTCCAAATAATTTAGAATATTCCACTGTTTCTCAACTCTAATATTCAAAAATAATTATCGTATTGTAAGGTTCTTTCATTATCAGAATATAATATTCAAAACGTGGTAATACTGTCTGTAATTCAATTGAAGATTTGCTAAAGTATTTGCTTCTGGGACAATGAGCTCTAAAAGAAAATCTACATTGACCATATGTGCGTAGTATTTCTATAGTTTATCTACATATTTGATAATGACTGACCCGTATCTTCGACGATGTCTTTTATTTGCAGAGCTTCTCACTGATGGCGCTCTCATGGGCGATCCTCGAGAGTGGCAAGCGTCCTTCGAGCACAAGTACCCGCAGGTCTGTGCATGTTTCTATCTCTATTCTAGTGGAGGAAGATGATGGACTCATACAATTATCAGTAGGACATATGTTTAGACGATTTGAGTTCTTAGGCTCACTAATTTTATTTCCACATTGGTCAGCTCTCTTTCTCTCTCTCAGCCTTGTTATGTAGTCCTCACGCGATCTAATTTGCAACACTTTTTGCTAGTTTTCCCTCTGCCCGTCACGGGTACGTCAGATCGAATTCGCGTTTCCGTTGCGTGTCCGCATAGTTTACCCATCGTCCGCTGACACCTGCCATCATTACCCATTTCATGCCTTCCGTAGAGCCAATGTCTTCCACGTATCGCTCTCTCTCTCTCTCTCTCTCTCTCTCTTTGTCGCTCTCTCCTTCTCTCCTAATCTTTCTTTCTCTGTTCTCTTCTCATCACATACTGTCTCACTCTAACTTACGTCTCCACCATGTCCTCCTTGTGGATGCAGCGACCCGGCCGCCTCAAATATGATGCTCTCGCCTTGTCCTGCGCCATGATCAAACACTCTCAGCCGCGCCCAGTATGCTTCTGTGAGTGCCTTTCTCTGCTTCTCTCTACCCATCTCTCTCTCTCTTTCTTTCTCTCCCTCACCTTTCCTCTCGTTGTCTGCTTCTCCTCAATCTGCGCTCTCTTTGTGCTAGTGCGCCAAGCCGTCTGATTGTCTTTCGTCAGCCCGAGGCATTAAAGTGGACGATGATGAGTCGTCTCTTCTTCTTGTCCTCCGCCCATGAGCACATTTGATTCTCTCTCTCTCTCTCTCTGACTCTCTCTTTTTATCTCTCTTTCCCCCTTTCTCTGTCACTTTCTGCTTCTGCATTCCATTCTCTCTCCCGGGCCGTTCTCTGTGTCATATGCGGGCGTACACAATCCTTTCCTGCTCATTACTAAGAAGCCCAGAGTCTACACAACTGATATTTTCTTTTGCTCTGCACCAAACACAATATAACTGAATGAAATAACTTGATAATATTAGGTACGTAAACATATTAGATAATTAAAATCAAAATAGTTTCACCGTCCCTTGATCCGCGTTTACTTTCTCTCTTTCTCTCGGCCACTCCCTCCCTTTCTATGCTTTGGCTTGCGTGACCACCGAATGGGCCTTATTCGGACGCCCCCCCCCCTCCCTGCTTGTCTTTCGGCTCGTCCACTTTAGTGAAGGTGAGCAATTACTTCTAAGCAGAGCAACAGAGCAAGGGTGAAGGGAGCACTGCAGAATTGTACGATTCAAAGGAAATCTGAAATATATTTATTTGGAGTCGAGATAGCAATGGTAACATCTGAGAAATGTTGCCAATTTTGCATACCTATGTGTGTATACATATTTGCATCAACGGAAATTGAACGTGAAATCATACATTATTGTAGCAAGTTAAGCTACATGGTGCTGAAAACGTAGATATGTCTACTTTCTGCTTTGCAGTGGCTGTCCTTCGAGCAGTACACCGTGGGAGTGTGCGCGGGAATTGTCCTCTTCGCGCTGGCCTTCCCCGTTCTCTACGTTCTCGGCCGCTGCCTTCATGCCTGCTGCACGTCAAGTGCCAAGAAAAAGGTCAGATTCTTCGAAAAATAACCAGAAAATGCACAAAAAGTGTTTTGTTTAAATTGTCTAATAATTTTTGGAATAATTTGTATCCTGATTGCAGGCCGCAGCCGCAACCGATTGCCCTTTCGATTCCTGCAAACGACACTCGCTCAATGCGCTTCTTGTCATCTTCGTCCTCATCGACGTGTGCGGCATTTAAATTATACTTTCATGCTTTGTGTACTTAATAAAATAAAAAATTTCTTCTAAAAGAAATGTTTGTGGGTATTTTAGATTTATCTTTTCTGTCATTTTAGCTTCGCTGCAGCGGCGCTACTCGTGACTGGCCAGTACGCCGAGTATGGAATGGAGCAGCTACCGCTCAGGCTGCAGCAATGCGTCGACGATCTCAACACGTACAAACACGAAACCAGTAATGTTAGTTGGAGATGCATTCATTGGCATTTAACTCCTGCTCAGAGGGATAAGGGAGAGAAAATCAGCGGTAGATAGAGAGAGATGGAGAAGGGGAGAGTGGGAGACAACAAACGAGACTCTGAGAGGGGTTGACGTCCTTATACCTCAAATTCCCTTCGTTCTTTGTGGGACGCACATATAATAAGGATGTGTTCGGGAACGGTAGCGAGCCTTGAATTCATTGCAAAGAACAACTTTTTTTCTTCTGTTAATTTCTGCTGCCGTGCTGCGTGATTCATACGGCGAAAAAGTCGAAAACGATTTTATTGCTAATGAGTCAGCATGTGCAATAGCGGCTGAGAAAGCCAGAAAGTGAACGAGAGAGTGAATGAGACACACAAGAAAGAAAAAGAGATAGAGAGAGAGACATGAGGGAGAGACAGCGATAAATAAAGCTAGACCGTAATAGATGGAGAAAGATACGAGAGAAACAGTTCGTCCTGCCCTTCCAAAGCAGTTTCGTGTCAATCACCCATTCAAAATGCCATCTTCACTTCGCAATCCTGAGATTGTTCAATTAGCCATTTCTCTTAACGGCCGCTCAGCTGCCTGCCACCGGTTACGCACTCGTCATTGCGTGTTCGTCATCGCTCCATGATCACTCTTCCTAACAATAGCAGCGTTTCTTCATGACTTGCCCAGGGAGAGTAGTCTGAGAGACATCCGGGGGCTCAAGTGTTATGCGCAATGGAATATTCTCATGCAGGGAAGCAAGATGAGCGCAAAACAACGTGGAACGGCGTATTGGCTTATTTTAAACAATGTCAATGCCAATACTTTGATAGCTTTCGGTCTTAAACGTAGTACAATAAAATTAAAACAATGTGAGCATTGCAGCAAGTAAAGAAGCTGTTGATTGACGACTGGAAGGAGTTGAATGCATCGCTCTGCGAGCAGATGGACACGAGCGGGCATCAGGTTAATTAATGCGGCTTCTTTTTTAAATCAATTTCTACCTATGTTTACATTTCATCACTTATTTATGATTTAAATAGTCTGCAGAAAAGGGCTCTCAGAATATTTATCTTCATCGCTTACGCTGCATTCTAGAGTAGCAGAGTCTACTTTGATCTAATTTGCGGCCGAACTTGTTCTAAAGTGCAAGCTCTTCTTTTTGCTCGTTCACACTGCCCGTCTCGTGTTCTTATTTGGGATTTCTCAATTCCCGCTTCTTTCTCTGGACTTGTCTCCGTTCTCCTTCATCCTGATCTGATTAGCCCGTCCTAGATGATAGCCAGTCTCAGAGTGCAAATCCCTGCCTTTCACAGGTGATTGACAGGCTCAAGAAGGTGACAGGCGCCCACGCACTCGATGTCTTCATGAATGTCTCGGATGGTGAGCATCGAAAACTTGCACTGGAATTATTAAAATTTACTAACAAAAAAGGGGAATGACAGAAAACGTACCGGTAAAAAGAGACTAATTTTATTAGATCAGATAAATAAAATGTAACATAAACCTTAATCTACAGAAGCCCGTCATCTGGAGACGGTGATGACGTCGTTGAGAAGGCAGCTGGCGACGGTGCAGGAAGACGCGAACCGTTTCATCGTCGAGTTTGGGCGGCTTCGGAAGACGGCGACCGATGAGATTGCGGGATGCATGCAGAGAGAGGTCAGCAGAAAAACAAATAAACTAATTAGAGAAAAGAAATAAAAGCAAAAATGTGTATGCAATATCTTCTTTTTAGAGTATTTAAGTTTACATTTTAAAAGAATATGTCTACATTTAGTCGGAAAGCTTGAAACGGATGTGCAGCAAAGCGAACGAGCTCATGGACGGCTTCCAGAAGATCGACGTCGGCATAGACACGGTAAGGGTTACGATTAGTTACTGCTTATTCTTCTCAATCTCTCACTGTTTTTCCCTGCTTATCCTATTGCCATCCAGATATGAATTACCCACGCTTGTTTCTTTGAATAATTAAGGGAAAGAAAAGAGAATATCAGAGAATTTCGATTGATTCTAGAGCTTCCTGAACGTGTTCGACCACAATGGGGACGAGGCGATGGTGCTGGCGAACATCTCCTCGCTCCTCTCGCCGTCCTCGGCCCATTTGCCGAGTTGGAGTCGCGCATCCAGCGCCAGATCGACAGTCGAACCGGACAGGCGCGAGACGTGCTCAAGCAGATCGGAGACGATCTCTTCCTCATCGCCGAGAAGATTTCGGGCAGGATCGGGCAGGCAAGTCGTTTTTTAAAATAGTTTTTTTTAGTTACTGGAACACAGTTCACTATTCATATGAAAATATGTTGTTTTGATTTTAAGTAAATAAATTTAATTAAATTACAGGTTAGCGTCGAACCGCTGTACACGGGCATCTCTAGTCTGACGAGCAGCGACGGCCTCGACGCCATGAAGTACATCAAGTACAGGTAGCATGCACTTCTGTTTATCTGAGATGGTTTTAAATCATTTTTAGGTTTTATTTTCCTATGATACGTATTATTTCTCTCAATTCCTCAAGTACCCTCAGTCTCTCTCTTTTCCATCTCTTTCTCTTTCTCTCTCTTTGATCTCTCTCTCTCTCTCTCCTTCTTTCAGCTGGTATGCCTCGCTCGTGCTGACTGGTCTATTCGTGCTTCTCTCGCTCGCCTTCCTCTTCGGTCTCTTCTACGGAGTCTGCGGTCGACGTGCTTCGTACTACAACGACGACTGCTGCGTCCGGAGCACCGGATCAAAGTTCTTCTCATGGTTGGCACTCTTCATAGCCATTTTACCCCACCAATCTAACTAGTATTTCTTTCTTCTCTCACCCTATCTCCTCATCCAATGTCTTCCTCTTTCTCAGTGGCATCTGGCTGTCCCTCCTGCTGTTCACTGCTCTGGGCGTGGCAACTGCGGCTCTTCTTCTGGTCTTCTCGAATGTGACTCATCTGGTGTGCGACCCCTTGGAGCGGCCCCTCGCGCGCCCCGACATGCTCTCGCTGGTCGAGCGGGTCGCGCGCCTTGTTCGCGACGCCGAAGCGGAAGAGTCGACGAGCACCAGAGACGACCTGGCTGCGTTTCTCGCTCGTCACTCCATTGCTGACGTCATTCGGTCTTGCGAGAGGAACGAGACCTTTTACCAGATGCTCGACCTGGACGGAGCGTACCATCTCAACGAGCTTGAGGTATGACAGTTTTTTTCTTTTATAGAATGTCGAACACATAAAGACGATGGAAATTACAATTTATTAATTAATGGAAAGTTTTTTTCAGAGCCACGAAAAGGAGGCTCTCGCTCGCTTCGACGCCGCGCTCGAGGCGCTTTTGGCAAAGCTGCCGACCGAGGACAAGATGGCCAACTTTGTGCCCGCGAATGTGATGCAGCAGCTGCAGCGACTGGCCACGGTCAACATCACGAAGCTCAGCGGCGACGCACTCGGAAAGGTTGGCTTCGGACATTCGAACCATCGTATTTGTATTCTAATGACCACACGTCCAATCTAATGCTTGCTCTTGCTTCCCAGATTCAATCGACGATCCGTGAGCTGGACCTGATGGCGCGTCTTCGGCAATTCGAAGTTGCGCTCCCGAGCAGCAGCGATGGCAAGCCGCAGGCCGTCTCTTCCGTCAGTCACTTATATTTATTTATTTTTATTCTTTTGGTATATTTTGAATATTCTGCTATGTATTACATATGTATGTTTTGTAGATAATCGTGCAAGTGGACGCGCTCGACAAACAGATTGCGGCGCCTCTTCGCCGGAAGCTAGAAACACTACATTCGAATCTAACGTCACTCAATGACAGGTGAATATCTTAAATAAATAATCATTTTCTGAAATTGGTTATAATTATCCGCTAGGCGGAAACATTGAGTGGTCCATTTTAGGTTTCCCCCAAGGAATCTAATTTTCCAGGCTTTCCGATCTGCACGTGCCCGTGGGCTCGTTGCTGCAGAAGCTGACGCATGCGCAAGCACTCCTCTCAGCTGATGTCCACTCGCACATTGTCAAGGTGCGCATTCTCAGAAAGAAGACTTTTCATAGAAACCTTGCCTATGTCTTTCCAGGCCGCATCTGACGTAATAAGCCAGCTGAAATCGTCCTGCTCAGACTACATCGCCCATGTCAAGCAGCAGGTCAGACCAGCTTTAGGGTATCATGCCTTTCTAATATTGACAATTAATATAGTCAGATTTACCGAAATAAAACAATAATTTGAAGTGTTCGAAAAAATGTAATCTGTAGGTGAACACCGAAGGGACCAGTTGCGAGCCGCTCGCGCGGACCTTGCAAGACTCACGGGATGCTGTGTGTTTATACACAATAGACCCGATTGTTAGTGCCACACTTATTAGCGAGTTTAATTTCTCTAAAACTTTCTTTCTTGCTCTTTGCCGACTCTCTCTATCTCTTTTTTTCCTTTTTCTCTCTTTCTCTCCCTCTCTCTCTCTCTCTCTCTCGCTCTCTTTCTTTTCTTCTTGTAAGTCTTGACTCTTCAGAATGGTTCGTGGATGTCGATGCTGGTGTGCCTGGCCGTGACTTTTCCTATCGTCCTAGTGTGCACTGCTCTGATCGGCCTGTACAACAAGATGCATCCTTATCCGAAGTAGTCAGTTCGCTTGTCTCGGGGAGGAACAAAACTGGGAGATTCGGAAGAGTGTTCTCGCCAGTTAGATTTATCATCTTATCGTTATTCCAGCAATGACGATGTAACAGTTGACATGAATCAAATTAACAATGAACAATCAAGTGGTGCTGGTTGGTTTAGAAAAAAAGACTCTCGTGCCTTGCCGCATGCTGAAAGCCCTTTCTCTCTCATATTCTAGAAACCAAAGAAGTTAGGGCGCCTTTAGAAAGGCTAAATGAACTAAATTACAGCGTCGTGCATGAGCCCCTCCACGACCACGCAATGTCCTCCTTCATAACGGACACCTACGACACGCGGCGGAAGCCGTCAGTGTGTGCCGAGAACTTGAGAGCTGTTTTGAGTGGTGTTTTGGAACTTAGCAATTTGAAGAAAGAATGAATTCTCGCAAATGAATACGTTATCTTCTAGCATGCATCCTGCGAACTACGCGAACTACTCGTTTAGCGGGGACTACCACATGCCATACGCCATGCGATGACAATGAGCACTCCACATTCATTCTTTACGTGTACATTTTTGAGTAGAGATCCATTGTACAGAAAGCATGATGCCCTCTTCCTTCCTTCCTTGACTCTCACACAAAACGGTGTACTCTCTAAAATTCCGATAAACTTGTCGACCACTGCTATATATTGCCTATTATTTAAATGATTATATTGTATATTTTTTACTATCTCTTCTCTCCACGAGAGTTCAACGAGCGTATTTGCGCATATTCCTTCAAAATTGCTATGTTCCGTTTTCCTATCTTAATCTTTGGTCTGCTGACAGCCCAATGAGAGCATTTAAGATTTCATTGGCGAGCTTATTGAACACCCCTTCTCAGATTCCTATTTCGCTATCAGTTCACGTTTGCTCAATCTCGGATGGCTCGTGATCCTTGAGAATCATAATACGGTCAACATTCTCCCTCTGTCTTTGTTCTCGTTTCTCTTTCGTCATTCATTCTCGTGTGATTGACTCTGCGTGAGTAGTCGTTCTTGTTGTTACTCATGAAAGAGTGTCACATATCGCCGTCACCAGCCTATATAGTACGTTTTATTCAATTTTGATAAAGATGCCAACTAACAGGCGCATGGAAAGCGAAAATTTGGATCAGCTTTTGATCTACTTCAGCCTTCTCGATCGTTCCTGAAGGTCTCTTCAAGGAATTCGTTGTAATTGTTGTCTTTGGATGAAACTCAGTCTTTTTTCTTTTCGGAATTTATGAAGAACTTCACGTAGAAGTGAGAAAAGAGAATGCCAAGGCACTGCAGTACGAAATAAAAAAATTTTTATTGCGCTTATGATATAAATTTTAATGACAAATTTGGCCCAATCAGTGTAAGCATATCAAGTGCACGTGCTGCAACCTGAACACAGGTTCCACCTTCCGAGCCACTCACTGTAAGCGTTCGTTCATCCATTATATCGTATGTTGTTGATCAAGAAGGCAGTTGGAAATATGCATATTGGTGTTTAATATTAGATGTTGATAAGCATACTTTGACTTGAAGAGCATCAGATTGTAAAGAAACCTGTGGGCCAACTTCGCGAATATCAATATTTCGCATCTGGGATTAGAAAACATGAGTAGGACAGCATCTGGGATTAGAAAACATGAGTAGGACAGAGAGATAGAGAGAGAGAGAGAGAGAGAGAGAGAGAGAGACAAAACACACACATACAGTCGCGCCAAGATCTTGGTACCAAGGACGCTTCGGACGATTCGGACGCTTCCAAATGCATCCTCGCTAATAACTTTTGTTCTAGAAAAAGCTAAAATATTTTAAATGGTACATTAGTTTGCTTATAGAGTACGGATGCTACTTTTAAAAAATCGATAACTTTTTATCATTAGATAAGAAGTTATCAGTTTTTGCTAATAAAAAATTTCATTTCTAATGTTTTTCAACGAAATTTCTCCTGCACCATTATTTTGTCTCTACCGACATCCCCAAATAATGAAATTAGAGATTTTATCATCGATAACGGAAATTGATAAATCAGACCTTATCATACATGTTCATACGATATAAAGATTCGCCTTACGATTCTGAATCTAATTATGTAATCAGTTTTCAAAGTAAAATGCCGGTTAACAACATATTTTTGATTGTGTGTACTTTGCATTAGTTTCATCAGGATTCCCCATCGTTTCAGTCTTTGTCAAAACTTTTGGATGGTATGATGCTTCAAATCTAGGTTGCTGCGCTAGCATTGATACCTAGAAATGTAGCGCGCTCCCTTTTCGTCTTCGGTTTAATTACCCAATAGTAGTTAATGGGTGATTTAAACCGAATTTTTTTCCGCAAAATGGAGTCGATTTAAACATCACAATTAAGCATTTTCCGCGCGATATATCTGGATAATAGTGTCTAAGTACAATGTTTGCTTATTTCGGAGTAATAAATTTTTGAAAACTTTGTCATTGCTATTTTCGGAAAAAAATCGTATGAACCCCAGTTCTTCAGGTAAAATTCGGCGTTTAATACAGCACGATTAAGATCAGGGTTATAATAATTATCATGCATATTTGATGAGCCAATCTGATGGTTTCGTAACATTTTCTCGGACCTTTTTTTCGACTTTTTTCAAACCCCGCCCGACATAGGTGCAACTTTTACCGAGTGAGTTACCAACCGAGCAACTCACTCGGTTTAATTACCCAAGTTTGAGGTATTTTTATAGTTTGAGGTGTAACTCTGCTCAGAGTTACCGTAGACTCATGGTTTATACCTCTAATTGACCGCTGAGATCAGCAGAACACACACAGCTAAAGTATTCATAGTCACATATTCCCTCTTCTACGCTTTACATTTGTTTTCAAATATTTCTTCATTAAATCAATGCTTTCACCTATAATCTTGTTCTAATAGCACAGCGACAGGCAACGAGAGAGTCATCTTTCCATCGCGAAGACCGATTTCCAGCATCTCTAGGAAACGAGATATGAAAATGGGCCCATTTGGGCCCAGATGACTACCCAAGTTTGTGGTGATATAAACCGGATTTTTGTGGTTTCCGCGCGTGGTCGTACCCGTGGTGTCCGCGCGTGGTCGCACAGATGTTGTTTCTAATTGTTTTGAATTAATCCGTCTATTTATTCGGATTAATTACCGAATATTCGGCTTACTTACCCAAGTTTGAGGTACTAATTCGATCTGGCTCACTGAAAGGTGTGGCCTAAACCACAAATTTTGGAACGGCACTGCTTAGGTGGAGCCAAAAATTATGTGAAAAAGATAGAGAAATTACTCTATTTTAAAAATTCGAGCATCTAGGGCAAGTAATCATACATTAGACGCTTGTACATACATGCATGTACATATAGAGTCGTCATCCTTCTCGCTTAGGAAGACTTGTTACAAAGTGCTCAGTAACTCGGCATCTTGTTGGACGAGGACATCTAACTTGGATGGTAGTCTCCTTGGTATGTGGCGTTGACGACGTCCAGATGGACGTAGACACAGCTAAAGTATTCATAATCACATATTCCCTCTTCTACGCTTTACATTTATTTAAATTTCATATTACAGCCAAAAATTGCGAAAGTTATCATATCGCTGAATCGTTCAAAATCCCCGTCATTCATATACGAGCGACCTTGAGTAACCATTATTCAGCGTAGTTATTGTAATTCGCCGTTTGTGGCGAACTCGCCGATTACGGCGAATTTTCGCCGACCTCGGGGAATTTTCGCCGAGGTCGGCGAATTAACTTCCCTAATTGACTTTATTGAAAATCTAGACGAATATTCGATTGGGGTTCAGCTGAAATTTAATGTGGTGTCCGCGCGCGGTCGCACCCCTATTTCCCGTTAATTTGACCACGCCCGAACAATATTTATAATATTCGACTTTATTCTCCGAAATTTTGAATTCCCTAATATAGTTAATGGTAGACTAAACCGTATGCCCCGAGGGGTTTGAGCGGTACCAGAAAATAGCGTATTGTTCGTACTATTTCTACAGCATACTGGTTTAATCGACGTTTGTCGCTTCTTCGAAATATAATTTGTTGAAAACTTCGACATCACAATTCAAGAAAAAAATTCGTGTATATTAAAATTTGCCACTCATAATTATGCACTTACTGCCGATCGAGTACGATTTCGGAGGGGATAATTATCGAGCACGTGTATTTGGAGATACTCTCTGGTTTCGTAACACTTTCCTGGAGTTCATTTTTTTCCAGCATCTCTAGGAAACGAGATATGAAAATGGGCCCATTTGGGCCCAGCGACTGGGCCCAAATGGGCCCAGTCGCTGGGCCCAAATGACTGGGCCCAAATGGGCCCATTGGGCCCGTTTGGGCCCAGATGACTACCCAAGTTTGTGGTGATATAAACCGGATTTTTGTGGTTTCCGCGCGTGGTCGTACCCGTGGTGTCCGCGCGTGGTCGCACCCATGTTGTTTCTAATTGTTTTGAATTAATCCGTCTATTTATTCGGATTAATTACCGAATATTCGGCTTACTTACCCAATAGTAGTTAATGGGTGATTTAAACCGATTTTTTTTCCGCAAAATGGAGTCGATTTAAACATCACAATTAAGCATTTTCCGCGCAATATATCTGGATAATAGTGTCTAAGTACAATGTTGGCTTATTTCGGAGTAATAAATTTTTGAAAACTTTGTCATTGCTATTTTCGGAAAAAAAATCGTATGAACCCCAGTTCTTCAGGTAAAATTCGGCGTTTAATACAGCACGATTAAGATCAGGGTTATAATAATTATCATGTATATTTGATGAGCCAATCTGATGGTTTCGTAACATTTTCCCGGACCTTTTTTTCGACTTTTTTCAAACCCCGCCCGACAAGGTGCAACTTTTACTGAGTGAGTTACCAACCGAGCAACTCACTCGGTTTAATTACCCAAGTTTGAGGTATTTTTTATAGTTTGAGGTGTAACTCTGCTCAGAGTTACCGTAGACTCATGGTTTATACCTCTAATTGACCGCAGAGATCTGCAGAACACACACAGCTAAAGTATTCATAATCACATGTTCCCTCTTCTACGCTTTACATTTGTTTTTAAAAATATTTCTTCATTAAAACAATGCTTTTACCTATAATCTTGTTCTAATAGCACAGCGACAGGCAACGAGAGAGGCATCTTTCCATCGTGAAGACCGATTTCCAGCATCTCTAGGAAACGAGATATGAAAATGGGCCCATTTGGGCACAGCGACTGGGCCCAAATGGGCCCATTGGGCCCGTTTGGGCCCAGATGACTACCCAAGTTTGAGGTAGCGAAATAGCACAGGCAGAGAAAAAAAGGGTTAGGCCCCGCCCCCTCGGCATGCGAGGCCTCCCTGCCTTGTTCTTTCTGAAGAAAGTAATGCAACGTACACACAATCGAAAATATGTTGCACTTTCTGTTGAAAACTGATTACATAATTAGATTCAGAATCGTAAGGCGAATCTTTACATCACATGAACATGTATGAAAAGGTCTGTTTTATCGATTTCCGTAATCAATGATACAATCTCTAATTTTATTATTTGCGGATGTGGGTAGAGACAAAATAATGGTACTGGAGAAATTTCGTCGAAAAACATTGGAAATGAAATTTTTTATTAGCAAAAACTGATAACTTTTTATCAAATGATAAAAAGTTATCGATTTTTTAACAGTAGCATGCGTACTCTACAAGCAAACTAATGTACCATTTAAAATATTTTAGTTTTTCCTAGAACAAAAGTTATTAGCGAGGATGCATTTGGAAGCGTCCGAATCGTCCGAAGCGTCCTTGGTACCAAGATCCTGGGCTGTATATCAATAAAAGAATAACAATGTACTAGCATATGAGTTTGACAATTTGAGTTTTCGAACTCGCTTTAATTCGAAAGTGTAAACAGTAAAAACAGTGAGTACTTTCCTGGTATTTTTCATGCATGCGAAATCTTCGCTCCTTAGACACAAACCTTGATTCCGCTGGCTTTCATCATGTTGCCATCGTTTGCCACGGCCACCACCACGCTTAACAATGAAAAAAACATATGATGACGACGGGCAACAGTTAGTTTAGATCGTTCTATACTCTGTTGCTGAATTAGGCCGACACGGGATGTATGCCTTCAAGTCAAGAAAAACTGAACATTTAACCAAATTCACTTCCTGAGATACACCTTTTAAAGGAGCTGTCCATGGAGATTACAATGTTGCTTAATTTTTTGTTAATACTATTCGGTTCAACTAGAAACATCATTAGGAAAAGTGAGAATGTGTTCTGAAGGGGCCCTGAGGAGAAAAACCACATTTTCCCCACGCAGTACTGTAGAATTTAGGGAGTGACGTCATCACCTTTTGCCTACCTTCTCGCATGCACACCCTCATTCTACGAGAGAGAAGGTGAAAACTAGGTGCGAAGCAGCAAGCTACGCTTGAGATTCAAGAGAAGAGAAGAGAGGCAGAGAGAAAAAGGCTCACAAAGTCTAGTTTGTTGTGATGGATACTGTGCTAGCATACCGCCAAAACTTTATGCAATACCATGCGCGAATTCAAACGTTAGTTTTTCACAAGCGGCTTCTAAACTCCATGGATAGTTCCTTTAAGGCCTTTTAAGGAGTCTGAAAAAGGTATCGTTGACTTGTTATAGGCGGCTTCAGGTATCGGAGGCATAGATAAAAAAAACATATCTGTAGAATAATAAAAGACAGATTTAACGCCTTAGCAACAGGCATCGTGATCTTGTTCTTCTGCTCCTTTCACTCGCTGCTCACCTCGCTGACGACGCTGCTCCTCTACGAGCCGTACAGGCGCGCACTTCGGAGGCGACTTCACCGTCCGTCGCCCAACTCGGCGACTCCGAAAGTTGGCGGCAATGTTGTCATGCATGTCACGCCACTCACGCCATCTGTCAGATATTCTAACTTGCTGTCGGTTCACTGGGCCGAAATGAAAACTTTGCTGTAGATCAAACATATTTATCAATAACTGACATATATACATGTATGTATATGCATGTATCACTGAACAATCGGTAGGCGATACGATTGTGATTAATGAACATACTGTAATCCAACTTAGCGCAAAATATCATCACTACCATTTCCCTTTTTTTCTTTCTCACTCGCGTATTAATCTGTAAAAAAATCAATCTTGATTAATTTATTGTTAGACGAGTGGGAATTAATAAATTTTTAAATGCATTTTATTATCATTGTTTTCTATAGATACAACGGCAAGTCAGATATACTAAAGTGTTTTCCTTTTATTTTATGCAGGTGCTCGGCAAACAGATTGTTTATAGCTACTTCAATCTATTAAAAGCCACAGCAGAGCGGTGAGAAACAAGTTATGGTTGTTATTGTTTAAAAAAAATTATTGTCCCGACCGAAGCACAAAGTATGAAGAAGAACTCATCTGTTTGCTCATTTCTTCTTACGTGTAGAAAACGTAGAACTTTGCCAATCATGACCGGTGGTCCGCAATTAGGCTATTTCAATGATAGCGGCGTCATCGACCGACTGTTCTTTCTGCTTTGCTGATCAACTTGTCTTCTCCTGCCTGCATGCACTCTCTACGTTGTTGCTATTTTGAGGTGTCATTTCCTCCTCTCTGCGTTTCTTGACCCGTCTTTTACATTTTGGATCAATGATTCCTCCTTCATAACCAATTGACCTAAAAAGATGCTAAATGGTTGTAATGCAAGACATAGATATGTATATCTTAAAAAGCTTTATTAGCCCTGAAGATATGTCTGTACATGCATGCTGATTGAGAACATTTATTAAACATCCGCAAGTATCCAAAGAACTTTGATAGCAGAGAAACAACGGAGCGTGTGGGGGTTGAGTGACTACTCGAAATTTCTATTGCAATGGACGAGATGAGAGACGGCCTGTGACTGGGAGCGTCAAAGTGTTCACTGTTTACTTAACCGTATGGCACAAGATCGAATTAGTCAGCATTGTCTAATACACCGTCTGTGTCTGAGGAGAGGAGAGAAGTCTGATGTGTTTGGCCACACATTAGAGGTGATTGAGGAACAGGCGAGACAGCAAACAAATGTAGCGATGTATAAGTGGAAAGGAAAAGATGCTGGTTGTAAAGCAAGAGAAAGAGAGAGGCACAAGTGAATGATGATGCACTGAAAGAACAGCTGATGAGGATGGAGATCTCCGGGGCTTCCCTCTGGATCACGAGTGGAGGAGGTCCGGAGAGGCAAAACGGAGATTCCGCTTTGGCAAGGAAGCCTGGAATTTAGACTTTTTCTCTCTCTTTAATTTGGAACAATCCAAAAATAGAAGGAGACGCAAATCGCTATTGTTGAATGGACGGAAGTAAATCTTTCTTTTCTTTCTTCTGACCTGCAGAGTGCTGTCTGCCAATTGACCAGAGGCAGCGACAACAACAGCCGGAGGCGCTCTCTTGTTGTCGGCCAGAATATGCTGGTTGATGTGGTCGAAGACTTCCTTGCCCGCCACAATACGGCCGACGAATGCGCGGCCATCCAGCCACTCGTTCCTCGCAGTGCACACGAGGTACTCGGAGGCGCCGGGCACGATCGACACAACCGGGCCTTCTTCGGCGCCGGCGCTCGCATTCGGGCTGCCTGCGCCGCCAGACTGGCGCACGATGAAAGCGCCGTTGGCTGTGCGGCAGACGCGGCCGCCCTGGAAGTCTCCGCGGCGGAGCGCGTCGCCGCACAGGGCGCGGAAGCTCTCGGCGCGAGTCGGGATAGCGTCGGTGAAGAGCTCCATGACTACGCGGCCAGCCGAGCGGCCGTAAACGGCGATGTCGAAGAAGACTTGAGGACGAAGCATTTTCTGAGGATCAACAACATTTTAGAATTCAAGTGAGTAGCAAAGATAGAGATACTCAATAGTGACACGAGAAATGAATGAATCGAATCGAATTGTACGCTCGACAATAATTATTTACTAGCTGGATAGAAAATGACGTGGTATGTATTTCACAGAGTACACCGGGAGAAGTGGTGGAGTGGGGAGAGGACGAGTAAACATCACATGATATCAGAGAACTACGAGGACATCGGCCAGGGCGGCTCTCACTCACACAAACTAAAAGTGCGCCAGAGTAGAGAAGTGTCCGACCAGACAGTCTTTGGGCACAAATTTGACACCCCTCTCTCTCTCTCTCTCTCTCTCTCTCCTAGCCAGCCAGCCCGCCCATTCACTTTCGCGTGGCCACTAGAATGTTCTCTGGACCTCGTGGTTCTGAGAGAGAAGAGAGAAATAGAGTCAGAGAGCAAGAGTGGTGTGATTGAAGGAAAGAGACACATCGAGAGAGATAGAGAGGGCGCCTTTCAGGGAATTACCAGTGAATCACGTTCCGACACACGTGACTGCTAAGAGGTGTCACAATACAATACAACCGTGTTAAAGTGTATTGTCGGCTCAATCTTTAAGCAGAAAAGTTGGCTAATGGTGAGACGTAAACACTAAATTTTGTTGGTAAAGCATGAATGAGAGGAGTGTGATGGCTGGGAGTGAGCACTGAGAGGATGGCAGCAAAAGGGAGGAAGGAGGAGTGGATGGAATCTCAAGCAGCTGCATTACGACGCTTTTGGTTGAGCGGCAGCAGCCGTGCGATGTGTGGAGGAGGCTGCTTCCTTTAGATGCTCGTATCGCTTTTCTTCTCTGCTTCTCCGGTGATCGGTCGCTCTCTCGCCACGCTCACGCCTGCTCTCCGTCTCTTAGAGTCCGATCACTCTCTTGCTTCGCTTTCCTTTAGGTGCTTTGTTCTCGTCTTTGACTGTCTGGCATTCTCTCACTCCCCTCTTCTCTCTCTTCGCTGCTTCCTTTTGATGTAAGCTCATTCTTGCCCACTTTTCCTCTCACATTCAGCTGTCGCCCGCTTTATCGTTGCATCAAACTGATGCTGCTACCGGCGCAGAAATAGCTAGAGGAAAGAGAGAGAGAGAGAGAGAAAATTAAGCAGAGCGGAAGAACTATGGCCAAATTATTTCCCTGTACCCGAACTATCGATGATCTCCCGCGACTATTCGATGGTGAGCAGCGGCAAGTGGTGCCGGGACTTTTGAGTGCATAGTCGAGCTGCAAGAGAGTACAGAACAAAGTCGAGAGGGCAGCTGACGTTTCGAAAGTTCAAAGTACACTTAATTCCGCAGAAATAAGTTAACTTTTCACAAATCGATAAGGGTGAGTTGCAATATTGGTAACAACTTTGTGGCATTCGAGCCAATATGAAAGTGATTAGTGTTATCAATGAAATAAGAAATGCGAGTTCAAAGCTTAACATAGTAAATCCTACGCACGACGAACATTAAGAATTGTCGAACTGGCGATGGTGATCAGGAAAAATTGGGTTAGTTTTTTTGGAAGGAATTGAACACTGTGCCGATTTAGCTAGTTTCTTTCTGTTATATAGCGAATGTCTAATGGTGGGGGCGGGCAGGACGGTCACGCCTCCCCCTTTGTTTACTCTAGTGATTGCGTCAGGCTGAGGCTGATGATGATGACATGGAAGAGAGAGGAAGCGAAGACGACGCTTCACCCCTTCACGTGCCTTGTGGCGATCTTCTCTCCCTTCACATGAAACAATCACGCATTCAGATTCGCCATTCCGATCAGAAACAACAGAACAGTCAGAGAGAACGCCTGCACCCATTCAATAGTCATCATCAAATGAACAAAAAAAGAACTTTCTCTTTCTTTTCTCTGTAACAAACGATATGAGCAAATAGTCATCTTTCATGGTTGCTTGTCTGTTAGAGACCAGCTTTTGGTTATCTAAGTGAAGGAAGCCTGAAGGCTGTTAAGCAACTCCTTGATCACTCTGATAAAAATCTCAAGCGAAAATAGAATAATAAGATTCCAGGTCACTCTTGAGGCTATTTACTGAAAATTCATGGTTTTTGCCATGTATGGCTTTTTCTATTCTGAGAATTATGTTAAAGCGTGATTGAAAAGTCGTCTATAACGGCACTGCGAAAAGATAGCTGGGTCTTGTACTCCCAGATGGCTTGAGCTCCAAATACTTCTTTCTAGATGTTTTTTCCATGCCACCCTTTGATGGGTAGGCCATTACAAAACACGCTCGTCCATCAGATTAGCTCAATTCGCTCGTCTTGTTTATTTCTAGCTAATCTTCATACTACTGCGTCTTTCTGCAGATGGAGAGAAACGGAGATGCAGAAGAAATTGAGCGGGAAGGAAGAGTAGCTGCTGCTGCCATCATTAGCTCCCCTAAGATAACATATCTACAAACATGTAGAAAGCGTCTTCTCTGGGTCTTTTCGCTTAAGCTTTGAAGTTTTTTTTTTGCCTTTTGAATATTCTAAGCACTTGTAGCTGGAACCTTTTTCCTCTTGCTACGCATTCAATTCGTCCCAATTATGGCAGCTTGAGCCCGAGAAAGTCAAGTGTTCAAAAGACGTTAGAAGAAGTTTCCTAATTGATGTTAGAAAACAAGACCTTCAATTAATGTTCTGAGTCGCAGATGAGAACGCGTTGGTTGCGGCAGCCTTAATTCCTATGCCCGAGGGTGATTTGTCTAGTGTGAGGTGGAATTGCAAGGAGACAAGAGAGGGTGGCTATGGGGGGGGGGGTGTCATTGGTTGGGTGGGGGGTTAGTGGTGGGTGGACGGGATGTCATCTGACTGCTTGGCGACCGAGAGCGATTGCGTTAGTTCGCGGCTAATTCCGGAGCAGCATCAGGCGTCAATGAGCGAAGGGGAGAGAGACAATGGCCGGCCCCTGCAGAGCAACGCCATTGACACGAAGGTCTTCTAGCTTTGCTTCCGAGTACCTTTCTCTCTCTCTCTCTCTCTCTCTCTCTCTCTCTCTCTTTCTTTCTCTCTCTCACTCTTTGTCTCTCCCTCTTTCTTTCTCTCACCCTCTCTCCCCATTTTAACACGAATCCATGCGCGTTCCGGGTCACTGCGAGGCATGCAGAGACCCCGAGCCGAGGCTTCTTCTCTACGCCACGTAAGACGGCACCAGAAATTAGCGAGATTCGTTTCGTTTTGAGCGGCGGTATTGGACACCCCCCCCCCCCACTTCCTCTTCCGATTTCTACCGATCCTTCATTTCATGTGTTCCCGTGTTATGTCATTAAAAATATCATTTCTCTTTTTCAGCCGGTTTATCAATCATATCTTGACTGCATGTCTTAAGATTTTTAATTCGTTTTATTTATCTTATCTCTGTTTATAAAAAGCCATACAGGTCGCTTGTGGTATCTGGCTATTCAAATGTGATCGCGCTTGAGCCTTTCCAAACAGGATTAAGAAGCATGGAAGCTACAGAAAGAGAGAGAGAGAGAGAGAGAGAGAGAGAGAGGAGGGGGAGGAAGGGAATGAGGAAGAGAAAGAGAGCCAGAGAGAAATACAGCTCTTGAGGAAGCATTTGTTTTCTGTTTTCGAGCGTCGTTCGCAGTGAACTTGCACACAAGGCAGACATCACCATACTCGCGATGCCGTCGACTTCCCTTTTCCAATCTCTCTCTCCCCTCTCTTCCTCTCTTTCTCTCTCTCTTCATCTCTCTCTCACTCTCCATCCCATCCATGTGCTTATCCTATACCGCGTATGGTGAAGGAAGCCGGACGGTGTGCGCATTAGTAAATGTTTGCGTACTTTAACGCTGTCCCTCCAAATAATCATAGGCAAACAGGTGTGTCGTAATATACTGTCAATATCTTGCTTATATATCATTTACTTCCGTTTGCGAGCCAAGATATGCAGATTCCTAAGCCAATATGCAAATTATGTTGGTTCTAGTCAACTTTTGTTTGCGATCATATTTCAATGACCTTCTGGTAGCAAAAGGTTACACCTTATTTGTATAAGCTAATAATAAATGAATGTCTTCGTAGATCGGTACATGAGCTCACTCTTCCGATGACTCTCGCAATGCATATTTGCTGCCCTCAAACTATGAATTCCTTCTGTTTTTTTTAAACATTGATTTATATGTAATACATCTACAACTGCGACAATTCTCGTTGAAATTTCAGGTTTTGGAAATGTTTATCTTCTTTTAAAAATATTACTATGGCATAACCTCTCAAACTGTGTACGTTTAAGCTTGCGGAACCCAGACACATTAATGGCCGGCCTCTGGTGCGCGTGTGCTCACAAGCAGCGGCCGCCGCAGCAGCTCATTCCTGAGACGGCTATTTATGGCACGCTCTGCGTATACGCGTAGAATGAATGACCTTCGATGCGCTGCCAGGGGGGGGGGGTCCTCCCTCTTGTGGCTCCTCTCCTGACGCAGGAAGGAGTTCGAGAGGGTTTTCGCGGGAAAGTAGAGGGAGCGCGCCCTCTACTGGCACCCTCTTACTCCTTCCTGGTGCATAGGCAGAAGGCGGCCCAGGGGGGTCCTTCTCTACGTCCTAATCCCTGATGCTTTCTCCACTCACTCACACTCGACTACGCGTCCGCCTTCTCAACCTGCGTAAGGTTCAGCTTTTGGGCGGGCTAAGAAGAGCCTTTCATGGTCTCCGTCACCGGTCGACTCATCAGCGTTTCACTCACTCTCTCTTCATCTCTGCTTCACTCTTCACTACATAATTCTTTTGTCCAAGGCTTGGAGTAAACATATATGTCTGTATCTATGTATACATGTATGTATGTACATATATGCCCAAGCACTAATTAATGTGCATTCGCCTCTCGATTCATCGCTGCTACAGCTGTTGCATCCCTCTCTTCTTTCATTCTGAGGTCTATGTTTCCCGCTGTGCCCCTCAGTACACCCCTTCCCCCTGAAAGCAAAGATTCCCTCCCTGACGACGTGCACTCGTGCGATACACCAAACGTCGTTGTAGCCTGCTCAAGATCCGTTTAGGTAGACTCTGTCCAGCCGAATAAAATTGGGTTCCCTAGTAGCTCTCGGCGGACATAGATCCCACCAGCCGGCCACAGGGAGAAGAATAAGCCTTTGAAGCGCGAGGAATGTAAGTGCATGAGTCGAATTAGCAAGAGTGCCTCGAGCTGCACGCGCATCCCCGCGTGAGTCTCCATGAGATGGAGGGTAGAGCATGGCCCAAGCATTCCATCCATCGGAGAGGCCATCCAAGCAAGCACGCATCAAATTGTAGGGATGAGAGTGAAGAGACAGAGAGAGAGAGAAAGGGAGAGAAGGAGAGAGGGGGAGAGAAAGAGAGAGAGAGAGAGAGAAAGAAAGAAAGAGAGAGAGAGAGAAGGACTGGGGCAGTTCCTGATCCTTACTTATTTTAGATTTTTTTAAATAAAAAAAATTATGCAATATTCGGTGTTTATTTTAAATTGTTAGAAAGCGTTTTTCAACAATTCAAAAATTAATAACAGAAAATAAATGTTTTCTTCCAAAATTAATATTTGAATTGTCAGATTGAAGAAACATTGTGGATGAATGAGATGAGTGTAATCAGACATGTAATATTTGAATAAAACAGATTTAGGCATGCTAAATCATGTCTTCTCCTGACCATCCCAGAAGTAGATGCCTGGTACAGAATCAGACTAGTAATGAGAGAGTATCGAGTGAGAAGGGGCTGGCTAAACAAAGGCAGGACGAGTGCATCGAGCTCAGATTGCATCATCTCGATGTGCGAAGCTGCTCCTGCTGTGGCTTCTCTTGGGGGAGGGGGGGGGGGGGTTGTCAGGTGGTTCCTCCTACATCCTCTGTCATGCAAGTTGCCCAATGATGTACAGTGTTCAGAATCCCTTTCCAACGCTCTCTCACAATTAAGGCGAATGAGGTATGATTTAGTTGCGTTCCGAATTTAATTAAGATGCCCATTGATACTGTTGCCGACCTTTGCACTTTCAAATAGGACTCGAATATATGTCTGACTGACAGGGAGATCTCAAGCGAAAGGGCATTCCTTCTCAAGGGATCATAGTTTCTTTTTGTATCCTAGCGACTCTTTGTAAGCACTGCCAATAGGCCAATTCCTGAGCTCATGGAAATGTCTGCTGGCCTCGCCCTCATCCTGCAACAGAAAAACCACACACACACACACCGCGTGTCCCTTACTTTGCTCTCATTTTGTGGTGCGAATAGCTTGCAGATTGAACTTGCATGTTTCCTTTTCGTTAGCATTCGCACTTTTCTTGTCTGGCCGCAGTCCGCTGTCTCGATTCATTCATATACTTGTTTGCTGCTCATTCTTCATTCAGTTGTCGACTGGGATCGGCTCTCACCTGCCCGGGCATTCTTTTGTTAGGGGTGCACTCTTTGCCATTCAGCCGTGTGATATCATCGCAATCCCTATCTCTTCCTCTCTCCCTCTTTCCCTCTCTCTTCCTCTCTCTCCTCATCTCTCGTTCTCTCTCTCGCTCTCTCCGTGTCTCTCTTCTGTATCTCTACATGCATATGCAAGCAAAATACTGCGGCTCCCCTCCGTGGGCGCGGATTTGCGATTTGCGCCCTCGGGGCAAGTTTCATACATGCTTACGTAGACACACTTTTGGAGGCTTTTTCAGTCTTTTTTCATCTTAGCTCAGTTTCTTCTTCATTCTTGCACGTCCGTGTTCATATAGCATCTTTCGTTTTACTACTCCTTTTACCAATTTTCTAAAATTAGAAATTTGCCTTGTGAGTTATGCAAACAGGGAAAAACTATTTAAACTAAACACTGATTTTAATTATTTTGTCAAGAAATCTTCTCATGTCATACTTAGCAGCGCTGCTTGACAAAGACAACTTTCGAGCTTCTTGTTAGTTGGATCAACTCTGCTTTACTTCCTTTCTTCTCGTTCCTGGAATTCGGAATGGAAATGCGGTATTCATTTACTTGTAGGGGGGAGGCGGAAGAGGGAGAGATCGGGGGGGGGGGGGCTATATCCGTATTTAGAGTATTCGAAAATGAGTTCGAATTGGCCGGTCTATTTCATTTCTTCGTCCTGAAGATTCGTGCCTTCTGTTAAATGACTCCGCTTCGGCCAAGGAGATGCCCTTGAGAGACGAATTTGATTCTCTCTCTCTTTCTATCTCTATTTCTCTCTTTTTCTATCTCTCTATTTCTCTTTCTTTCTATCTCTATTTCTCTCTTTCTATCTCTATTTCTCTCTCTCTCTCTCTCTTTCTTTCTCTCTCTCGGAAGTAGGTCTCAGGACACGCAAACAATCTTGGCGACTGAATGCCAATCGGAGGAGAATACAAGAGAGAAATAGAGTGATAGGAATGGAGGCGGAGTGAGAGTAGGAGAAGGCAAACACAGGCTTCTTTCCCATCGTTACTGTTTCTGAAGAGATCTGGGAGATCCAAATGGCCAACAGGTAGAAGGCAAAGCAAAGAAACAAAAGGTTAATAGGGCAAGAGAGAAGCGGGCTATGCTTATGTTAGTCTCATCGCGTGTAAGTGGTGTTCGCTAGAATTGGAGCTTTGTTCCATAAAAGTCTTATTTAGACTCTTCCTGAACCTTGCAAAATGATTAATGAAAACTACGTATGTTTTTTTTCTAGATAACTCGTTGATCATGTCAATCCACTTTTAATTTCAGTCCATGTGATGGCATGTCGTATTTACGACTCATATCGCAACTACACAAACAAGTTGCAGGATACGCGCCATTACACAGAAATGCCAACAATGCGGGCAGCTTGTCTGTTGCTTTGGTGCACTGTTTCAGCTTTCTATGATAGATGGAGAGATATCGATAAAAAGCAAGATGTCGGAGTGCGAGAGATCGACAGAGAAAGAGGCATAAATAGAAAAATCCATCTCATCTTTTTGTAGAGTCTACAACCATCCTCCCACTTAGGCCCCCACGAATGCTCCACCTGCCTAGGTCTCCGCCCTTCACTTGGCTCCTTGCACAGCCCCGGGCCTTTCCTCAACCACACGAAGAACGGCCATCTCATGCACACTGTGCGGAGTACTCTCTCTCTCTTTCTCTTTTCTCTTTCTCTCTCTCTCTCTCTTTCTCTTTCTCTTTCTCTCTCTCTCTCTCTCTCTCTCATCTCTCAGGCCTGTCGCACAATCTTCCCGCCCCCACTTCTCTTCATTAGCAGTATTTGCAAGTAGTATATGTATGTACATATGTATGTATATATCATATAATACTGTGTGTGCTGATAAGTACCGCGAGGTCTAAGCTTCGTGTGATAAATCGTCTTTTTAATGCCAGCGATCGCGGCCGATTAAGACGCCGACTTGACGGTCCTCAATTAGTCTCTCCCACTCTTCATTTTGTACTCTCTATCTCTCTCTCTTTCTCTTCCTCTTTCTCTCTCTCGAGGTATTTCTAACCCGCTTGCGAGACTCCTAATCGCCTCACTCTCTTTCCCAACGCCGAAATGGGAGAAACATCCCAATCTGACGACTCTCTCTCTCTCTCTATCTCTATTTCTCTCTATCTCTCTTTCATTCACTCTCTCTCCTTTTCTCTCTCTTCCCCTCTCAACACATCTCTTATCACGAATTAGCAGACTAAATATGTGTATGCACAAAGTAATGTTTCTGGAAATTGACGATGATTGGGAAGCCTGGATGTCTAGGCCCCCCTAGGCCGCCTCCTTATCCCCATTTCCGATCGTGTCCTCATGGAGTGCCCACCCGCAGTCACCGGACGTTAATTGGCCGTAGCGAATGTGAGAGAGATAGAGATTAAGAAATAAAGAGAGAGAGAGAAATGAGGGGGAGCAATGGAGACACGAAAATTTGATGTAGAGTAAAAAGAAGGAAAAGAAAGATAGCTGGCCGAAGTCGCGCAGAAAATGAGACGCGTGAATTGACACAGAGAGAAAAAAACGCAGTGAAAATTGATTAATTATAATGTAATACGGCCTGATACGTCCGAATTAGAGGAGGAGGGGGGTGTCCTCATCCGGTGAAGTTTTTATACGCGGGTATGAATGCACCTGTTAAGGCATGAATAGCTAGAATAGCTTGGATGAAGCTTATCGTTCGATCTGAAAATGAGTACTTTTGCTCCATTCGTGAGTTTTTGTTTCTCTAACACGTTCTCTGTATTTTTGTTGGTTATTTGCAACTCTCGCCTCTTGTCGATTGTCAAGTTCTGAACCCATAAAATGAAGTTGTATTTCTAACAAAAAGAGTATTGCAGGATGGTCTGTCCATGAGCGTTCATAAATTAGACTAGAGTCTTCTACTATTTGCACTCGTGTTCAGCTGCAGTGCCCAGCTTATTTCTTTGCTGCTTCACTCTTTGCAATGTCCCTTGCGGATCGTGATTATAATATTCAAAAGACACCGCCATGCCACTTTGCCATTGTTTTCGCGAGGTGTAGAATACTGCTGGATGTTGATGAGAGAAGAAGAACAAGAAGCTCGTCTCTTTCTTTCCCAATATCTTGCACTCCTTCTCTCTCGTGCTCTCGCACTCTCTCTCTCTCTTTCTCTGAAGATTGTCTCTTTCTCTCCTAATTCCTCGCACTCTATCTCTCTCTCACTCTCTTTCGATGCTCTTCCTCTTCTCCTCCTATTCATCTAGCCAATTCCACGATACTCTCTCCCTGTCAACCGTCTCAAATGACCGCTAGCATAAGTTGTATCGCGCCGAGACTTAAATTGGCTCCCTTCATGCCAGTGACATCTCAACTCGCTTACCAGGTGCAACCAACACTGCATTTATCCAACTTCCTGGTTTCCATTTGTTTCTACTTATCTATTTTTCTCTCCATTCACTATACCTCTCTGCCTCTTTTTTTACTGGTATTCTCATCGCTTTTCTTTCACTGTGTCTCTCTCCTATGTACATTCATAACATGCATTTGTAGACAACGTCTTCTCTTCTGTTTCTTTTTTAAGAAGATGACGAAGAGAGGAGCCTTCTCCGTATCGGATACGCAATTTAATGTTGTCCTTAATTGCCGCCCCGCTCTACCAGACGAAAACACCACGCGCATCCTTTCACTGCCGTCTAATTGAAAGAGGAAAAAGAAGGTCGCACTCACTATTTTCTGTTTCTAGAATTTGCGAGCGTCTCCTATAATCAGATGCAAGCTGTGGTAAACTGAATAATAAGAGATGTTAATGATTGGCTCCTCGCAACACCTCAACTATGAATGGAGAAGAGAGACGGATTTTAAATGAATATGACATTTTAAAGCATTGACTATTTTGCCCTCGTTATCTATCCTTACTTTCATTTTGGTTCTTTAATCTTGAGGATGAGAAATGTCTTTTAGCCAGCTCTTGTCTTTACACCTCATAACAACTTCGTAATCTGGAATGCTTATTGCAATATGCTTAAAAGCTAACCATATGTTAGTTAGCCGAAGGAATCTTTATCCAATATTATTAGTTTGACAGATCTTACTTGCAAAAGAGCGCCCCCTTTCGCTGAAATGAAAAACTAATCCTCGCTGAAGGGTGAACGTGAACGCCTTGTGATCGTTCTGTACTTCCGTATTGTTTAAATAATCTCTATGCCTTTATACACGCCAACTTTCATCAGATAAGTTCTAGAACTCTATCTACTGCATAGCTTCAAACTTGTCCAGATAATGCCTAATCTGATATGCTTCCGAGAGTACGTCAGATATCAGATATCACTCTTCTTTGAATATGTTCTGTAGCGTGACCGACGCTTTTTTGTGACTACGCATTATTAATCCTCAGCTAAAAATACAACGAACAAGAAAAAAACCCATCGCATATCCGTGATTACTCTTTCTCTCATGACCGAGCCGGACTTCATCCGTAAATAGTAAAAAAATTGTTGCTACATATATTCCAAGATGCCAGGAGAGATGCCGTCGAGATCGGAGGCCGAAGTCGTGGCTGTTCCCTCCTCCTCGGCTGCCTCTTCGCTTCCCTCCCTCGTCGTCAGCTGCAACGCCGCGGCGCACTTCAACGATTCCGTCGACGTCGAAGCATGCAGCAAGAGTTCGCTTTCTTCTTTTCTCTGCCTTTTATTTCTGTAATATCATGAAATTTCTTTCTTCCGAATGAATAAGTCAATTTCTTGCCTTCTCCATTTTGATGAATTGATCAGTCAATTTGCATTATTGCACATGGCAAAATATATTTGACGTTAAGGTGGCTTCCGCTATTACGACGCTTGTCGTTACGGCTGCATGCAGGACATGTCGATTCAGGGACTCGCGCACAATCCAGATCTCGAAGAGGCCATCTACGGGCGGGTGAGTCACGGCACTATTTCAGTCTGTCTTTTCTTTTTCTTAGCTGTAAAACATTGATGTTATGGCAAGCGAAAACGTAAGTACCTTCTGGAATATCTTCTTTGGAATGTTCTACTGTTTCCACACTATTGCTCTTTTCAAAGTGAGCATTTCTTGAAAGTGTCCTTTTGGCACGCCATCTACAAGGGCGAATGGAGCAAGATTATGCATGTCTGGCTGTGCACTGAGATTAAATTAATCTTGGCATGTCCCTTTTATCTCTCTCAGTGTACCTATCTCTCTTTCTCTCTCTTTCCTTCTGTCTCTCTCTTTCTCCGTCTCTCTTTCAGACTCTCCTTATCCGTCCTTTTTTTTTCTTCGTCATCTGATTGAGAAAGCTCTCTCTGGCCTGTCGTTCAATCCGCGCTCCATTCAAATGTATCGCTATTCCGATGCGCTCTTTTAAAAAAAAGAAGAAAAATGAGATAGCTAAAGTAGCTCCCTGCTCTCTTGTCTAAAAGAGTAAGGAAGAGTGAGAGAGAGGCGTGGGAGGGAGAGCAAGACAGAGTGAGAGAGAAAGAGAGAAAGAGAAGGAGAGCATCTTCATTGCGGAGACCCTTCCTGGGGAGATCGCCTGTTGCGAAATGACGAAGCACTCCTCATCCATTGCCGGCTCGAATAATGCTGAAGAGGAACGTAGCCACGTAGATTGAGATGAGACGAGAGGAGGAGAGAGGAGGTCAGAGAGTATAGTAGACAGAGAGGAGAGACAGTTGGTGAAAGAGAGGGACGAGAAAAAGAAGAGGGTGAGAGAGAGACAGAGAGAGAGAGAGAGAGAGAGAGAGGTGAAATGGAGAAATCCAGGAGTAGCAACTCATCTACGAAGAGCAGCAGGCAGCCTCAACTGTCGCTCATCCGTCTCACTTTCCTCTTTCTCTCCCTCCCTCACTCTCTCCATGCAATTGGGCCTCTCAATTAAGTAGCGCACCGATGCTCATCTCTCTGCTGCTCTCAAGCTCCACCGCTCTCTCCCTTCCACCTTTCTCTCTCTCACTCTCTCTCTCTCTCCTTGTTCTGCTTCACTGCACTACCTAATCAGATCAGCATCTCATAGACGGCCGGGCTTCTGCCCACGGGAGCTTTCTTCTCCTTGTGCTTCTGTTTTGTCCCGTCCGGTAGCCGAATAAGACGTTGAAGTCTCTTTTTACTCCCACCTCTAGCATCAGCCACAATACTTCTTGGATTCTAATGAACATCTTGACAAATGGAACTGAAGTTAAGATAGTAGAACTGAAGATTATGATCGCGCAAGGGGATATCTGACGTTGGATTAATACTTGTTTGAAATTTATGAAGGGCCATTGCATACACATATTTAATTCCAGAGATACCTGCAATACAGTACAACAATGCAGCAGAGAAAATACCGGGTTTTTTCATTCAGATATTCCCGATCCTGATCGTATTTGTCGTAGCAGCCAACGTCATGGTCGCAGTCGTTCTTTCCAAGAGACACATGGCACGTTTTAGAGAGGAAAAGAGACATCGCAAAATGTTATCATCGACACCAAAAACACGCACATACGTAAAACATCTAAATATACCACTTTTATCTGATGTAGAAATATACTGACAATAAAAATAAAACTCATGTCCTATAGGTAACACCGACAAACGTCGTCCTTCGGTATATGGCAATCGCCGATTTGTGCGTTGGACTGACGCCTCTGCCGTGGACGCTATATTTCTACACATTCGGGTATGGGAACAAAAATTAAGCATATTCAAAAAGTCTTGAAATTATTTGTGCTGCATTTTTTCAATATATAAAAAAAATTTTCTCGCAGAAACCATCGGCGAACCGAACACCTCGAGCTGTGGTGGTGTTATTTGTTCAAGTACAGCATGGACGCCTTTCCGCCCATCTTCCACAACGTCGCCATGTGGCTCACTGTGCTGCTCGCAGGGCAAAGGTAGCATTTTTGAAAGTAGAAATGAAGTACCTAATCAATCAATCAGCGCCCAATTTGTTACCAGTAAAAACAGTTGAAATATTCAGATACATCTCGATCGCTTATCCCCTTTATTCTCGTAGCCTCTGCAGTGTAAAGAACGTGCGATTGTCAACGGCTGTTATAGCTGTACGTTTAGTTTAATTGAAATTTTTTGTTTCCTTTGTGACTGGCTATATGTAATGCTAGAAAAATACTACGCAAAAATGTCATCGCTAACTTTTTTTGATTTAGTTGATATCGATCACATGTGGTCTGCCAAAGTCTTTCGACGCGACCTTCGAGGTGTTTGACGGGTACATCTTCAGCGAATCGGGCAACAAGACTCATCTTAGGTTGCAATCCTGGAATAATACTTTCGTGGAAATGATAGACCGTAGCCATTGCAGTTTATTTACGGTATTTTTTTTCAAATTAAATTTGGCAACAAAAATCATTCAGGGCGTGCCTTTCGCTGGAGACTGCATTGATAGAGTCGCTCGGGACGAATCTCTTTTTCAACATGTACTTCTGGACGCGAGCGGTCGTCTTCATCATCACGCCTTGCGCTCTTCTTATCGTTCTCAACGGATTTCTCATTCGAGGCATTCGACGGGCACAACAACGCAAGCTTAGGCTGCTTCAGTCAGTCCCACTGCTGAATTGGAAGATCGAGTCGCTTATTAGACACATCTTAGATTTATTTCTTCTTCAGAATATTTTGCATGCTTTTATATATTTTTAATTTTACTTGTTTAAGAGAGAAGCGAGCGCGCGAAGCACAGCGACAGAATGACACGAACTCAACCAGTCTAATGCTCGTCGTTATTGTCACCATCTTTCTCGTTGTGAACCTCCCACAGGTCAGAGTTTGGTTCGGAAAAAGAATCGACTTCAAAAATATAATCTAAAATGATATGTATTTCTTTAGGCGATCTTCATGGTTGTGTTATGCGTCTGCAACACTTTTTCACTGCGACTGTCGATTCTGGAAAGCATGTTTCCTGTAGTTTTCCTGCTGGTCAACAACATGTTAATTATGGTACGCGTAATTAAAGATGGCCTAACCAAGATAAAAAAAGCTTAAAATGGTGCATAATCATATTCATCCAAATGTTCAATGAATGATGTAAACTTAATAGTCAGAAAAGAAGCGGATCTCTTTAGGCAACATACCCAATCAACTTCGCAATCTACTGCTTCATGTCGAGCAGCTTTCGACAGACCTTCCAGGCGCTCTTCTGTCACACCATTCGAAAGTGAGTCTTTCTCATAACTCTCATAATGTCCTCTCTTTTCTCAAATATTCGACCCCACCGCAGCGAATTGGCCTTTGATCTCGCATATTTACTTTTTCTCAACTAGTCTATCCGTTCTGTTTGCATTTCGTCGAAATGGTGAGGATGTTTTGCCTTTTGCTGACCGCTGCTGTCAGATCGCATTGGCCTGTCACGGCTCTGCCTCCATTCCCGCAGAGGCACGCTCTTTGGTGTAGCGTCCTTTGCAAAAAGAAAGCATCGGAAATCGTACGTGAAAATGAATGGATAGATCTCTGTGATCAAACCTCATGTTTTTAAATGTTCTGAAGGGCAAAAATCATCGCGGCGATGCTGATCAATTCGAAATTTGCAGATTTTTGTTTAATTATGGCGTAAAAAATATGCATATAAGTTTTCGCACGATTTTGCTCCTCGCACGGAAGACATTTTGTCAATAACATTTACTTCCAATGTATTCTCACTACGAAAAATTATTCCATCAGCGTTGTGAGATTTTTTTTCTAATGAAATTATAAATGTCGGGACAAAATATTGACACCGTGACGTCAGTGAAATACTATAATTTTTTTAAATGTTCGAATCTCAGGCCTTCGTTGTTGCTTCGACCGGACGCGTCGATGCTCGCGGAGGCGCGTCGCTCGGAGACGTCGGGCGTCAAGTGCGGCTTAGTGGACGACGGCGCCGGGCTGTCGGACGACCAGCGCTCGCTGCTGCTCCGGGCAGCGGCCGCGAACGCCGCGACGACTGCGGCCGGCGCGGCTGCTGCCGCTGTTGCCGCCGCCACGGCTGCGGCGAATGGACAACGATACGACACGGTCTTCTTATAGCAGAGCAGAGTTTATTCGACCAGTTATGGAATCACAAACATGTTGTTTGCTTATGTATGCGCTCTCATAATCAATTATTCAATTATACATATGTATGTACATATACATACATGTATTCTCTGCAAGATGTCATTAAATTATTCGTTATTGAATGAAGCTTTTCTCTTGTCAAAGTCTCTTCAGAATTCTAACGCTTTCCAAAAGAGGGTTGAATTGATACCGTAATGAACATACATATTAATCGGACTTGCTTATTTTTTCATTGAGAGTAACTTGCGAAGAATTCGTCAAAATTCTCAACATAAAAACCATGCCATCTCTTCAACGGATGTCTTAAGATATAAATTTTCTTTATTTTTTTTTCAAAAGTAAACAAGGAAAATGTTGAACATATGATTTGAAAAAGTGTATCCTTTCTTCGTTTGTTATTATAATTTCTTCCACTAACTTGGGAGCGCATAGAATAAATGATAAGTATCAGTGATTTATGGGGAGTACATTGATAGTAAGCTAGTTATTTTTGCCTGACCTTGTAGATCTTTTTAGCGGAATTCATACAAAGTGTTCCATGTTGGAAAGCTACACCTCCGTTTTTTTCATGCTAGACATCTATTTTTGGGTCAATTTATTTATCAAAGCATACAATTATTTAATGACAGCAAAAATACGAGGAAAGTGATTGCATGATAACGAGGTGAAATACGAGCTTTCAAAGTACCAAAGCTTGGAAGACTGTGTAATGGAAGAGAAATGGCTTATTTTAGAATAAGGCAATATATACAACGGCATCATAATAATACTGATCGCTAAAAGTTTCTAATAATAATGTAGATTAAGCTGGGAAAGGACTTACTTAATATGCACTGCACTTTAATGCGAGGAATAATTACATAAGAAGAAAAAAAAGTTGGGATCAATGGAAGAAGATCATGAACGCGTAATGAGAAAGAGAAGCACGAAAGGTCGCATCAGATGGAGAGAAAGAGAGAGAAAAAGAGCTAAAATGGGAACGGAGAAGCTGCTGAAAATGAAGAGAAGGGAGAGCAAGATATGGAGACAGACTCTGTCGCAGCAAGTGAACCCGTACCGGACAGTCACGACATGCTCGGGAGGCTAAGCTGAGAGGGGGTGATATGTGTACAGGAGGATCTGAATTAACAGAGCCGGTATCTCTAGGGGAAGAGGGGGCAGTTGTCATCAGAGTCGTCAGGGGAGGACGAGTCAAAGTCGCATCCCTCGTCGGCCGAGTTGCAGCCTTCGTCATCGACGGCGGCAGCGGCCGACTCGGACACGGCGGCGGCTTCCATGGTCATGGCAAGCAGCTCGTCTTCATCGAGAAGCGAGTGCGCCTCGCAGTATTCGATGATTCGTTCGCACGCATCCCGCGTCACCTCCTCGGGGTAGGTGAGCACGAGGCGGAGCCAGCCGGGCGCAGAGAAAGCGGTGCCGGGCAGACAGAACACGGACTGCTCGCGGATCAGGCCTTGCACGAAGGGCGTCTCCTCGCCGTAGACACGGCGCTCGATGCCGACCATCATGTACATGGCGCCCTGCGGCTTCACCGGGATCAGGCCGGGCACTCGTTGCAGGCACTCGTAAACAATACGGGCGTTCGCGGCAATGATGCGCTTGGTGTTCTCGAAGAACTCTTGCGGTGTGTCGCGGAGGATGGCGGGGAGCGCGCCCTGGACGATGGCGTTCGGTCCAACAATCTTCTGTGAGAGGGCGACCATGCCACGCTTGACGTCCGCGAGCACGTCGAAGCGGTCGTGCACGATGCACCATCCCAGCCGCCAGCCAGGCACCAACCAGCTGAAGATGGAATGGATTAGGAAAATGAGTTATACGAACTGTGGAAACGGTGTAAAGGGAATATTCCAATCCACTGCATAAATGAGAGGATATGCTTACCGCTTGGCGATGCCGTCGATGGAGATGACGGGCACCTTGGGCGAGAGAGTCGCGATCGGGATGAATTCGGCACCGTCGTACACGAGGTCGCCATAGATCTCATCGGCAATGATCGGGACGCGGTATCGGTTGGCGATGGCGAGGATGTCCTCGAGGTGACGGCGCGTGAAGACGGCGCCGGTCGGGTTCGAGGGATTGTTGACGATGATGGCACGCGTTCGCTCGTCGATCAGGGACTCGAGGTGCATGAGGTCAACGCAGGCGCCCTTCTGCATGTTCAGGCGGTAGGCGCGATCCTGGAAAGCAAGGCATATATTGGACAGCTCGCAAATTCTCTTTTTTTTAGTCAGATTCTTTTCTGCTCATTGTCAACATGAGAAGCTGTATGTTGAATGTGTATTTACCTCGATGCCATGGGGTCTGCAGAGCGTGGAGTAGAGCGGGAAGCCGGGATTCGGGATGAGGATGTTGTCTCCGGGGTCGGCAATGGCTTCGATGGCAAGCTGGAGTGCATGAGAGGCGCCCGAGGCAAGGATGACGTCATCAGCAGTGAAGGGGGCCTCTTCGCAAGAGAAGTGCTCGACGACCGCCTGGCGGGCAGCTGGGCAGCCCGTGGACGGGAGATAGCCATCGTACTTGTGGGCGGCCACGACGTCCTGCACGGCGCGCGTCACGGAGGCCGCTGGCTGCAGCGTGCCCGTCAGTGTCGGATCGCCCAGGTGTAACTTTATAAGGCTCTTGTCCGGGTTCGGCGGCACGGCCATCGCGTCGCAGATGCGACGGATCGGGTTGACCGTGTTGCGCGAGTGCGCAGACCCTGCGAGCGGCTTCCAGTCACCGCATGCACGGAACGAGTTGATCTGCAAGGCGGAAATTACGGAACATGAAATGACCTTTGCGTATATTAAGATGAAATGAGATGTCTCCAGAGCATTCGAAAGAAAGGAAGGTGTGTTTTGGAGTATGCTGCGACCAATTGCGTCAAGAACACAAGATAGATCCGCTCGCAACGAGATTGATAACGGTGACACTTGGACCAAAGACTAATGATTCTGCATCTTTTTGTAATGAGCACGTTCTCTCGATCCTTACGAAAATGCGCAAAGGCTCTAACTTTCTTCCAGTTCATCCCATTCCTCTTTTAGCTCCTTCCTCTCTTTCGTTGACAGGGAAAGGATAAGTGAAGATGAGACATGAGAAGATGAGGAATGGGTGGGAAGTGTGCAAGAAGAGAAAGGAAGAGAAATGAATGCAAGCGTATCTCGGTTATGGATAGAAGGAAGGGAAAGAAGATCAGAGAGAGAGAGAGAGAGAAACAGAGGAATAGAGAGAAGATTCGAGAAGTGAATCGAAAGTGGAAACTCACGATCTGGACGTCCGTCTTCTCGAGCTTGGAAGAGAGCTCACGAGCGTAGTCACGGCTGTGCTTGTGGGCAGGCATGATGTGTGTGAGAGAGTGAGAGAGTTGAGAGAGTTGAGAGTTGGAGCGAGTTGCTGCAAGTACGGGTGAATGACCAATGAGTTGTATGCGAAGAGTGCTGTTATGATCGGACGCGGCATTTAAGCAAATAAGAGACATGAAGAGAGAGTGAGACCAGAGAAGGAATACGGTAGAGGCAGCGAGGGAAAAAGAGGCAGAAGAATAAGAAAAAGAAGAAGCAGGAGCTCCTGAAGCCCTGCTTGAGCTGCTGAGGGCACTGAGCTTCTTTTGGAAGACTGCTGAGGGTGCAGTTGGCTGTGGCCGAGCTTACACTGCCCTCTAATATATATAGCCCGGTCTGCGAGTCGGCCGCAGCCCGCCCGCCCCTTTCAACGCAAAGTCGCACGCGGCGCTGAGTTACGCTGGCGGACTGTGCGCCTCTCCGCCGGACTCTGCGCTCTTTCGTCCTCGCCACTCTGCGCCCTCCGCAGCCGCCATGCTCTCTCGCCACTCGCACTCGGCCGATCTCTAGCGCCGCTTTCTCACGGCCCGCCTACGTCGCACGAGCGATGATGAAATCGCAACGTGACCGACCGTCAAGGCGATGGTAGTGGGAGAATGAGAGAGAGTACGGTGGAGGAAGAGAGCAAGACGAGCAGACTGGCTATGAGAGAGTACACGGAGAAGGTAGACGGTCAGAGACAAAGGAGAGCTTGGCTAGAGAAGCAGAGACCGTCATCATGATCACACCACTTTGGCTAATTGTGTTATGCATGTACATAGCTCATTGTAATGAGAACATGATGTCGAATGATCGCGTGCTAGCGATTGAGATGTTGCAATTGCTTGAACAGCCACAGTCATCCTCGCAGTCGCTGTGACCACAGAGAAGATTCTATCGAACTGCCAACATCGTTCCGCCTTCACATAAACACTTCATATTTGGCATATCAAGAGTATATTTTAGCAAGATTGAAAGTTTGTAACCATCTTGGGTCCTGTTCATAAGCGGAAGTCTAGGCTTACTGTACTTTGCATTCCATTCGTCTCATTCCACTCTTGCATCAGATTTACTGATCGAAAGAGAAGAGATGGAGAGAGAATGGAGCGCAAGAGAGAGAGAGAGAGAGGATGACAGAAGGGAAAGGGAAGAGATGAGCGAAGGGAAAAGAGATTGGACCAAGCAATGCAGGAGTGAGATGGTGGACTAATGTGATGGGAGAGAAGGTGAGCAAGTGAAGGTGGATGAGAGATATTATATACAAGGGAATGAGAGATGGCAAAGAGAGAAAGAGTGAAAGAGAAAGAGAGTGTGTAACCAGAGAGCACGAGGCCTTTTTCTCATACGAAGAGACCACCGATAAACAGACCATCTCATAATATGCCTCGTGTTCGTGTGGGTCGCCAGCGGTAGGCTAGACAGCTGGCGTAATCCATCAGAGAAGGGAGTGAGGCGAACGGGAGAGGTCATGTTGGGCTAGACTGATGCAATTTATAATATGCCAATTGGTGTTGTGGAAGGAAGAAGAATAGTTGGGGGGGGGGGGTTAGATTGTATGTATGTATGCAGCTACATGCACTGTGTACAGTCGTGTCACACTTGCCACCAACTCAGTTATTTACTATCATTGCTTCAGCACTTCCAAATGGTCAGAAATAACAGGTCAGACCGTGCTTGGTCTTCATGCGTCATCCGGTTGTGAACTATAAGGGCGTAGCGCAAAAGGAGGGCTAACTAGTGGGCTAGGCTATTTGTTGTTATCCGGTTGATAAATGGGATAAGATCGTAGTCAACCTCTTGGCATACGTCTTTTCTAGGACCGGAAGCAGTCCAGTCACTTTACATTCCAGTATCATTCATGAACGGTCCTCTCTTCACTCTCTCTCCCTCTCTCTTTCTCTCTCTCTCTCTCTCTCTCTCTCTCTCTCTCTCTCTTTTGTCATCATTCTTATCCATCTATCTCCTTTTCGCTTGGTCTCAATATAGGCCGGTTCTTCGAGGTGAGAGAGCGCTATTTTTAGCCCACCCGCCACGCTGCCTGTTACTAAATTTTAGCGAGCGCGAAAGTATGTTGGACATACTTCGTCACAATGACTGAACACGGGAACGAATGCACTTATAATAAATAATCACCTCTAAATCTGCGCTTATTCTCTGTCACTCTGAGAAATGCTTCATTTTGGCCTAATGTCTTAAAGACAATTTCGATTCATCTCCATTAGAATATCCATAAATCACCATCTTATCAGTCCCTTGCTCACGTCATATTTGCCAGGCTGACTAACTTGGTCGGTTACGGGACACTAATTAACCTTTTTTCTTAGACCAACTCGTCGAGAGAGCGCGAAAGTTCGCTCGACATCATTGAGAGATAAGAATACTCATCTCTCGGTTTTGCGAGGTCATAAATAACGAGTTGGTTTATAGAAGTCAGCCAAAAATGGAATGATGTGTAGCAGGAATGAGAGAGATGGGTTTGTTTACACGTTTCGCGCCAGTTATGGCGTCAGGTACTGCTGATGAACTAAAGAAGACGAGAAAGAGACTGAGAAAGAGATGCAAGAAGAAAGAGAAGAAAGAGTTGAGGAAAAGTACGAGGGAAACAAAAAGAAGGAAAGATAAAAAAAATAGGAGAGAAGTAAGGACAGAGAATGAGAGAAACGACTGATCAGTGGTGTACACGCGGTGCTTGTAGTGCGTAGCCTGTGTCTTGGCTAAAAACATACCTGGCAATACATACTACGGCCTTAAATAAAGATATCAATTCGAGAGTGTCGTTCAATGAATTGGCGAAGTGAACTTCATTAAGATAATTTATAGTTGCAATATGAAAGGGAATGAAGTATAAAAAAAAGATGTATCAGTTTTGAAAATGGTTCTCTTTTTAAAGCAGTATATTATTTTTAACTCTAGATAAAATTCCAGGAAAAATCACACAAACCGGCTTGCACAATGTGCCACGATTACAGACTATTGAATACAAAATTTCGGACACAGTCAGAAAATACTTCCGATCTTGGGCCAGCTGTGGTAGGTGAAATCAATTATCAAATAATTGGAACAAATAAATTAATGCAAGAAAGGAAGTCGCAGACTCTGACCCGGGGCGGAAAATAGGCAGCCAGTGGAGGAATCCGCCATTCCACTGATAACACGGAACTGTTATCAGACTAATCTCTCTATTGTAAGCAAGCAATAAAGGGAGGCTTTACAGAGTGGGCATCGCTATCAGCAACTTCACGAAGAGATGGTGAGGGTGTGTGGTCGACTATTGGGATGAGAGAAGTAGAGTGAGAGGTAGAAGCGGAGGCTTCCTGGATGCATGCTCCTCTTGCGGAGCCCTGCTTATCTAGTGCTTCATTACTGCGTCAGCTTGCAAGCGCGAGCCTGTTGTCCGGCATTCCTGGCACGAAAAGGGCAGAGCGGCTGCGAAAGGACTCTGACGCTGGTTGTGAGATGCTCTCTCAAGGGAGCATGCTTTCTTTCTTTCTCTTTGTTCCTATCAAAACATTTGTTGCTCGGCAACCTTAACACCCAAAAGGAGTGGACGTCAGTGACAGCCTTCAGGGCTCCACATTCCATATCATGATGCCCTTTCGCTTCATGTGTTCGTGTGACGTTTTCCCCCTTCGGAACTTTGCCCTTTCTTGACATATTCAAATGTTGAATAATAGCTCATTTGAATGCTTCCCAAATGGCAATCAATGTGCAAAACGTCGAAAATACTTTGCCTTCGTAATAATTCGTAGAAGATTCGAATACGTTGTTGTCTCTCTCCGAATGATGACGGTCTTTGATGTCCATTTGTCCCCTTTTTGACACCAAATTTGCAAGAGTGCAAACATCTCTGCAAAGAATTCATTTCCATTTCGTTGCGTTCCGTTTCTTCGATCTGTCAGATGTCGATATCTTTTGCACACTTCCATTTCGCTTACTTCCTCATCTCTTCAGTTCATATCATGATAAATATAAAAAAGGAAGGCATTGAAAGAGAGAGAGAAAAGAATAAGATGGATGATTGAGATAAAAAAGGGGAGAACAAGTTGAGAGAATTTGCGAAGAGAAGAGAGTGTCCGTTAGAGTGTGAGAACCTAAAATGTCATTTCTAATTTTCTCGACCAATACGTTGACAGGCGGTTAGTAGGAGAGAAAAAGCGCGCAACAGGAGAGTAGTGAGAAGAGAGAGAGAGAGAGAGAGAGAGAGAGAGGCGAGAAGTTTGGGAATGATATGGTGGGGGAGGGGAGAGATTAACGAGAGAAGAGGGGGAAGAGATGGTTAGGCGAACTAGGCGGAGTGGGAACGGAGCGGAGGAGGAGGCTGAGCATCAAATGGACCACTGTCGACGAAATCCGCCAATACTCTGCGCCTTCAACGAAACCTCTCCTGCTCATCAGCCGAACCGCGGCTCATCCTTTTGTGTTTAACCACCTCTCGCTCTCTCTCTCTTCCTTTCTCCTTTCTCTATTTCTCTCTCGCTTATCCCCTCCTCCTCGATATCGATACTTCGTCGAAAAGCGCGTCCTTTCTACGCCATGCTCGCGTGTCTGCAACGACGGCCAGCGGCTATCAACAGGAGACGAACTTCCGCTCATTCGTATGTTATTTTTGTTGATTTACCAACTTTCTATGTTTATGTGTTAATTTCACAGAAATGTTGTAAATTTTTATATTTATAATTACCTATTCAAATTCGCTATTGCACATTGTTCGTATTAATTGAACTAATTCCCTTATTTTTTGTTGAGGATGAAATACTTTTTCTTTAATACGCTATATTTCATCATTTTAAACATAACTTTACATATATTTTCATCGGGTTTTTTTAATGCATACATGTTTATTAGTTTACCAACCATGTGATATATGTATAATCAACGCAATTACATTTCATTCAATCCCTTGCTTTCGTCCATTTCAAAATTTTTTCTTGCGATAATCAAAGGGAAGCTTATTTGAAGTGAATTTAGAACTCTTGATTTTTATCTCTCTTTAATCTTTATTAATGCTCATTTTGAATCTTTTTCAAGCTCGCAATTTCTTACCCTTCACTTCTTGATTTGCTTTTTAACGTTAAATCTCTGAAGTTTCGCAGTTTAAGCTAAATTCAAATACGGTTAAGTAAGCCATATGTCGGATTTCTGCCAATTCATTGCGTTTTACAAGACATATTTGTCTAATTTCAATCCAACCTTGAGCTATCATTGCTGTAACTACAATTATTCCATTTTAGTTCGCTTTCGTTTTCGCTTTTACAGATGCTATCTTATTTCAGCAAATGAATATTTGATCTTATTGATTTATCGTGTATAATGTGAAATCAAACTGCCGTTTATTTGTATTTGTCTGGATAAGCCTGCAGTTGTTTAGTGGCGAATTATGATATATGTTGTTTGTATCTATATGACGCCTGAATTTATCATCTCTTTTAATCTCACTGAAATAAAGTTAAGCCCCATCAGAATCAGTTGTGTAGTGAAACAATGAATACGAGTACTCAGAAAAGCAATAAGATGTGAAATCGAATTAATGAATTCGACAGTCATCAGTTAGTTTGAGCCGTAGATCTAATCATAGTATCGTTGATTTATCATCTATATATGAGAGTTAGGAAAAAAGATACATGAAGACGAATTTAATCTGGAAACCGATTAGCTGGTTAGAAAACGATCAACTTTTTTTTATTTTCTAGCACATTCTCTCAGTCATTACATTTTCCTTTTCAAACTCCCACACTTCTTGCGAGTCTCTCTTCTCTTCTCTTCTTGTCTCTTCTACTTTCTTCTTCCATCTCCACTTCTCTTTCTCTCAATCATCACCACCCTTCTTGTCACATCTATTTCTATCTCAGCTAGAGCCAGGCCGTGTCAACGAATTCAGTGAGTGCAGTGCCGGCGGCGGGCAAAGCAACGAAATGCGAGAGAGTGAGAGGGGCAGAGAAAGCAGAGTGAGAGAGGAGATATAGCAAGGTAGAAGGGGACAGTGAGAGTGAGAGGGTGCAAAGAAGCCGAATAAAAGTGAGAGTGGAGAGAGCAGACGTGAGATGAGAGAGTGGAAGACGAGCAGAGTGCCACGCAAGGTATCACTGGCCCTTGCGAGAGAAGACAGGTTGCTAGCTGGCTGAATAGCAGAACACGCATGCTTTGCTAGCCGTGACCGCGAAAAAAGAATGACTGAATGAGAGAAAAGCGAGAGAGTGTGTGACGGCAAGAGAGCACCTTCCTAATCTCCGTTCAAGTTGTCATCACCGAATTCCTTGTTCGCTTGTTGGCTCAAGAATGATACAAAAAAGTAGATCGCTTAATGATTTGCGAACTTATTAATACCAGATCCATCTGTTCCATATGAATGGCGAAATGGTAGTAATGAGTAATCAAAACTCAGCATAAACATATTTTCGATATGTTGGAACATTAAAAGGGATTAAATTTACGGCTATTCTGCCAACGAACGGATGGATTGGGATGGAACTTGTCAAGTTAGATACATCGACAAGTTATTATGGCAACTTAGAGACGACAATATACATTTCAATGTCTTGCCAATGTGGAAAGGGGTGTGCTAATGATAATAGTTAGAATTTCAAAGACAAACTTCGACATGCGTTTATTAATAGGGATAAACCGCCAAAATAACGTAAACGTTTTATTTATACGAAGCATGAGTTGTATTTTCAGTGAGTTTTTACATCGAACACCTACATATTAGCAGCAATCGCTGCAACTTAACTAAAAATACCAATTTTGAGACTTCTGCAGGTCTTTTTTTCTCATGAAGAATAGTCCTTGTGTATATTACAAGTAAGTGCATTTGCAAGTTATAAGCGAACGAGAACAAGGCTTTCACAAGGCTTTCATAATTTATTCTCCTTTGACAATCTGTAACATAAACTTTTTTCATTCGTGAAATTTATCGAAAAATTATTTATAAGAGGTCACGATCTTTTTCTTCATAGTAGCACTACTGCAGGTGCCATAATACTATGTTCTGTTAAGTTAATTTAAAATAAAATAAAATATAAATCATCAAGGAGGTATTGCTGCCAGAAAAGGTGCCACGTATGGAGATCAAATTATCAATGAGATCATGCACGAGAATCATTATGAGTACAAATATGGCATGTTGTTCAAGTGGCTTGACAAGTCTCATAAAGCTTTTTAAAGTGAAAGTCGATAAATTAAAAACAAACGTGTTAAGAAAAGATAGAGGTCGCAAGGGTTATTGCTATTTCATTAATACATATCAGAAATAAATATTCTTTGACACTGTGATGAGACCCTTGGTCACTGCGAACTCTTCGAACCACAATATACAAGTTCTTCTTCTGCATATTCTCGACAAATCATTTTATGTTATATCGGCGTGACTATTGAATGTCGAGTAGAAGCAATTTGTCACGCAAGTCGAGTGGAATTGTGTAGAGAAGCAGCGAATGGATTGACGCTCGTGAAGGAAGCGAAGCCTGCAATCGAAGGCCAGCCATTCAGTTTACGCTTTTGCTCATAAATTTAACGTTTTTTCCCCCAATTTAGCGTCATAAATCAATTTGTTACTTGTTCGTTTCGCAGTCTTGCCTTTCGCTTTCTTGGGCATAACTCTTTTCGTGAATCTTCTGGTGTGATCTGGCCTAATCTGTCACTTCGTTGACATTAGAAAAGGATGTCGTTCGCAACGAAAAGTGGCAAGGTCACGCGTATTTGTGTGATTCAAGACAATTCTCTCTCCGTCTATTCAACCGCTGAGTCTGCGGCGGTTCTCTTCCTCTTTTCACAAGTTTTTTCGTCGTTCTTCTCCGAGCGGACTCGCTGCATGACAAACGCCGAGTGTGTTAAGCGGACCGAATTAGACCACGTGGCTTGGACCGTCTTGCTTCTCTGCCGTCTCCACTATCATTTCCATCTCTCACTTTCCTGATTTCTCTGTCTGCCTACATTGTCTCCTCATTTGCATGCTTGTTTCGTCCCATTTCTCATTCCTAATAAGAAAGAATGTCATCAAGTTGACATCGCATCATTAAAGAGATCAAACGCGGCTCCGGTCACATTGCTGCTCTCATTGTTTTTGTTAGGCGAATATAAAAAAGAAAATAGATAATTTGCTCAAGTAAAAGAGGGATCTTGAGGGCCTTCGAACTTGAGTACGTTTTCTCAAGTGGAATATTCGTCAAGTCCTCTATGTCTGAATGAAATACTTCGTATATACGCTCTAATCAGCACAGCAAGTGTATTTTGGGATTTGTTTGTTCAAATGCAGTGAAGAATAAAGTTTGGCCCACCTGGCTGAGCATTGAGAAAGTTGGTGGCGGGAGTGGCAGAGACTGAAGGGTAGTAGGCGAGGGAGGAGGTGGCACCGGCTGCGCCTGCCACGGCGCCGTAGGGCAGCGCAGGGCGAGGGGATGCATGCGAACGGGCAGCGTAGTCTAGAAATTGGGGATGGTCAGAATATTTAGTGGTGACAAAGGAATAACTAGAATATTCTAAAATTGCTTGGGAGACGTTTTAGCAAAGGAAAAAAAAGAAAGTTTTCTTAATTGGTTAATAAATTGAAAGGAACCAAATGCCGACAAACCAGCACCGCCGTCGAAGCCGACGTAAGCGGCGGTCGCATAGTGGCTGAGGTGGTCGGTCGGCGTTCTGGCGTTGCTGCAAGAGAGCATAATAATCAGATCGCACTTTCTTTCCACGAATTCTTCGATTCATTCCCTTGTTAGGAATTTATTGAATAGATTAATCTATTGTTGACCTGTTATACAATGCCTCCGCAAGTTCAGCTGCCCTCTTGAGAATCAGCTCCTTTGGCAGCCGGTCTGGGTCGCCCGGATACTTGGGAAGCAGCTTCTGCAGTCGATGGAAGGCAAAGTCGATGCTTGGCTCGGTCAATGCTGAAAGGAATGGTGTTGAACGTAGCTGCATAGACTGGCCAGAGCTTTTACTAGAATAGTGTTTAATTTGATGTACTTTAGACTGATTATATTGCAAAATGTTGGGCTCCCATTCAACACTCTCCGTGCTTAACCAGAAAAGCATTAAATGGTTGGAAGCTCGATTCCCTCCAGTCTCATTCTTTCTCCTTCTTTATCTTTATTCAACTCTCTTTCTTTTTCTCTCACTCTCCTTTCCCATGTTTCTCCACTGCTCTGCTGTCAAGTGTTCGGGGGTGCATCCCCAGCAGAGAAATACTGCTTGGTGTTCCTCATTCCGGCCTTGCGGCGTTCTCTGCTGGCTGCTCGCCTCGTGTGTCCTTTGTGCGTCGTGCGATCAGAGAACGACCAGCCAGCACAGTCAAAGTGTTTCATTCTCTAACGCTACCGCTCTTCTTCTCTCTCTCTCTCTCCCTCTCTATCTCTTTCTCTCTCTCTCTCTCGGTATCTTTCGCTCTCTGGCTTGCCCATACTATTCCGATACCCACTATCTCCCGCTCATACCCTCTAACTTCGCCTCTGTTCTTCCTTTTCTCTCCCCCCCCACCCTTTTCTCTCCCCGCCCCCCACCCTTTCCTCTCCCCCCCCCCCACCCTCTCCTCTCTCTCTCTCTCTCTCTCTCTCTCTCTCTCTCTCTATCCCTCTCTCTCTCTCGCTTACTCTTCTCCCATTTCGTTTGGGCACCGGCACAGTGTTCAGTCTATAATTAGATGCTGATCTTATCACAATTGGCTTTTGCTTTGTTCCCGGCAGCTTGGAAAGAAAATCGTTCTCGCCATAAGCAGTGGATTCGAGAATATTCTGCATCCTATCGGGCAGTGGAATACATCGAAACTTTCAATTTCGATGAAAAGTCGTCTAGTTTCCGCAACCAATCTCGCGCAAACAGTCAGAGTCACTTTTAAAGGAGCAAAGACGTATTTCAGCGAAAAGAGAGCGCGAGGAAAGTTTCGCAGAATTTCGACGAAGAGAGAAGAGAACTTCGGTTGTTATGCCTGAGACAAATATAGCTGATGCAAGCGGTTGGCCTGGTTATTTGAGTAGGAGAAACTGGAATAAGCCTGGTGTTGGCGGAAGCCGCAGCAGATTCCGTTGCACGATGCACATAGCAAAAGCAAACATTTATCAGCTAAATTTTGACTACTTCGTATTTGAAATTACATTAGAGCAGAGAAATTACTTCGTTCATGGGTCGTTTGGGGCTAATAACCAGCCGTATTTACTATATACATAAATTAGACGAAAATACCAGTTTTTGTGCGGAAAATCTGATGGTGAATTCTTCTATATTACAAATTTAGATCACAAGTTGAAAGTAAGCAGAAGTAAACTGACAGATATAAGTGAACCGAAGTGGAGCCACGCCGGCATTCCTTCCGATCTGCTTGCTCTTGTACTGCAGGGAGACGTCCACGATCCCGGCCGAGTGCCGTGGAGGGGTCGTGACGCGCAGAGCATGAGGACTTATTACTTGTACCGACTGGAAAGGGAGGGATAGACAGAGAGAGAATTGTAGAAAGAGAGAGAGAGAGAGAGAAAGAGAAAGAGAGAGGGCGAGAGAGTAATATCAAGACATGTTACTATGCCGTGAACCTCGCTCCATATTGTCGTTGGTCCGAACGAAATTTGTAGGCCCTCGAAGAAGTTGTCGCCGATTAATACAACCTTTAAGGATTATAAACTTGAGGGTGAAAATCAGATAAAATTACTTGTAAACAGATAATTGCTGATTAAAGAAGTTGAATGATGATTAATAGTAGATGTAAACAAACAAAGAAAAGTAATACGTGGGGATGCCAACCTGCGTGCCACCCTGCACCCATCCCTCGTTGGGGCACAGCGCCTTCAGGACGGGCGCACTCCCCAGTGCCATGTCTGCCGACTCCGAAAAGTCATCTGAACTTTCATAGTATTATGCGTTTAACTGCGCTATTTCTGTTTTCTTGAAAGTATATTCTAATGAAAATTCTGTATATCCACGTTTCTCTCTTCATTTGCCAAGTGAGCCCTTTAGACAAGTTGCACATTCCACTTCTTCCCTTTCATGATGGAGACACTCGCTACGCGTACATTGACAGACTGGCCATTTATCAGTGCCACGATGCCTCATCCTGCCAAAGACTTTCTTCTCCCTTCCGGCTACTTCTCTCTCGCCCCCCCCCTCTTCCCCGTCATGGATCTCGACTACGAGTTGCCTCATTTGCATATCTGACGCTTTTATTGAAGCGACCAGCTCTTCCTGACAATGGCCAAAGTCAGCTGAGAAGAAGGAGAAGAAGACACTCGGAAAAGGGCAGGCAGCTGGCTTCTCACCCACGTTCTATTCTATTTCTTTCTTTCTCTCTCTCTCTCTCTCCTCCCCCTCTCTCTAATATCCTTCATATCCGCTTCTACTCGCGAGAGCAACATGGCGTATGACGAGAGAGAAGCAGACACTCCGTCTTGCCCATCACCTCCTTCTCCTTCACACTCCTCACTCCTCCTTTCCTGTCATTCTCATCATCCATTGGCACATCACTCAACATTGTGGCTACACACAACACACAGTCCTCTCGAGTGAGACATGCGAATTGTGCATGTGCGAAAATATCCAACATTTCTTAGTTTTAAGTTCAGCTACGGCATAGCTACATATTTTGATTTCCTTTGACTCAGAAAGCGAAACTTTTACATGTTTAACAGTAACGTAGAGCATCAAGATTTTGTTAATAGCCATTGCACCCAATCTGGTCCCAAGCGGAAGAAGTCTACCGTACCATCGCCCGCCTGCTCGCCGTCAGAATTGGCCGCTCGCTTGGCGCGTCTGCCGTGCTTGGAGTTGTTGTGCACGAACATGTTCTCCGAGACGGCGAGGAGCGGGCCATCAACACGCGCAGTCGTCCCGAGCACCACCTCAAGAAGGGCTCTTGCTTCTAATTCATTCAATTATTATCACTTTTCATTAAAATAATATATCTTATTTCAAATTGTATAGAAAGATGACTAATCGACGGAATCAGTTATTTCGCCTCCTGCTCTCTCTGACTTGGTCATCTTTCCGTTATGAGTCACAGTTGATCAGTAGGAATAGGATTACAACAGATTAGTGCTTATTAGATGGAGACGGCCCGATAACTAGCTGGCAGCCGGTGAGAGGAGCAGCGGTGGAGGGAGGCTCTTGCTGGGCTGTTTCAGCTGCTCGTTTTTGATCAGAAAAGATAAGCACGTACTTTATAATGATCTATTGAGTTGTATCCTGTCGAAGATTCAGAATACGCTGAGAAGGATGCGCCTTTTGATATACGATCAGTAAGCATGTGCCAAAGGGTCAGGCTTTCTCTCTCTCCGTCTCTCTCTCGATCTCATCTTCTCTCTTTTTCTGTCTGTCTCTCTCTTTTCTTCTTCCATTTCCACATCACTTCTGGCACCTGTGGCAGCAGTTCCTAACAATGCCTGCCACTTCGGAATGAATTGGCCCCGCTCACTCGGCCGGAAAGGGCAGCTTTATGTAAATGGCGAGAGGCTAGAGAGACAGACAGCGGACGATGAAAAATTATATAAAGAGAGAGAAACAGGGATGAAGAGAGAAAAGAATAAAGAAAGAGAGAGAGACAAAGAGAGTACAGCATGGATGAGAACGGTCTCCTTGATCAGCCATGAAGATGAGCAGACAAATGCCAATGCAGAGATCGATGAGATTCGATAGGTGAGACAGCACGATTATTATTTTGTTATGATGGACGAACTCGACTAAGTTATAATATATAATATTTATTGCACTGGCAATATCGTTGTCGTGAACCACTCCTCGAATGCAAGCTGAACTTAAAATTCAAACCTGAAACCTTCGCATATCGCGTGGATTGCCAGCATTCTTGAGGCAGTTCTGGTTGCACTTGAGGAAGAACTTCAAGAAGTACCTGAATGAAGATTAATCTTTCTTTCAGCATCTACTTTTTGGTTTGCGCCTAAAACTTGCGCTCCTCGTGAATCTTTCAGGAACCTGCGAGATTCCCTTCCATAGCTAACTTTCTAGTTTCTCGCCCTTGTAACCCTGCAGAGGATGCTCGGTGCTAATCTCCCAAAGTCGCTGCTTAAAGGCTGTTATTATCCTTCTGGCCCCGACAGGCTTCCATTTCTCTGTTCGTCATTGTGAAAGTGAGTGAGGGCAACAAGGCCGGCTTGAGTAGCTCTCTCCCCTTACTCTCTCTCTCTCTCTCTCCTTCTCTCTCTCTCTTTCTCCTTCTCTCTCTCTCTCTCTCTTTCTCTAACTACACCTCTCTCACAGTCCAGCTCCATGTCATCTCTCCCTTCTTGTACCACTCCCTTAATCTTGTTTCGATTCTCGCCACTTTCTTCTGTGGTGCGCACTGCCGGCTTGTAATTGTTTTGCCAGTCCGGACGCGCAGTCATAACGGGCCCCGGGGCGTCAAGGAAGAGGGATCGTGAGAGGTTGCGAATTTTGAGGGGGGAGGGCAACCCGTGAGAGCTATTTACCTGTCTGTCTGTTCTGTCTGTTTAAACTCTCGATCCTCGAAATTCAAAATGCTATGGACGGGATGTGAACGATTCCCTGTGTTCCATCCATGTTGCGAACACTCGATGTCTATCCCTTCTGGAATTGATTCGCGTCTCCCCCTTCACGCGTTCGACTTTCGACTTCTGACAGACGGTGCAATAGCCGTTACAACTCTTCCCCCTTCTTTATCTTCTCTCTCTCTCTCTCTTTCTTTCTCGCTCTTCTCTTTCCTTTTCCTATTTCGGTAATGAGAAACACCGCATACATTCGCGTGCGCGAGCGGTTTATCGCTCTTTTTTACTGCCAAACGGCCACTTCTGCTAGAAAACGGAGAGAGGTAGGAGAAATGAAGAAAGATGAGGGATAGCGAGAGAGAGAGAGAGAGAGAGAGAGAGAGAGAGAGAGTGAAGGCAGATGAGGACAACGGAAGCCTTCATTGTTATAGCCAGTCGAGAGAGAGAGACAGAGAGAGAGAGAGAGAGAGAGAGCGACAGAAAGAGAAAGAGAGAGACTGCAGCAGTGCATGCATCTTGATTAAATGGTCGCGACAGCTGGAAGCGTCTCCTCTACTCGCTGATGTAGCCCGAGTTGATGACCCCGTGTGCCTCTCTTACCATTTGGTATCTTGGCCAGAGGGCATGTGATCACCGCAAGAAGGACTGAGTGAGGGAGACGGAGAGTGGGTTAGAAAACGCAAGAAAGAAAGAGAGAGAGAGGAGAGTTTCATAGCTTTCGACAACTTCCGGGCATAGCGTCGAGGAAAACTAGGTGCATTTCTGATCCGGCAGCAATCCTGCATACGGTAGCAAGGACTGGGAAGGAAGAGCAGAGGAGGCGGACATGTCAGAATGAAGGAAAATAACGTGCGCACATACATATATCCTCCCGACAGGATGGCGCAACATGTTTCGGTTCGGCAGCCATCAATAACCACCCAGGCTGGACGGAACTATTGAGGATGCATTCTCTTGCTTTTGTCTATCTCACTATCTCCTCACCATCTCCAGACTTCTCTCTCTCTCTCTTTCTTTTAGCTTTCTCTCTTTGACAGCGCTGATGCAACTGCAAGATAGCCGACTTAAATAGCGCAGCGGATAAAGAAGAGCGAGACGGATGCACACCAATACAAACAAGTTCGAGCAAGGATGTCGAATAGAAGCCTTAGGCTTTCAAAGGCATTCCCACACAGGAAAACATGGGAGGTTTGAATAGTAGTTTCAGACAATTTTGATAAAACTGAATTGTATAAAATACGAACCGATCAATAATGACTGGATCGCTCGGAGTCTCATTCCGATTTCCGCAGCTTTTCTTCTCGCAGCACCGACTGAAATGGCAGACAACGTGACATTAAAGGAGAATGAAACTCAACCGTAAATAAAAACACTAATTAGACAATACAAACCGCTTAATTTAAAATATTCTACACAAAATCATAATTGAAATATTCGACAATGAAATGAACGTTGTTTGTCTCTGCTAACCTGCACATCACTTCGTGTGTCAGAAGCACCCGGCACATCTCAGGGTTTTTGTCCTGGCCCTCGTATGCGATTGCCTGTAATAGTACGCATTGACCTTGCATTCTCTTTCAGATCATCTGCTGCGTTCGTTACTCAAACGTATTGTGCACTACACACGAAGAAGACCTGCTCCTTCACTTCTCCCAACATCGGCAGAGGCCATCAGCCAATTTCAGAAGCTTCTTCTTCTCTACACTCGACTCTCGCTCGTCACTGACGACTTCGAATCGATCTCGCCTTTGGAGTCTGTTTTCCTCTCTTCCTCTCGCTCTCTCTCTCCTTTCCTCATTTTCTCACTCTCTTACTATCTTTCGCCAATCTCTTTATCTTCACTCTATCTCTGCAAGTGCACTCTGTCATTTTTCTCGTTTTCTGGCGAGCTTTCAGGCCGAGTCGTCGATCGACTTTGCCTCTACTGTAGATTTGATAGGGCATGGAAGCAAGCTGGAGGCCAGTGGAAATGGAGGGCAAGGTGTAAAGGGGAGAGTGAGACTCTCTTCCTCAACGAATGGGCAGAAGGGCGAGAAGCATCTTGGAGGATGCATATGCCCCCATTCTTGCACTCCACTCTCTTCGCTCACTTCTAGGCCATTCTTCAGACATGACATGCCCCCTCTTGTTCCATCATAGATCACTATCAGTTCGAAATGCCACAAGGCGGATATGGGCATATGCATCCCCCTCTGGCTTTCTCACTATCGCCTTCTCTTCATATCTTTCTTTCTCCGAACTAGCTAGATTTCTCGCTCGCTCTCTCTCAAGGAGTCTACTTTCTTGTGGTCTCTTTCATTTTCTGTCGCTTACACTCCAAGTCTCTCTCTCTCTCTCTCTGTCTTTCTACTTCTAGCTTTTCGCGAATTCGAGCGACAGAGATAAATATTGCCTCGCTTTCTCCGAAAATGGCGGTCTCCCTCCCGCAACCACAGTAGACCTTTTACATATTTTTCGCATATTGACAGACATGGAATACTTGGAGGTTTTTTTTTGTTTAGCCGTCTTCGAAAAGAAGACAAGGGTCATTATTCAGCCAGAGTCAAATCCGCTAAATCTCGTCGCGGTCCCTGGCATTCTGAGACTGTAGTGGTTGAATGCTACTGACCTGCTTAGTAGCGCTGTCAATGAGTCGTACGAAGAGATCTTGCTCACCGCGCAGCCCTAGAAAAGAGTGCAGAAGATCACATTTGCTTTCTTTACAAATTACTGAATTGTGTGATGTCTGTGCACCAGTGAATCAGACGTATTAGAATAAGAAGATTACCATTTTGGTACGCGACATAGAGCTTGTAGTGAATGCCGTTCTTAGTCTCCTGTCCGTCGACCTCCTTTTCGTGCTCAACGAAACCGGCGAACTGTGTCCGCTCGATCTCGACGGGCTACAATTTATTTTTTAAAATAAAATAAAATAAATGAAAAGAAGATATTTTTAAGTGGAATGTGGCAACACAGTCTATTTTATGGAGAAGAGAGCATCGCTTCGTTACCTGATTGGCGCGATCATAGAGAGCGATGACAAAGTGGAAGAAATTGCTCTTCCGGAGATTCGATGGTGGATGCTTCTCAAAGTGAGCGCGCGAGAGGCCGCAACTTAAGAATTCAAATAAGAGTGTTAAGAATAATATATTGTTACTTTTCCTTTTCTCCAACTTATCAAATAATATTATCGAAAGAAGAAAGAAGGCGAAGAAGAAGAAAACACTCATGTTGCTACAGATCTTTGATGAGCAACTTGTGTTCACTAGAGCATAAAGCAACGTGCCACAAATGAATAAGTTCACTTCAAGGCGTGAATTCGCCCGATCTCGGTTGCAAAGCGACAGAGTCATCAAATTCCTTATTCAGCAAGGAAAAAACGACGCGGGCGCAATAGCATAAGCAATGCGGGGCGACAATTGCAGCACGTCGTCTGCGACGTCTTACAATTAATTAGAGCGATTCAGAGAAGAAAGTTCATGGTGCTTAGCCACGTGGAAGAGTGAAACGTATGTATAAGTTTTTGCACAATTAAAGGATTATTCCCGATTTAAGTTCAGCGAAAGGTATTTATAATTGCGCCCTAATGCAAGGCATGAGAATAAACCTTCTGCACATTAACCCATTTAGCCCATTGGCAAAAGTTGGCTAAAGTAGTCGAAATGGGCTACGGGAGAGAGAGAGAGGGAGAGAGAGGAAGAGAGAGGGGGGAGGGCTACCGGACGACAGTGCGGCAAGTGCAGCGAAATGAGCCTGGCGGCCTTCTTTGTCAGCCTCGCACACAGAGAGAGTCCCTGTTCGGGGACCGTGGGACTGCCCGGGAGGGAGGGGGCTGAGGCAGTTTGAAGTCGAGATGTATTCCCAAGATGTTCAATAGTACATACATGTGAAGAAATGAAAGAAACCTGGAGCATAGTGAGAGAGAGAGGAAGACAACGGACTTAGTGGAAGGTGCGGCGTCCAGCAGGGGCCAGGCGGCGGCGGCTCCGGGTGGCGCCAAGCCAACGGCCCCGGCCGCCGCCAGCATGTCCTTATGCATGCCTCGGAGGCCATCTGCGAAAAACATGGAGGACATGGAGGGGGCCCTCGGGCATACACGAACGGCAGCTGGCGCAAGTCCCCAACGGACCACTCTTGCCTGGACGTCCTCCGGGAGTGGCTGGGCCAGGGGTTGAGGACTATCTCTTCTCTGGCTTCTGTTCAAATTCGCCACCCGTCGTCCTCCTCGCTTCTTCCAGTCCTATCTGGCTGGCTGCTTCCCTCTTACTCTCTTTCTCTCGCTCCCTCGCCCGCTCTCCGCTTCCCGAATGCTCTATCACGCCCCAAGGGACCTCGTCTTCATTAGAAGACAGGCCGGCCGCGTCTCCCAATCCGCTCTGGATACGGCCCCCCTGCGGACGCCTCAACGTCCTCTCCAGGGGCGGGGCGAGTGGTCTACGCACCCCTGAGGCCCCGCCCCCTGGGTAACAGCCCGCCAATGGAGTGCGCAATGGGAGTACGGTACCGGATGGAGGGTCGACTCAGCTGTCATCAGTTGGGAGGGGGAGGGGGGGGGGTTGGAGAGAGACGGCAAGGGAGTGATGTCCTTCCACTCCAGGCACAACCCATGTCCACCCCCCCCCCCAATGAACGAATTTTATTTTCTGATATTTTCTGACATGACTAATTGTAGCTTCTCATCGTATCGGTAAACAAAGTGAACATGCGTCAAAACAGATCAAAAATGTCATGAAAGGCGTCATTTTTTCGCTCCAATTCCATGTATGGAAATAACAGGTCAATGTGTATGACAGTCGCAGCTAATGAGCTCCTTCACCAGAAAAGAAAAGAACAGTTTGTCGTTATCGTTTTTGACAACAGATTTCGTTGAATGAAGCCAGTGAGAATTTGGTTCGTCGCTTTCGCACGTGAATAGTTCTCTCAGCTGAACCAGGAACACCTGTGCATTCCGTTGACTTGCTGGATCACGCTGTTGTTGTTTTCAAAAAAAAAAGAATGAAAAATTATTTGTTAGATAGCCGACAACTTCAAGTTCTCACTTATTAAATAGATAATTATTCTCTAAAGGCAAAATAAGGGAATTTCTTACTGAACTTTTGTCAATGAATTCGATTTCGCAGTTCACTTCTCTAAGTGACAAAGAGGGCTTGCTATTGCTCTCTTCGCTTGTCCTTCCATACTTTTAGTCATCACTTTTTAAATGTCTTCTTTTAAAATTAGGTGCACAAATGGGTGTGATATTCGTTAGCTATAAACAAAATAAATAAAATAAAAGAAATGACAAAACTTGCCCGCCTGGAGCGTCCTTCACCAACCAATTCGCTGAAGGATGGTTGCGGACATCGACCAGCGCAGCCGACATCCGCTCTGCGCTCCCGTGCTTTGCAGGATGACTAGTACTTGTTAAAGCTTCGTTCTTGTTCAATACAGGGATAAATTATACGGTGACCTTTCCTTCAGTAACCTGTTTATCTTCGCTTCACAAGGACAATAAGGCATAGAAATGAACTCGTTAAGATGGCTCTCGCATGTTTCCATTTCTCCGGAATAAACTTTATTGAATGAAAGTAACAGTTAACTGTATTAGATAATTATCAGTTGACTGTATTTAAAGATTATGACTGCCATCATATTTTACTGCCATCGTATTTAAAGAATATGACTGCCATCATATTTTCTCCTAGTTTTATCTATTTCTTTATCAGTCTTTATTTCTCTATCTCGCTCTCTGTTTGTCCCTGTTTCTCTCTTTTTCTCACTACTCCCTCTCTCTCTCTATTTCTCTCTTTCTCTGTCACTCATTTTCGCGCTATTTCTGTATGTAGATACATACATGCATAAATGGCTTTCGCACTCTGTTGCTGTCACATCCTTGCTCTCTCTTCGAATATCATTGCAAGAAAGATCGACTATTTTAATATAATTATATGTATATAGTCCTCTATAGGAAAAATTGATTGCACACACAACAGTTGATTGTGAGAAAGGGCTTGGAAAGTTTGATACCAACAGTGAACAGGTTCGTGGAGATATCAACAAGAGCTTATTTAGCACATGTTAAGTTCTTCGTCGATCTAGACGGCTTCGTGAAGCAGCATTGAAATTTCGAGATAAAACAATGACTTATGCTGGACATATTTTTATATATCAAACAGTTGCTGCAGCAAGTTTGCAGTAATTCCACATTCAATCTGATTTACAAATAAAAAAAAACTAACTTGTATAAGCGATCAGCCAGGCTTTCCCAATCGTATCACTTTAAAATCTAAAACATCTTCAAATGCTGAATCCTATACATAACTATCTTTACATATCAATCAGATATTTAATTTTAGTATCGAGACAATATTGTCTAGTTTTATATTGTCTTTTTTTGAGCGGATTTGATTCAAAGATTACCCGTATTTTGTATTTACCAGTCTTTTTCACATTCGCTGAAAGAAGCCAAAAACTCAATCTTGAATTCGCGCCTTTTAGTAGGACGCAAGAGCGAAAGAGCATGTGACTTATACAGACGCGATAATAATGGTCATGAAACTGAAATATATTATGAAAGAGTTCGTCCTTCTTTGAAACATTGTTCCCAGACTTATTTACTGACTTTATTTCATTCGAAAAATCTTGGTTCTTTTTTCTTGTAATTTTTTTTTCAATTCCGATCATTTTCTGTTGAGTGTCCGCTGTATCGCTTTAACAAATTGGTTGCATTCTACTGCACACATAGCAAGGTCTTCTACATAGCTGATTTTATTTTAACAGGTGGGATTTTTCTTTAAGAGAATAGTGTGATGGTGAGCTGCGGATGCTAAGAGAATCTTTTCTGAAAGAAAGAAGAAAAATAAACGAGAGTACAAAATATGATGTTCTGGCAATTGAAGGAGTAGCGGCCAGCCTTCGATGTAACAAGATGTATGTAAGATGCAATGAGAACGAGAGGAGGAGAACAGCTTGCAAGTCATACGGGTACGAGTGGAGGAATGTCAACGGTGTGCATACGGGAGAGAGGAGCGGAACAACAAGAGAGGACGCATTCACGGGTTTCGCTCATTCACTCACAGTGCTATATCATAGATTGTCTCGGATCCGATCATTAGATTGACTAAACTCTAGAGTGGCACCGAGCTACCTGGCGGAGCTTCTAGTATGACAACAAAGATGATGCATGCATGAAGCATTTCGTACGATTTGATTCTCTGTTTTAGTACAAAATTACCTACCGCGTTTACATCTGAGTAAAGAAGGGTATGTACATTCTAAATTAATCATTTCTTTGCTAATCATTGAACTAATTTCAGTTAAGAATGCAGCTTCAAAATGACATTTAGTTGCTAATTGTACATCTCGGGAAGAGTCTTTCTGATAATACGAAACAAAAAAAGACGCGCGCAATATTTGTTTTAATTGCACAAGGTAAGGAAAGGGCGCTTATAAGGACTTTCGGTTTCAGGGTTTCATTTCACATTGGGACATCAAAAGGGCGACGGAATCTCTGCCGATTGTGAAAGAATGAAATTTAAAAAAAAAGGTTAGAAGCTAATATGCATAACTGCAAAGAGGTTATGGACAATGGGTTAAAAGTAGAATTGAAGGAGGGAGCAGCAGAGTCTTCAGGTAGCCTTTCCGACATTTGCTCCACAGGTCAGGAGCGCAAAGAACATGTTGTTGTATGTCTAGAAGGAAAAGCTTGATTAAATACGGACCACATAGTAATTTTTCATACGTGCTATCAAATTCGTAAAATAAATCGAAATCAAACTCAGTTTTATCAAAGTGAGTGTTAAAAAAGAAAGCACCTGCTCGTCGATCTGGCCTTTGTAGTGTTGTACGCGGTCGATGGGCTTGACGTGATTGAAGTCGGCCTTATTTACAAGTTCATACATGGTCTCTTCCTTCAAGCAGCGCTTCAGCAGCTGCAAATAATCAAATCATTTTTAAAAGAAAATGGAATGCTAAATATCTTTTGTTCGTACGCTCGAACATATAGGACGATAGCGATCTCTATAGAAAGGGCGAACATTTTGCCTCAGAATGTAGAACATTCTACTGTTCTCCATATTGGCAATAGGAAAAATAGTTAAAACACTGATTTGACAATTTTCTTATCGTCAGTAAATAAAAACAATGCAAAATTAGAAAAATTCCAATTTCCGGACAAGATTTTCGGCAATGCTAAAAACCTTTTTTTAGTTGGCATCGTCTTATATGAACTTAGTATGTTTAGTTCAACATGAGTGCATGTACTACCTCGATCATTTCGTGGTTTAACTTCTCCACTGCCATATGCGCAATTGTTTTGCCGTCGGACATCTAAAAGAACAGTCATTATTGGATGAAGTATGTAAATGGTATATTCTAACTTTCTAAAATCATTCAAATGCAGTAACATGTTTGAAAAATTAGCATATTCTAATCTGGTTTAGAATCTTTAAGAGAGCCTCTCTGTAAGACTCAAGGAGAGGTCCATACAGGCCTGCCCTAGATGCAAGATGGCGGATCCAATCATTGAGAATGTGGTCAGGCATGACCAAGGACTTCTCTATTAACTTTTTGAGAAAATTTTATTTTTATAAAAATTTCCTTTCCAGGAACACCAAAAAGACTGTTAAAATTTTGAAAATTCATATCAGGCGTTAAACTCAACATTTTTTGATTTTCTTTTTTCTTTAGATTTCTCGGCGAATGCTTAATAAAAAGTATCTCAAGACCTTCTTTCGAAAAGTTTCATATTTGATGTTAAATTTTGTCATGAATTTTTTTAGACATGCGTTTTCGATCGTTGTGTACCTAAACCTCATTTGCGAGTGGGATTTTAATTTCAGATTAAAGAGCATGAAAAACTGTATAACATATCTGCGAATCAAGTTCAATTTCGATCCCCCAAGCCCGGAAAAAGTTACGCGAATAGGAGCAAGTCTCACCAGGGCGATTGTACAAAATGGCTAAAACTGACCACATTTGAGACGCAAAAAGAATGAGAAACAAACAGTTCTATTCAGCAAGTTATTCTCTACAATAAGTTATCTATGACATTTTCACACAAAGCGTGTTTTATTGATAAAATCTTGAAAATTCAATTTTCGAGTATTTTGGAAAATGGATGAATACCTCTTTCGTAAAGTTTTGTGCGCACGAGCTTCGAGAAACCAATATATCTATTAGTGTTTCTTGTAGAACACAAAATTCTACACAACATATATTCTCGATACATCATGTCGAGGTCCCCCTTGCTCCGAAATGTTTATTTCAAATTCACTGTCCGAGCAAAATTTTTCTTCGGGTGAGGATTATAAAGGCGATAACTTGAGAACTCGTTGTTATCGTGCAAAATAACAAGCTTAACCGTGTTCCTGGTATCGAATAACCCCACTAAGCGAGGTTTGGGGCAAAATTTTTTTTAAACTTTTCTTTGCCCATTTTGCCATGGGCAGACAAAAGTCGAAAAAAAATGACAAAATAATCAGAGAAAAAAAAAATTGTTGCCCCAAACCTCGCTTAGTGGGGTTATTCGATACCAGGAACACGGTTAAGCTTGTTATTTTGCACGAAAACAACGAGTTCTTAAGTTATCGCCTTTATAATCCTCACCCGAAGAAAAATTTTGCTCGGACAGTGAATTTGAAATAAACATTTCGGAGCAAGGGGGACCTCGACATGATGTATCGAGAATATATGTTGTGTAGAATTTTGTGTTCTACAAGAAACAGTAATAGATATATTGGTTTCTCGCGCACAAAACTTCACGAAAGAGGTTTTCATCCATTTTCCAAAATACTCGAAAATTGAATTTTCAAGATTTTATCAATAAAACACGCTTTGTGTGAAAATTTCATAGATACCTTATTGTAGAGAATAACTTGCTGAATAGAACTGTTTGTTTCGCTTTCTTTGGGCGTCTCAAATGTGGCCGGTTTTAGCCATTTTGTACAATCGCCCTGGTGAGACTTGCTCCTATTCGCGTAACTTTTTCGGGGCTTGGGGGATCGAAATTGAACTTGATTCTCAGATATGTTATACAGTTTTTCATGCTCTTTAATCTGAACTTAAAATCCCACGCGCAAATAAGGTTTAGGTACACAACAATCAAAAACTCATGTCAAAAAAAATTCATGACAAAATTTAACATCAAAAATGAAACTTTTTGAAAGAAGGTTTTAGATACTTTTTATTAAGCATTTGACGAGAAATCTAAAGAAAAAAAGAAAATCAAAAAATGTTGAGTTTAACGCCTGATATGGATTTTCAAAATTTTAACAGTCTTTTTGGTGTTCCTGGAAAGAAAATTTTAATAAAAATAAAATTTTTCCAAAAAGTTAATAGAGAGGTCCTTGGTCATGCCTGACCACATTCTCAATGATTGGATTAGCCATCTTGCATCTAGGGCAGTGCCTACTGGAGCCTTACTGAGAGGCTCTCTTAAAGTCAAATCAAGCCCTGTAAGATTGCAACTCACTGGGCATGCCGGATCGGCGCCGGCTTCAAGGAGAATACGAATGACTTCGGTGTTGTCGATAGCCATCTTGGTGAACTTGTTGACAATGCCGTGATTGTGGACGGCGCACTGGAGAGCAGTCATGTCAAGCCCGTTCTTCAGATCAAGCTGAGTGCGCTGGTCGGCCACCAGCAGCTCAACATTTCCATTTGAGTAATTAAGTACCATTATCGAATTTCCGGCATAGAATGAATAGATAAGTCCTAGCATATCATTAAAGTTTGCAGCTGTGTATGTCAAATAGCGATGCTCAATAACCTTGACAATATCAGCGCTGCCAAGTGATGCAGCGAGATGAAGCGGCGCATTGCGCTGTTCGCGGATGGACTGAGCGTTGGGGTCGGCGCCAGCTTCGAGAAGGTACTCCACCACCTAGGCACCAAGGACAATGCGTAGATATCATACATATATGTATGTATGTACATATGTACATATGTAGACTTGCTGTCACCGTACCCCTTTGTTTCAAAATTGTCAGTGCTCAAAGGGCCTCAATTTCTAAAGACTTTCGCATAAGCCAGTACTTACATGAGGGACACGCTTGATGACAGCGAGATGGAAGGGAGTCTCATGGAAGTTGTTCTTGAGGTCGAACGGCTTCGACGAGCCGGCCGGCGCTTCCATCTTCAGCTGCTGCTCAACAACGACGTACAACTGCAAATGACGATTGGTTCTTCTTCTAAGTGGGATTCTTCATTGGTTGCTTTGAAAGTGAGAGCAGTATCAACTCGAAAATCTCGCCTTGTGATATGCATCGTCGGCGATAAGAAGATGGTTGATGGAATTGTTGCCTTCGTCCTGGTATGTCAGAAGATTGTTGTTGGTCTGAAAGACATCCTCAAATAAACGGAGTTGAGCATCTTCTTAATTAAATTTGTGAATTCTTTCTTCTAAACGTTTAGGAATACAGCGTGCATTAGAGCTTGACATTTTAGATTATATTAGACTCGCCTGGTCGAGAGCAGCGGGGCCCTCTCCAGCAAGCTGCTTAATGGTGCGCGCGAGCCAGACGATCGCGCTGTTCAGCTCGGACTCAGCGATAGTCGCGCGCATGCGAAGACGCGCGGGACGGTCGGGCGCAGCCGGCACGGCAGGCGTGCCGCGAGGCGTCGACGCGCCGCTGTTGCCTAGAAGAAGATAGAGCTGCTTTGATAACGCCCAGATATCCAACAGTTATTCACACATCTAATTTTTTTCCAAATAAAGATGCTTGACAAGTACTGCGGACACTCTTAAACAACCAAGAAACTTACATGAGTATCCGGGACGAGGTGCGGCGGGCGAGTTGAGAGGAGCGCCGTTGGCGCTCAACGGCGACGCCGCGGCGCCATCAGCTGAGCCAGGACGTGTCGAGTCTGGCGAGGAACTGCCGCCTTCCTGGAGAAGGACACAAGTGTAGGCTTTGTATTTCAACCCTTTGTATAAAAAATAACGGCAAAAAAGAAAAGTATTTGCCTTGTTTGGCATGTTTCTTGCTATTCTCCTTAAATTTGACGATGCCGAAAAAGAAGGAGTTTGTGAGACAAACCGAGCTCGGAAGGTAGTCCGAGTAGTTGCGCGAATACGAAAGAATGAACTCGGCGAGGCGGTCAGGCAGCTCGCGCTTCTCTTCGTCGTCGCTGCTGGCGCCGGACGACGACGAGGGGCTGTAGCCGGAGGCCGTTGTGGATGGCGGCGAGTGCTTCTGCGCCGTCGTTCCGCCGGCGCCACCGGCAGACGCCGGCGGACGAAGGAGACGTCCGGCGGCCGCCACGGTAAAGGAGGCGTCCGTGATCGGCGAGTGCTGCGAGACTGGCGAGTAGCCACCCGAAGAGCCGTAACCGTGGTCAGGGTGGAAGGTGTCCGGCGTGGAGGAAGATGAGATATAGCCCGTCGTCGACGGAGAGTCCTGAAAGTCAACAGTCTAATTTACATAAATGTTGATTCTCGCAAACAAATACTTAAATCTAATTGATAATTGCTGTCTTTCAATCTGTCAAACCTGCCACGCGCCCGCTCCGCACTCGTAGCCTCCGCCATAGTTGGAGAAGGCGGCGTTATAGTCGTCAACCGTCGACTGCGCCGCGACGCCGTAGTGCGGCTGCTGTAACAGCAAGTAGATTGGCACTTTCCAGTTGAGCGTATTGTATGGCTTATTCTAGTTTTATGTCTGAATGCTTTACCGCGAGTCCGGGATGCGCGTAGGGATGATGGTTGACTGGGGTGCGAGCGGCGCGCACGGGGCCACGCGAGATCAGCTCCGAGTCTGAGTCCACTCCCTCGTCTTCTTCCTTCTTCTCTTCTAACTTCTTCTCCTCCTTCGTCTGCTCGTCGCTCTCCTTTTCTTCCTTCTTCACCTCCTCGGCCTCCTTGTTCTTTTTGGTGGTCTGCAATTGCATTAGCATAGAGACAATTAATAAGTGATGGATACTTTCTTATTCCGTGAAATAGATGGTGACCTCCTGATCGACCGTGGCTGGGCTTGGCTTGTTGAGAAGATCAGAGAACAGCGTCGCACCGCCGCATGCAAACTTGGATGTCGTGTTTTGCTTGCGAGCGAGAGCAGAGCTGCGAATCGACTGCAGCATCACGAAATCTCCAGGCTGCAAAGAACCAACTCTTCCACAGATCATTTGCAAGTTTAGCCTTGCTTACTTAAAATCATGCGGAGCGTAGATAGCCTTTTCCTAATGTGATAGGGATTGACGATACGCTATACTCCCTCGTGCTGACCTGGATGCCCTGCTTGGCCTTCTCCTTGCGTCTCGCCTTTTCGTCAATGCTGAGTGCGCGGAGGCGTTCGCCGAGCACATCGGCGGCGTTCTCTCCGAAAGAGGCTCCGGCCGGTACGTCACGCGCCAGCAGCGGCCGGCCCGCTGCCGCAGACGCCGACGCGGCTACTGCCGTGTCACACATCCTCTCGATGCGACTGCTCCGCTGTTCTGCTTCCTGAACGGAGAATCACAACGATGGATTTTAAGATTCTTTGTTTTCTTGAGGTCATCGCGCCAAATCATAACAAATTAAAAATAACATTCCCTCATTAAGAATGATAGGCAACAAAGCGCACGCAGTACTATTTACTCAAAGTGGATACTTATAGCGGAACGCAAAAGCCTTTTTCGAACATGAACAAACAGTTTTCATTTCTTTTCGACATTTTGATAGTGAAAATGGCAGCAAGCTGATAAAAAAGCTCGAAAGTTTTTTTGGGGGCAGGGCAAATTAAATTAATTTCAAATATATTTCCTTTAAAAAAATTAAATAAAAAATTTTTATTATGATTACTGACGACAAACGAAAAGTCTTGCCTCTATAAAATTCCGAACATGTTTAGCTCATTCTCGCTTGCGCACCCTTCAGTTCACGCAGTGTAAACCACCAAGCCTACCGCGCGTGAACTACAAATTACTCTCCAACTACAGTACCGTCCAACGTTGTTGGGTCCGAAATTAATCCAATTAATTAAATTAATTTAAATAATTAAAACTGGAATTGCGAAGTGCTGAGGACATGCCGTGCGATTTCCTCCGAGGGTTTTATGTCTTTTTTCATTGCGCATAACCCTGGAAAAACCGTTTGCAAAATATGCCGTAATGACAAAGGTCTGTTAATTTGACACAGCTACGCTGTTTAGCGAAATTCTTTGCTAGGTGTTTGGCTGAGAAACGAGCTGGCTGAATCCAGCAGCCAAACTACAAACAACAAATTAGAGTGAAATTTTCTAAGCACTTCTTATTTTGTTGAGTTTCTTCCTTTGTTTTGCTTGAGTTTCTAATCATATTTGAGTATAAATGATAAGAAAAATGATAAATAAGATTTTCCGTAGAAAAATTTGCTCCTGCAACGCATCGAACACCTGACCCTGAGATTACAAGTCAAACGCAGTCGCAATACACCACACGTAGCTTGCGATCCAGGGAATGTACATTTACTATCACATTGTCCACAACCTCACCAAAGAATCGTGGAGGATGACGATTCAAGGGGTTTGTCTGGTTAATTTTTGCAAAGCGTAGACCGCAACACTTTTCATCAAAGAGTTGATAATCACTGCGATCGACCTCTCTCTCTTCGCTGTCTCTCTGATTCTCTCTCTCTTTCTCTCTTTCTCTGTCGTTCTCTCTCTCACACACTCTCTCTCTCTCCCTCTCTCTCTCTCCCTCTCTCTGTCTCTCTCTCCTTCAATATATCTCTCTCAGTCTCGTTTTATCTCTCGACTTCTCCCCCTCTATCTCTCCCTCTTATTTCGATCTCTTTTCATTCTAGGTGATAACTGTATTTCTGGTTGATTTTTGATCCGGTCCGGTCAGGATAGAAAAGGTACAATCTCTTTCTCGCAAGCTACGTGTGGTGTATTGCGACTGCGTTTGACTGGTAATCTCACGGTCCGGTGTTCGATGCGTTGCAGGAGCAAATTTTTTGCTCGCTGCCGAAAATCTTATTTATCATTTTTCTTATCATTTATACCCAAATATGATAAGAAACTCAAGCAAAACAAAGGAAGAAACTCAAACAAAATTAGAAGTGCTTAGAAAATTTCACTTTAATTTGTTGTTTGTAGTTTGGCTGCTGGAATTTTTCAGTTTCTCAGCCAAACACCTAGCTAAAAATTCCGCTAAACAGCGTAGCTGCGTCAAATTAACAGACCTTTGTCATTACGGCATAATTTGGAAAACGATTTTCCAGGGTTATGCGCAATGAAAAAAGACATAAAACCCTCGGAGGAAATCGCACGGCATGTCCTCAGCACTTCGCAATTCCAGTTTGAATTATTTAAATTAATTTAATTAATCGGATTAATTTCGGACCCAACAATGTTGGACGGTACTGTAGTTTTTGATGTTGCGCAAATTCAGCTAAGAACAAAACAAGCCATTACTATCTTTCGGGGTGAAAAATGAAAAGTGACATGGAGTAAGTCAGTTGTGCTGTTCATCTTAATCGCAATCACGAGCACGCAGTAAGATATGTCAATTCCAGATCAAAATGACAATTATTTAATTGAAGTCGAAAATGTTGTGAGATCTTTTTGGAAGATTTGCACAATCACGTATTGAATGGTCGACGAACGGCTCTAAGAGGAAAGAGAACTCCAAAAATGAAACAAGCATCAAGCGATCAGACGGATTTCCAGTGAGAAAGGAAAGAGGAGTTGGAATATGGAGGGTGTGGTATGGAGCTCTCTCACTTTTTCTCTCTCCGGCGAGCTCTCTCTTTCTCTCTCTTCCTCCTCCTCTCTGCTGCTTTCTCTCTTCTCTCTCTCCCTCCTCTCTCTCCCTTTCCCTCTCTCTCTTTCCCTCTTTCTCTATCTCTCTCGCTCTTTTTCTTTCCATGTGTACACGCAACTAGGAGGACGATGAGGGTCCTCTAGATGCTGGACACTACGCTGTCTCTCACTCTTCAAATCTTCAAATATTTGCGCGAGTGCCCGCAGTCGGTTGCCCCTCTCTTTCTCTCTTTCCTCCCCTCTTTCGTATTCTGTTTCACTCTCCATCTCTTTCAATCTCTCTCGCTTTCTCCTCATCTGTCTCTTTCTTTTCCTCCCTTTCTCTTCACCTGGCGCAAGAGGTGCCTGAGGGCCGTGGGGTGGGGCTTCGGGGGGGGGGGGGCTGAAAGTCTCCTCGTTCGTAGGAAGACGAGTCCCTCTTCTGCCTCTTCAGGCTCGGAGGGACCTCGTGCAACCGAAAGAACGATGAATTCCAGAGAGCGTGGAGGGACAGGAGAGGGACGCTGCAGAGCAACGAGAGAGTGTGCAGAAAGAAGAGACCGCAGGAGGCGACAGAGGAGCGGAAAGGGTGCGCCACAAACGTGGAGATGCAGCGAAAGCCGATAGAGAAGATCAATACGCGACGCGACCGCGACGCATGAGACAGAAGGGCACTGGCGGCGAGAGATAATGTAGAACTGAAGTGCGTTAAGGCTGAGGCGAGTGAGTGAAGGAAGTGATGAGGAGTGGAGGGGAGAAAAATGCGAAGAAGAAGGAAATAGAGAGAAAGAGAGAACGATGGATCTACCAGGAAGTAGATTTCTTGTGGTGTGTTTGCTTCGCTGTGTCGTGAGTTGGCGGTTAGAAAAGAGACCATTTTCTCCCTCTCTCACTCGCTCTCTCTTCACGCTCTCTCGCTCTCTCACTCGCTTTTCTCTTTCAGTTTCTCTCTCCGTCACTCATTCTTCTTTCAATGTTCTTCATTTTCACTCATGTTACTCAATTTGTTTTCTTACCATTAGAATAGTCTCACATTTCTCTCTCTCTCTCTCTCTCTCTCTCTCTCTCTCTGTCTCATTCTTTTTTTCTCTCCCTCCGATTTCTTTTCTCACCAGTTTCTTCTGAAGACTACGCACATACATATATTTTTCAGCTACGAAATTGTGTGGAAGAGAGGCAAAGGGCACTAAAGCCGAGAATAAGAATAATTGGCTCTTCAACAGACAATTTTGATGCGGCGCAAAAGAGGCTGAAGAGTCAACACCATTTGAATAATAAGCTTATTTCAAAGATCTTTTCATATATCTTTCCAAAGATCACTGTAGCTTTTTCCCCAGATTTCATGCTCATGCATAAATTCAGAATAATTTCCACGTCAGCGCGCCCTTCTAGTTCCTTATTCCGGATGTCTAGATTCAAAACCTTTCTTCCACTAATATTCCCTCTAAAATTCTAAAATTAACTTTTGTATAAAATGAGGAAAGTGAAGTGGGTGTTCATGCCGGAAGAAGAAGTGCGAGTGAATTCTTTAAAACATGTCGGATAATCAAGGATGAAGCCGTCCTTCGTCTGGCTTCGTTGCCCCAGAAGCTGGTACTATGAACTCTGTCAAAACCCCGCCCTTCTCTCCGTATTCGTCTTTCACTCTCTCAATACTCCCGCTCTCTCTCCCTTATCTCTCGTTTGGCTCTTCTACCTCTCACTATTCTCTCTCCTACTCTTACATATTTACTCTCTCCATTTCTTTCTGTCACGTCAAAAGCAGTAGGCGATTTGTTCGTTGCCCCCTCGTAAAAGCTGTCGTACGTCACTTCCCGGTTTCTTTCTCTTTTCAACTCAGCTTTTCTTTTCTCCTTCTCTTTCCTTTTCTCTTTTTCCTTTCAAGACAGGAGAATCACAGACAAGTCGAAAAAGCATATCCACGAAACACAGTTATTTAAAAAAAAGTTGCTTTGCCACATGGTGACCGTAGTATCTTGAGAATATTTTCGTCATAGTTATTCCTATCGTTTGTTCCTGCATAGAAGAACAGTTGATTGTAGTTGCAGCCTGCGCTCTGAAGTATCCTGGCCTTGGAGCAAAGACATTGTTAGAAATAATAGTAGCATTTTTTTTATGAGAAATCTGAGTGGAATGATCAAGTTGGTCAAAGACGAATGCGTTAAAATGTCATGCTAACACCTGCTTCCTGGCTGCTGGAGAGCAAGAGGGAAGACCCTCTGTGACATAATGTGCACCGATAATTTCTCTGCTCCATAAAATGTCATTGGACTCTACCTATTTTATTCCAGCAACTGAAAAGAGAGGCATATGCCTAATAGCGCAGAATTTGCAACAAGATATTTGTTGAATATTGGAATTATATAGATTAGTATGCTTGAAAGCTCTCTGCTGTCTTCTTCAGCAGATTTTGATGCTGCTCAGGTAGGATATTCCATTCCTTGGCTCTTTTAATCTTTATTTCTCTTTACTTACGTATTTATATAGAATCATCTTTAAAGAAGAAGAGAATTTTCGCTTGTACTTTTAAGCTGTAAAAGATGAAAAATATATGAAAAATTTGATCTTAATTTTACGTCATTTTGTCGTTGCATCCTTTAAAGATGATGATAAACAATTAAACACTTTAACAAGCAGTATAACAGATCCAGTCTAACAGATCCATTAACCCGGTAGAATTGTCGGCTCTATTCTAGTGTAGGCGTCCCAACGAATTATAGGCGTCCCATGGAAAATATAGGCGTCCCTAATATTCATAGGCGTCCGAAGCATTTAAAGGCATCCCATTGGAAAAATAGTCGTCCCAAATATTTAAAGATGTCCTATAAATTTATAAGCGTCCGAAAAAATTATAGGCGTCCGAAAACGTGAACTAAAAATTTCTTTCCAGCAGGGGGAAGCACCCAGGTCGCCATTCCCGAAGAGTTATTAAAATGCGCTCAAAATTAAAAAGTAATTACGAACTCCATGGCCGCCATTTTAAAGTCCTGGGAACAACACTACAAGCAAACCATGTCTAAGAAGGACGAGGAGACCGAAACACTGCGAGCCAGCTTGGGAGACTGATGGCAAAGAAAGCCTTTCAGAGAGGTTCACGGAGAGCTAAGGCTTCGGAGATCACGCGTACGGTCGGATTGCGTATATGCCTCTAACATAAGATCACTGACAGAATGACCTCCCGCCCACTCCTCACGGTTTCATCTCGCTACCGCAAGCGCCAGCCAAACCAGCCGCACCACTGAAAGCTCCATACAGGATCATATCCAATAGGTTACCAACGAATATTAAATGCTGAAGCTTCTGCAAGCAGCTGTGTTTCACGCCGAAGCGCCAACTGCCCGAGCAACCAGGAAGTAAGTGTGAGGAGAAGGGAGATCGAAAAACAGAGAACGGGAAGCACCGAATTAGCTTTCCAGTAGATCCACTCTCATTGGTAATCTCAGTTTGCGAGGCCCATGCGGCCAAGAAACTTTTCCTCTTTTTCCTGAAAGAAGACAGAGAGCGAGACGAGAAAGGGAGACAATAAACGAAATTTTGGCTGTTGTGGGAATATAACTACAATGTAAAAGTGGACTTCCGAAATACGGAAGACTCCTGACGATAGGACAGCGTCTGAGACAACTGGATCGAATATTTGAAGAAGGCGCAAAAAATGCTTACAACTTCCTGCCCCAACTCCCTCTCTCACCCAACCGATTCACCGTCATTGCTGAGCGAGTCACCGCAGCCTTCGTCGCACACCTCGACAAGAAACGATGCCTTGGGCATCTCGTTGGCCGAGCAGAATTCCCTTCTTCTTTCTGGCGCGGTTTAACGATTCAACCACCTGACTGAGTGCCCGCTCAACATCGACTCCTTCCCCAGTCTCATTCGTCCTCTGCTGCCCACCATCTAATGCCGCCGTCGCACCGGCCGTGGAGCGCACCTTTGAATCGGAGCCACTCGACGATTTCGACGAGAGGACATCATCCCCACTCTCGTGTCCATCCTCCAGTGCTCGAAGAACGAAGCTCTCACCCGTCATTCCCCAACTAGCCGAGCTAACTGCTTACATCTGCGGACGCCGACGAAAATTTTCGGATCAGATGGAAGAGCTCTTCCTCTCACTTGTTAAAGAAAGTCGTTGCTTTCCGCTCATTATCATCAGACTTCATACAATCAGCAGAGGCAATCTCCGAAAACATATTCGAATTCATAATTCTTTTCTGACAGAGCACCAATTTCTAGGGCCATGAAATTCGGGCCGGCCGGCCGAAACCTTGGGTCCTACTAGCCCAGACGATATAAAATTTTTGGGCCATTTACTATCTCTACTCGGGAGTACTCTTTTCTCCTTAAAGTGCATCGACAAGAAAAAGAGAACAAAGTGTTCGAGCCGCCTTGAATTCTATGGGACGCCTAAAATTCTGTGGGCCGCCTATAAATCGGTGGGACGCCTATTATATCATGGGACACCTTATGTTTCCAAGGGACGGTTATAATTCGATGGGACACCTACACTAGAATTGAGCCGAATTGAGAGAAGGAAGTACGAAGAGAACATTTAGAGAAAATAAAAAAAATCTTCACGTGCTCGACCGACCCAACTGCGGGTGACCGTTCAAATCGCACACTTTTAACTGTTTCAGAACGATTCCTGGATGGTTCCTTTAAAATCTCCGTCGCATTCGTAAAGTAATGGGATAAGAAATTAAATAAACGGAAAACTACCTTATACTCAGGCTCAATTGATGATAAGTGCGGGCCATTATTTATCTGTCCCATTGAGCAATCTACATGAAAACGCTGCACGCGTTTTCGGATCAACTTTTTGGTCACATTTTTGGACCAATCAGATTGTGCTAAAATGTTGATTGCATATGCCAAAAAAAAGTCGCATGATTTGGAATGCGGATGAAGGAGGTAATTTCTCTGAACTCGATCGAATGGTCAACCAACATACATATTTCCCATTTCTTTTTATGCTGTAGTTCTTTAAAATGATTACTCTTTCTTTTGACCACTGTGTCAGAAATGCGAAAAGTCGCAACAAAACTTGTTTATTTATCGAATCGACGCCGTAAAAGATGCGTGTTCACTTCAACAACGCATATGCATGTGCATGGAAAGTAGAAGGGAGGCGAGTGAAACAGGAAGCTTTTATTGCTGTGGAGAATGAGAGCGTAGAGCGACGGGAGGTAAACAGCAACAATGAGAGGGAAGTGGGAAGTGGGGAAGAGGCAGGGACGAATCATGGACGCGAGCTGACCAGGCATGGGAGGCAACAAGAGGAGATATCGACAGTTCTCAAGGAATTTTTGCCTTGTACAACCAATCAGGATGGGACAAGTTGACAGAGAGAGTATGTTCCAGTCAACGAGATACTTTAATACCAAGACAGGTGGTGTTGGTGCGCGGCCGACGCAGCTGCCTCGTGGTTGGAGGGTGGTTCCTGCTTGATCTGAAGGCGATTGTATCTTTTTTATTGTTTTACTCAAAATCCGTTATTTATTTATTTATTTATTTATTCATACACCATTAAGATGTGACGACATTAAAAGTAATTAATAGAAAAATGTTGAGTCAGCAAGTGTGATTAAAGGGGAAGGGGAAGGGAAGGGGCAGCAGACCGCTCACGACATCGCCGGCACGGGAGTGGCAAGTTCCCGGAGAGGGGGTGGATGAGGTCCCCAAGGAGGTGGCAAGGCTCCATAGACTGTGCTGGTTTGGCTGCAGACACATTTCGGCGACTCGAGAACGGCTGCTGGGGAAGAGATGATAGAAGGGCTTAGATTTACATGTTCGGAGATAATTGGCTGACTCATTGAACTTATATAATCTATCTTATACTATAGATTCTCTACTCTGATCTGGAGCAATTCCAAAATTGGCAAGCTATAAATGGCTTTCTTAAATACTTTGACTGTTAAAGATGAAGTGGCAATTAAAGGCAACTTATAATAATATGACGCAGCTCGAATGGCAAACGAGAATTGAGAAAGAGTAGAGCGTGATCGAGGAATGAAAAATGCATATTGCGACAAACGTCCATTGGTTGCTCGGAATACAAACAGTCTGCTAATAGGAATGCCTACTTCTCCGTGTAATAATTTGTATGTATACGTCAGATCGGCACGCACACGTCTAACAAGCAAACTAGGCAGATTAAAGAGTGAAAGTCTAGATGAATATGACGGAATGTCTTGAAATCGAACAAAACCACTAGTAGAACATCTAATAAAAAGCAAGCGTGTGAATATATGCTGAATTCTCTCTAATTTACGAATTAGACCAATTTGATGTGGAGACCAAATAATGGAAGCAAACTCCATGACAGGAACGACATAACATGAATAACAGAAAATATAGATATCCGAGGACTTAGAAGAGAGAATGCGAAAGAGAGAATAAACTAGATTCAGAGATTTACGACATACATATTATATATGTTCCTTGAAAGAGAGCTTGCTATCTATTAGAACTCCTAGGTCACGAATAGCAGACGTTGAGACAGAGAAAGGAATGATAGGAGCAAGATGGGAGACATAATACGGGTATCGTGGATTAAATTTGCCTAGGTGGAGTGCGTTGCACTTTTTGTGTGCTACGCGGAGCTGCCATTTTATGCAGTAGGACTCGAAAAGATCAGTTGCTTCTGAAAGTTGATGAGAGGGTAGAGGGTCAGAGTGATGAAAATTTGCATACATTTTTATGTCATCAGCGAAAGATGAGATTTTCACATGGGACAGGTGCACAAAAATCGATGGTAGATCCGAAATGTATATGTTGAAGAGTAATGGAGAAAGCACCGCTCCTTGCGGAACACCACTTGTAGCAAGAAAAGAGTCAGATAAAGACTCCCCTACCCGAACTTGGAAAGAACGATTAGAAGCTTGCTATGAGATACCGTGTCAAAAGCTTTGCAGAAATCATAATACAAGATGTCAACACAGTTAGCAGAGCCGGATTTAGGATCAGAATCAATAGCCCGTATCCATTCAGCCGTGCATTCTATTAGATTGGACTCAACCGACCGGCGCGAGCGGAAGCCATGCTGGCTAGGAGGAACAATGGAAAACATATTGCACCATCTAAGCAAAGCGGGACGGAGGCAGCGTTCAAGTACTTTTATTGGCGGCGGAGAGAGCGTCACAGGACGAAAGTCTTTAACCGAGGAGGCAGATGGAACTTTATTTATTGGAACTACGATCCCCTTCTTCCAGAGAGACGGGAGGGAACCAAGCATGATAGAATAGTTGAAAATGTAGCTAAGCGGTGTACATAAAGAGGAGGCACATTTTTTATAGACTATTTGCGGGACTGGATCGGCAGTTACGGTAACCGACGGTTTAAGCTTGAGGACGTTCTTTTTAACCAACGGCGGCATTACAATGAAATCCGAAAAAGAGTGAGAAATGGGCACATGGGGGGAGAATGCGGGCATGCTAGCATCGTCACCAGTAAATACAGAGGAGAAAAATTCACCAAACGCATTAGCCTTATTACCGTCACCGATGCATATCCTACCGGACTGATCTCTCAGGGCGCCTATACTAGGTTTAATTTTCAAACGACAGCCAACAAACGAGTATAATTTCTTCTTAGATTTCATAAGGGCGGCTTCATGATTGCGGTTGTACTTAGACATCATTTTAGATAATTTAGCGGTTACACGCAGATATTCAGCTCTAACAGGCAGGCAGTTTAATTTAGGGAAAAGAGCAGCTCTATGCGCGAGAAGAGATTGAATATATGTAGGGTGTCTATCGCAAGAAAGGCGTCTAGTTGAGAGGGGCGTGAAAGCGTGGACAATATCACAGAGAGTGGATGTAAATCTTTCATGCATGTCATCTATGTCAGTAAAGTTAATAAACACACTGATCCAGTCAACATCAAGCAATGCCCTGTTCATACTCTCGTAGTCTGCTTTCTTGTAGTCGAAAAAGGAATGGGTCAGATACATGTTTGATTCGAGAGAAAGAGAGAAAGAGACAGAGGCATGATCAGAGCTTGAAAAATTCGGTGCGATATCGCACTTTGACACGACACCGGCAGAGCTTAGAACAACGTCTAACACATTATCACCGAGCGTGGGACGAGGAACGTGCTGAACGAAAGAAAAGTCAACGGAGAGGTCACACAAGAACTTAGCTTGGGCCTTGGCAGGGATGAGGTCAGACCAATTAACTGCTAGGTTGAGGTCACCCACAATAAGAGATTCATAGGGGACAGTGAGAAGAGAGTGCAGAGTGTCAAAGAAAGATTCGTTCTGAGCAGCAGAAGTGCTAGGTGGCCTATACGCAAGTACAAGACGTGTTTTGACAAAAGAAAGGGGAGATATAATGTCGATGCAGAGGATATCACAGACAGACTTACAAGAGTGCGCAATTAATTCAACTTCAAGGAATTTAGAGCAAAGAATGGCAACTCCGCCACCACGCTTGGCCAAACGGTCAGAACGAAATAAAATATAAGGAAAATCAGCAACTATTTCAGAATCAGAAATACGCGCGTTTAGCCAAGTCTCAGTCACAAGTAGGCAATCTCCGAAAACATATTCGAATTCATAATTCTTTTCTGACAGAGCACCAATTTCTAGGGCCATGAAATTCGGGCCGGCCGGCCGAAACCTTGGGTCCTACTAGCCCAGACGATATAAAATTTTTGGGCCATTTACTATGTCTACTCGGGAGTACTCTTTTCTCCTTAAAGTGCATCGACAAGAAAAAGAGAACAAAGTGTTCGAGCCGCCTTGAATTCTATGGGACGCCTAAAATTCTATGGGCCGCGTATAAATCGGTCGGACGCCTATTATATCATGGGACGCCTTATGTTTCCAAGGGACGGTTATAATTCGATGGGACACCTACACTAGAATTGAGCCGAATTGAGAGAACGAAGTACGAAGAGAACATTTAGAGAAAATAAAAAAAATCTTCACGTGCTCGACCGACCCAACTGCGGGTGACCGTTCAAATCGCACACTTTTAACTGTTTCAGAACGATTCCTGGATGGTTCCTTTAAAATCTCCGTCGCATTCGTAAAGTAATGGGATAAGAAATTAAATAAACGGAAAACTACCTTATACTCAGGCTCAATTGATGATAAGTGCGGGCCATTATTTATCTGTCCCATTGAGCAATCTACATGAAAACGCTGCACGCGTTTTCGGATCAACTTTTTGGTCACATTTTTGGACCAATCAGATTGTGCTAAAATGTTGATTGCATATGCCAAAAAAAAGTCGCATTATTTGGAATGCGAATGAAGGAGGTAATTTCTCTGAACTCGATCGAATGGTCAACCAACATACATATTTCCCATTTCTTTTTATGCTGTAGTTCTTTAAAATGATTACTCTTTCTTTTGACCACTGTGTCAGAAATGCGAAAAGTCGCAACAAAACTTGTTTATTTATCGAATCGACGCCGTAAAAGATGCGTGTTCACTTCAACAACGCATATGCATGTGCATGGAAAGTAGAAGGGAGGCGAGTGAAACAGGAAGCTTTTGTTGCTGTGGAGAGGGAGAGCGTAGAGCGACGGGAGGTAAACAGCAACAATGAGAGGGAAGTGGGAAGTGGAGAAGAGGCAGGGACGAATCATGGACGCGAGCTGACCAGGATGGGAGGCAACAAGAGGAGATATCGACAGTTCTCAAGGAATTTTTGCCTTGTACAACCAATCAGGATGGGACAAGTTGACAGAGAGACTATGTTCCAGTCAACGAGATACTTTAATACCAAGACAGGTGGTGTTGGTGCGCGGCCGACGCAGCTGCCTCGTGGTTGGAGAGTGGTTCCTGCTTGATCTGAAGGCGATTGTATCTTTTTTATTGTTTTACTCAAAATCCGTTATTTATTTATTTATTTATTTATTCATACACCATTAAGATGTGACGACATTAAAAGTAATTAATAGAAAAATGTCGAGTCAGCAAGTGTGATTAAAGGGGAAGGGGAAGGGAAGGGGCAGCAGACCGCTCACGACATCGCCGGCACGGGAGTGGCAAGTTCCCGGAGAGGGGGTGGATGAGGTCCCCAAGGAGGTGGTAAGGCTCCATAGACTGTGCTGGTTTGGCTGCAGACACATTTCGGCGACTCGAGAACGGCTGCTGGCTAAGAGATGATAGAAGGGCTTAGATTTACATGTTCGGAGATAATTGGCTGACTCATTGAACTTATATAATCTTTCTTATACTATAGATTCTCTACTCTGATCTGGAGCAATTCCAAAATTGGCAAGCTATAAATGGCTTTCTTAAATACTTTGACTGTTAAAGATGAAGTGGCAATTAAAGGCAACTTATAATAATATGACGCAGCTCGAATGGCAAACGAGAATTGAGAAAGAGTAGAGCGTGATCGAGGAATGAAAAATGCATATTGCGACAAACGTCCATTGGTTGCTCGGAATACAAACAGTCTGCTAATAGGAATGCCTACTTCTCCGTGTAATAATTTGTATGTATACGTCAGATCGGCACGCACACGTCTAACAAGCAAACTAGGCAGATTAAAGAGTGAAAGTCTAGATGAATATGACGGAATGTCTTGAAATCGAACAAAACCACTAGTAGAACATCTAATAAAAAGCAAGCGTGTGAATATATGCTGAATTCTCTCTAATTTACGAATTAGACCAATTTGATGTAAAAAATCGAATGGTCAACCAACATACATATTTCCCATTTCTTTTTATGCTGTAGTTCTTTAAAATGATTACTCTTTCTTTTGACCACTGTGTCAGAAATGCGAAAAGTCGCAACAAAACTTGTTTATTTATCGAATCGACGCCGTAAAAGATGCGTGTTCACTTCAACAACGCATATGCATGTGCATGGAAAGTAGAAGGGAGGCGAGTGAAACAGGAAGCTTTTGTTGCTGTGGAGAATGAGAGCGTAGAGCGACGGGAGGTAAACAGCAACAATGAGAGGGAAGTGGGAAGTGGGGAAGAGGCAGGGACGAATCATGGACGCGAGCTGACCAGGCATGGGAGGCAACAAGAGGAGATATCGACAGTTCTCAAGGAATTTTTGCCTTGTACAACCAATCAGGATGGGACAAGTTGACAGGAGACTATGTTCCAGTCAACGAGATACTTTAATACCAAGACATGTTATTTCGCAATGTTTCAGCGACGAAAAGAAGAGATAACTGTTCACTTTTGTGTGTTTTTGAAGACATAAATAAACAAAGAAAAATACGGTTTCTCTTCTTCTTAAAAGAAATAATGCAATGACTAAACGACATGAACAACAGAGGATGAGAATGGCGGCTGATTTTTTTTAGAATGGTCAAATAAGCGTCATAATAGCATCAAACGGTTAGCGGAAGCATTCAAAATTCTATTTATAAGATGAACTAGAGAACTGTTGGTAATGAAACATCCCGAAATTTGTTAGCATACCCTTTTTAGTGTTTTTCAAGTATTTTTTGTTGTTGCGTGTTAGCGCTTATGAGCTAAATATGAAGAAGAAATCTATCATAGTAAGGAATATTCATTGAATATACTAGAATATTGAATTATTGCTAAAGGAGAGGTGAACATTTGGAGAAACGAATCGACAGGGATGAACACTTATGTATTTTAGAAACAAATGACAAAAGCGAAAATATCACACGAAATTTTACACATACATTGAGACGTTATCTAGCCGCTTTGCATGAGAAACAGAAACAGAAATGGGTTAGGCCAATGGAAGTTGAGTGCTTTTAATTACATATAACTAGTGTTCGATTAAAACAACAAGAAAACACTCCACTTCCAACAGAAGAATACATAGAGCTAGAGGGCGGCGGTTCTTCGGGCTACCTCGACTTTCATAAGCAAGAGAATTGGTTAAAAATAATTTGAATTAATTCAAATAATTTGATACAACGTTACATTAGCGCCAGGGCATTCAGCATACGGGAATATTGGATATTATCGTTTGTTGTGGAGAAAAAAGTATTCATCACAAATATCTGCATGACGTCAATCATGCAACCTGGCAGACGTATTCTCATTAAACAGCTTAAAAAACTTGAAGAAAAGAAATCAAACGGTTGATATACATATTCTACTGCGTAACAAACAGATGCAAAAGTTTCAACGAAGACTCCGATTCCCAAGTTCCATCGGTCAAAGAATTTTTCGAATCCGTTGCTAAGTATTGAGAATAATTTTGCAAACAATGAATTCCTCTCCAGTTTTTTTTTCATTTGAAATCACTTAGTAAAAATTCATCAGAATATTGACCGAAGGAGCTTGTGCGATGTTAATATGTTTTGTTTTGTTGGGGTAGAGTTATGGTCCGGGTGGAATGTCTTGATGAGCGTGTGTTCTGTCCTTCTCACTGCTGCAAGTAGGGCGCGGGCTGGCCTCCACTTGCCGCGGCGGCCTGGTGAGCGGCCAGCAGCTGCAGGAGGTTGTTGTGGTAGATGCCGCCCGCCTGCTGCAGCTGCTGCTGCTGCTGCAGCTGCTGCTGGTGGTGTTGGTGCGCGGCCGACGCAGCTGCCTCGTGGTTGGAGAGTGGTTCCTGCTTGATCTGAAGACGATTGTATCTTTTTTATTATTTTACTCAAAATCCGTTATGCTTTTTTTCTTTCAATCGCATTCCTGTACACTGACAAGGATTCAATATCGACTAACAAAATGTGGATGTTACCTCAATGAGCGGCCGCACGATTGCGCACTTGCTGTTCGGCTTGGCGGCGTAGTGCCGCTGCGCTGCCGCGTCGTCCGCCGCGTAGGCCTCGGCCATCTGGCGCGCTCTGGCAAAGGCGGAATCAATGTCAAGGCTGACCAAAAGAGCGAACATTCTAAGAACCCAATGGTATTAGTTCATTTAAATTTTTTTGAAAATACTCTTATTTATTGAGTGAACGGACCGGTGGTCGATGACGTGCGCATTGTTGTTGTATCTGTGCTGCTGCTGCTGCTGCTGCTGCTGCTGCTGCTGCTGCTGCTCCGCCGGTGCCTCCTCCTCATCCGAGATCGTGATGACAGAGTAGGCCGGCGAGCCAGGAGCTACGAGCAGCGGCTGCGGCGGCGGCTGCGGCTGCAGATGCGCCCCGAGGACGCCGCAGTGCTGCTGGAGCATATAAGCGACAGCTGGATGCACTGCTTGCGGCGCAGGCAGCATGCTGAAAGGAGGAGCAAAAGCTCAACCTGTCGAAGGTCTATCCATGTCGCGGTTCTAGACCCAACTAATATCTTTTGCCAGAGCTATGACTTTTTGCCCTTTTTCCTGATAGTAATGCAAAGCACGTTCGATTCGTATAAGTATTGATTTATACCGTAGAGGCAAGAGTAGTATAAATGTGTTGGAGCATGTTGACGTACTGAAATGGCAGAACGCGGTCGAAGGGCGCAGCAGCGTTCTGCTGCAGCGGTCGGGCGGCCTCAACCGGCGGCCGGAGCAGGCCGCCGAGCGAAGGCAGCACTGGCTGCGCCCACTCCTCCTGCAGCCAGGAAGGATTTCCGTCTAATCTTCAGAAAGACTTCAATGCTCTCTCGAGTCTTTCTTCGCACTGTCCAAACATCTCCATCTCACTTCCAAAAGTTGGGGATAAAGTTCTGGCCGTACAAAATTTTGCACGCTCGCAGAAGCTGCCGCGGCGGCGGCGGGAAGCTGGAGAGCGGGCAGCTGCGGCATGGCGCCCGGGTATTTGACGGCCGCTGCAGCTGCAGCCGCGGCGCCTTGGTTGCCAAAGTTGAGCTGCCCGAGTTGCGGCGGCCCGGGGCCCGGCTGACGACCGAGCGAAACTGCAAGAAGAACTTGAAACTTAACTACTTTGCCAGTATGTGTGTTTATCTCCATCATTCAAATTTTACACTAATTCTAGCGTGATTTCTGTTGGTGATGAGAACATTAGGCAACACTTTAAAACCGATGATTGTTGATATGGTTGGCATATTCGAACCTTGCTGGCCGTATCGCATGAGCTCGGATCGCTGCAGCAACGTGTTGACGTCGCTCAGCGTTGGCGCGCCATTCAAGTGCGCGCCACACGCGGCAGCGGCGGCCGCGGCTCGGACAGCGGCCTCGTGCAACTGCTGCTGCGCCGCCAGCGGATTCCAGGCTTGCAGCAGAGCGGCTGCCTGAGGGTCCATCATGGAGACGGGCATTGGCGGTTGCAGCAGACCCGCTGCAGCCGCAGACGCGGCTGCCGCGGCCGCTGCGGCCGACTGTTGCAGTGACTGGTACGGAAGATATTGCGCAGCTACCGCTGCGACCTCTGCGGTACTCCGACTTGTTGCTGAAATAAGAATTGCTCATAGATATTGGGAGTAATATAAATTCGAGTAAAGTTTATCTAGAATGGATACTAACATGGCCCGGCATGGTTGTAGTAGTTGTACGGAATCATGCCCGTGAGACCGCGTTGATACAACTGTGCGAGTGCATTCGCCTGCTGCGCGGCCGATTGCGGATTATTGGCAGCGTCGACCTGAACTTGATTGAGATGATCCATGTCACGAGATTGTGAATATGCGCCAAATCTCACCTGCGCTGAGTAGGCGTGCGTGAGCGCGGAGAGGATGTCGTTCGTGACGAGGCCATTCGAGCCATTCGCCGTGACGACGGGCGGCGCCGCAGCCGAGACGGGCACGGCGTTCGGCTGCTGCTGCACTTGCACGCCACAAGCGGCAGCTGCTGCTGCAGCTGCTGCGGCCGCCGCCTCGAGGCCTTTGATCGAAGAGGGCGCCACGCTGTGCGGCGGAGTCGCCTTGACCGGCTGCCCGTTCGGCATGATCTGCGACGATGGCGCCGGCATGTTCGGCCGATTCCGCATGCACACCTCCATTCTCTTGATGGCAGTGCAGAAACTTAAATAATTGCTTAAATAATTAGAATATCGTCTTATCACTAAATTGTGAGATATTGCAGACCTCGATTAATTGTAAAATATCATAAGGTAATTATTATTTTTGTCCTGAATGGATGCGAATAGGAATAATATGATAGACTGAAGAAAGAAAGAAGGAAAGCCAGAGAAAGAGAGAAATGCTTCTGACTAGGCGGTCGCCGTGAAACTGCTGAGATGGCTCATGGTGACAAAGGGATGCACGAGTGCCTGGCCGGGCTGCGCGCGGAAGTCCTGCTCGAGCACGAGCATCCGCTTCAGCAGATCCACGAACTGGTTGCGGTCCGCCCGCTCGATCACGCCGTCGATGCCATCCTGCTCGATTGGCGGCGGCGCAGGGAAGGCAGACTGCGCCTATACAGAAAGGGGGCTGATGATAGAGAGTGAGAGAGAGGGAAAGAAGAGGAAGAGTGCAAAGGGGAAGTAGAAAGTGAACAAACCGGCTGCGGCAGCCGCACGCAAGAGATCTCGTCGAGGCAGCTGAAGATGTACTTGCGCGTCTCCTTGCTCTTGGTGTGGGCGACTCCGCTGTCGAGCTCGTCGTAGTGCTTGAGGCGCCAATAGTTGCCGCCTGCCGTGGGCGCCATGCACGCCACGTTCGCCGGCCGAACCTCGCCATCGGACGGCTAAAAATGCAATCGACTTCCACCGAATGCTTGTTCATTTAGAATATTCGAAAAAAAGATGTTTGATGAACAAGGACGCTCACTTTTAAAGTATTCTCAATAAAAAGTATAATATTAAGAAAATTTTCTCTTGAATATTCCAAGTGTTTGGAAAATCTTTTTGTTTAAAAAAATATTTATGCTGACCTTGACTTCCTTGAAGAAGCGCGTGACCTTGGCGGCGTTCTCAAGCATGGAAGCGGGCGGCATCCCCTGCGTCTGCACGATGTAGCGGATCTGATCGTACTCAGATGAGCCAGGGTAGAGGGGCCATCCGAGGAAGAGCTCAGTTATCACGCATCCCAGTGACCACATGTCGATCGCCTCTTTGAACGGCAGGCCCAAGATGATCTCGGGAGCTCTGGAAAATTTAGTACTTTCGTTCTGTTACGCTGATTCTCGATTTAAACATTCACCGGTTAGAGCCTTCATACATTTCTTCTTCTTTTATAATCGAAGATGTTGGGTAAAGACTTTGTACATAAATTACATATGAAACGTGGAGGTCAGCCAACCTGTAGTATCTGCTCTGCAGATAAGTGTTCGTGACGGCTTTGCTTCTATGAGAAGCGGATCCGAAGTCTATTACCTAAAAGAACATAAGTTGGTGTCATCATTTCATGTTCCCTTCTCTATCTCTTTCAGTCTTTCAGTCTAAAATCCGGGATAAACGCACCTTGACACGGAAAGGCTGATTCTGGGGATCGACCAGCATGATGTTCTCCGGCTTGAGGTCAGCGTGGATCAGACCAAGTGACTTCAGTTTCATCAGCGCAGTTAGCACCTGTTAATTTCGTCGATATAATTTCGCGCTAAGAGTATAATTTCGCAAACAAGTGTTCTTCGAGTCAGCGATGCGGGTATGTGTGTATTGATGCACTTGTAAAACGATTATAATTTATTAATGTCCTTTTTTTTTGTTAACATATCTCGAAATCTTCTTCAGCTTTCTCCACCCTTTTCCCTCATAGTGGCTTGCCTGCTGAACGATGGGGCGAATGTTGTTGAGCGGAAGAGGAGAGAACTTGTTCTGCTTGAGGAAGTCATACAAGTTCTGCTCGAGCATCTCGAAGACGAGACACGTGTGCGACTTGTGAGAGAAGCACTCGAACGCACGCACAAAGTTGTACTCTTCCGCGTTCTCGTTCGACAGACGAGACAGAATGGAAACCTGAGAGTGTACAGAGAGAAAGAAAGTATTTGAGAGAGAGTAGGGAAATAGAGAAAAAAAGACATAAAGAGAAAAAGAAGAGATGAAATTCCGGAGGCAGTCTCCACATGCTTAAAGGATGAACTTGAAAGACGGCATCATACCTCAATCTGTCCCTGGCGCGCATAACTCGGATGCTTCTTGAGAATCTTGATGGCAACTATCTCATTCGTACCCTTCTTCCACGCCTTGACAACCTGTAAGAAGATGTGTCATCAATGCATTCCATATCAATTAGTTGCCAGAGATGTCACAACCATCGTCGGATCACATGAAATAGTGACAAAACAACAACTCAAATAAACAAAAACGAAATTTGATATATAAAAAATACATGCCTGGCCGAATGTGCCCTTGCCGAGGAACTCGAGCACTTCATAGTGGTTGCGATACGGAGACACGAGCACTTCGTTCTTTATCAGCTGCAATGGCGAGGGTTAAAGCCGCTTATTTCCTTGCCGGATTCACTGGCTACAGATTCTCTGTTGAAGATCTTTCGCCTTTGATGGTCACACACAAAAGATTACTGTAATCTCTAGATTCATATTGGAATACTCGTGGGAATGCATTAGTCCGACCTGGTACTCGCCCTCAGTGGACGGCTTGGCGCGGCTGTTCATCTTGTTGAGGTAGCGCGTCGGCGCCGGCTTATGCGGCACGACGACTGGGTTGGCGGCGGCTGCCGCCAGCGGCAGCTGCATGGCCGACAAGGCGGGCTGCATGTCCGGAGGCGCCATCCCACTCGTGGAAGCGGCGCCCGCGTCGGCAGCCTTAGCGAGAACATCCAAGCTCGCCTCATCTTCCGCCTCCTTCAAGGTGCGCGTCCACCGAACAGAGCTTACCCCAACCTCCCTTCTAGCCACTTTAACTCTCGCCGTGTGGAATGCGAAAATCAGCGAGACAAACAAAAAAAAGAAGAAGAAGGAAGCATTCGCCTTCTTAATCTCTATTGATCTAATCGTAAATATCCACACTTCTGTGAAGTAGCATATAAATTGCGTACAATTTTGAAAGTCGGAGGGCCAATTGAATGCTCGGTGGATACTACCTCATCATGTTGACTGTTTCTCTTTCTATCTTCTTATTAATGTTCTTTTATACTGTTTCTAAAGATTCATCGGCAAGAACAGAGTTGTTGCCATGAGAGCGCACGCAGAAAGTAAGCGAGAATGGAAAAGAAAGTGTTGCCATTCTATGTACAAGGAAGGAAATCGTTTGCCTTTCTGCAAGGAAGGAAATCGTGATGGAAAGGTATGTTTTAATATGTTTTATTAAGAGGGGCTTAAATTTAAGTGTGTCAGGTTTGCGGGGACAAATCAATTGATGAATTGAGAGATAGAAGTGGGAAGAGAAGAAGAGAAGAGAGTGCTAGACTGACTTGCTTCCTCTTCAGGGCACGCGCCTGCTCATCGCCGGCCATCGCAGCGGCCGCAGTCGCGATGAACGAGTTGCGCCACCGCTGCAATCCATTACGTCTTCAATTTAGTATTAATTTGACTATGCTAATTGTCAAGGCAAAAGGTCAAAGATCAAACTGTCACAATTATTCATGCACGTACACACATCTACTACCTAATGAAGTGTTGGCCTGCCTCATTCACAGATACTCGCCTAAGGGAGACATTCGCAATTTATTGGCATGTGACCCGGCCTGCATTTTATAGCTCGGCCATCTCCTCTACCCACTGCTGCGTCATGAGCTGCAAAAGATTCCAAGATAACGGCAATCGAAATATCGTGAATAGGAGCGCGGGCAAATGGCGCATGGGAAGAAGTGTAATTTGAGCGAAGAGAGTGGAGGAGCAACAACGGAAGATGCAATCAAGGCTGATTATTTATTTACAAAAAAGTCTAGTAGCTTGACGACTAAATTACACATGCTATACCGATGCAAACAGCGCATTCAATTAAATTCTGAATTTTCAAGTCAATATTTTGAATTAGGAATTCTTCCTATTACTTTTCAGCAATCACACTTTGTGCCATTTTCACTAGTTACCTCGTCTTCTTCTCAATTTTTTCGTCTTTCCTTCCTCAACGGCGCAATAGCCGTGAGAATGTGCCAATCCGTTGTGCGCATATTTCAGTCCAAGCGAGGGCGCAAGAAGAAAGAAGCGTTTGCCAGCCTCCTAATTAGTTGTCTTTTACTCGGCTGTTGACTAAGGAAGAGGAAGGGGAGAATGGGAAAACGATTCCAGGGACGCATCCTTACACGATCATGGTCAGCAATAAACATGATCTGCGTTATGTGTATTAAATTTTTGCCTTCAAAGAATGTAGGGAGGGATGCGTGGAAGAGGGAAGGCCTTGTGGTGTAATAGTATCACGGAGGGGTGAGAGGGTAGCTACAAATACAGCCGTACCCAATGTTCTCGGCCGTTGGCGTAGGCCGCTTGGCATGCCATCGGCCGGGTGGCGGAGGGGGCCCGGCGGCCGCGGCTCGAGAGGACGCCTTCCTAGAATCCGACGCGAGTCTGAGTTTCCTGGACGCTCGCGCCGAAACGATAAAGTGCATAAACAAGGCGTTGATACGGAGAAGAATAGAAGGCGGCAATGGTAGAGAGAGCGCGAAACAGAGAGAGCGAGAGAGAGCGAGAGATACAGCGAGACAGAGAGACATGAGGTGTAGTCAGGAGGAGTCAGACGAGTAAATGCATCGAGGATGTAGAAGGGGCTGACACTGCCGCAGCCAAGGGCAGAGCGGACAGAGATTAGATACAGGCCCGTGTGTGCGCTGAACGCTGTGTGAAGGCTGATAGCGGAGAGAAAGGGAAGGATGAGGAGAGCGAGAAGAAGAGAGAGACACAGAGATATAGAGACAGATAATGATAGAGAAGAGGGAGGGAGAGAGTAAGTAATCACAGCAAGAGTCATAGAAAAAGGGAGAGAGAGAGAGAGAGTATGAGATATGTTTGATTGGTAAGATTAACATGGCGTGGAGGATAGTAGACAGTAGATAGATAGTATATTAGAAAAGGGAGTTGAAGAGGTGAGTGGAGGTGAGTAGTTAGTTCTGAGCGGAGCCGGCCGGTTGCAGAGCCGGACTGATGTGTATGTGTCTGTCGTCTCTGTTTCTTTCTTTCTCTCTCTATCTCTCTTTTCCTTTCTATCTCTTTCACCTTTCACTCTGCCCCTCTCTTTCTCACACTCTCTCTTCTCTCTCTCTCTCTCTCTTGCTCACTCTCTTTCATTCTGTGCTTATGCTGGCAACGCGAAGCACACAAGTTAGTTGGAATGGGGGTCGTTGGCTTGGCGGACGCAGTGGCTGTGATGGATCGTCAGGGTATGTGTGTAGAGGGTGAGAGGCAGACATGGTGAAGGAAATAGAGGGAGACCGAGAAAGAGAGAGAGAGACAGACAGTGAGAGAAAGAAGAGAGTGTAAGTGAAGGAGACAGGAAAGCGAGTATGCCTAAAACGTGGCCGTGAGAAAGCTCTTGGTTCGGCCAAAGCGAAATAATACAAAACGGACGGGTCGAGAAAAATGTAAGCAGAGAAAGAGATGGTGGCAGGGGAATACAACGCCTGCCGTCCCTCTCACTCACTATCTCTCTGTCTCTGTCTCTCTCTCTCTCTCTGTCTCTCTCTTTCTCTCTCTCTCTCTCTCTCTCGCGCTTCTCTCCAATCTCTTGCACTCATTGTCTGCGTCCCTTTTATCTTCCCCAGATTCTCTACATTCAGAGCTTTCTCCATAAAATAAGTCACGTCGCATTGTCAGTTCTCTAAAACTCAGTTTGCTTCTCATAAATGTACAAAGCTTCCAGTTTATCGTTGAAACTTTAATATGCATTAATAAGCGACAATACCCATAATTTACTGCGCACTAGGGTCTTAAAATTAGCTAACGGAATTATATTATATAATATATATATATATATATATATATATTTTTTTTTTTTGTATTCTCGGTGAAAAGTATTTACCATTACCTCATATCTATTCTACTACTTATGGTAACAACTTAAACCTGCCCTACTGTTTTATGTACTTATTTGTGTGCATAAGTACACATATATTTCTTAATACGGAGCGCCTAATTGATTAGTCTCTAATGAAACACTAAGGTCTGAAGCGTAATTGAACTTTTTTCTCTAACGCATTTTGCATTATATGTACATTCATGTACATATATTGTAAGCTGCCCATCTGCAAAGTTTAAGTTCTCTTTAAAAAGTTGGCCTTTCATTTAGCAGTTCCTTTGTCTGCAGTTCATGCAAGTACGTGCGTTGTAATCGCCCACATTTTATTTTTAGTAATTAGAGAATAACTAAATTCCCAAACATTAAAATAAAGCGCACAAAGCTTTTTGAGTTCGTGATGTAGAATGTTGAATTGTTCTAGAAAGAAACTAGAATCGCGCACAAACCAAGACTATGGAAATTCTTACTATTTATTGCACGTTCGAATTCGTAATAATTCGTAAATATTCCGCCTTAATTTGAGAAGGAAGTAAATAACTATCTCTATCATTCGTAACCACCGTCAAAACTGCTGTTTATGATGCAAGAATTCTAGTAGTTTGAACCTTATATCCTGGATTATAACTCAAGTGGTTCTGCCTTTTCGAAGTTAAAGATCAAGGACGTAAGTGTTGTGGTTTCCATCCAAGCAGCACTCTCTTCATGAAAAATAATCATAATTTTGCATCCTCCTTCTGTCTATCATTTTGCTAATGAGGATGCAATAATAACTGTGCAGCAGCAGACAAGCAGCAGACAAGTGGAGAACATGAAGCATGAAAGGGAATGGCAGACCAAGAGATTATAAGCAGAGGGAAAGAAAGAAAGATATAAGGGAAGTTAAGGAAAATAAGGACAAGAACCATAGAAGGAAAGAAAAAAAACATAGAGGAGGACACCACCAAGGCGAGAGAGCGAGAGGAAACTGATCGGGCTTATGGAAAGTATCGTATCCCTGCAACCTAAAAGTTTGCTTCGAGCATTGTTAATATTAAAGAATCCCCATAATCAGCCAATGATAATGGAGAAGAATGTGCGCAAGCGATCTGTTCTAGATTAAGCTAAATCACAAGGAAGAGCATTATCACTTGTGACGCCTTCCTCCTATCACCGAATTAGAACACTCTAATACCTTGTGAAGTAGAGCTTACAATTAAACAAGTTTTATTCTCAATTTCTGGGTTTCCTCTGGCAACTGTGAGCCGGAGAGAAAGCACTTTCCAGATTGAAATACATTAATGCAGCATGTTCAATTCCAATTAACTAACTTTTTTGAAAGATCTTTTTCTGATATTGTTTCAAATCCTCTCCCTGGTGAACTACTATGCGAGTGCATAAAATTCATAATCACAAATTTAGATGTCTTTTTGCTGAGGCAGCAACACAAAGTACGATGGTCGCACAAATATACGAAGAGAATCGCGTGCCAGAGATAACATGTGATGAGTATGCAAGTGATGTCATGAAATGATTTAAGCGAATCTTACGGAAGACGTGAGAAAGATGAAAATAAGCATGACGCCGACTGGGGGAAATCAACTAAGAGAAGGCGGCGGAGATTTCCATTGCGCAAACATAACGTTCGAATTCGCTCAATCTTGCTCGGTCGGTTTGAATTCTCTTTTTTGGTTTCCAAAAGAAAATTCTCTACAGAATTGCTGCCAATTTTTGCATTCAGTAGTCACGGAAGAAGAATACTGTGAGAATATGCAAAGGTGTCTTGTATACCAACCGGATATCTCGAGGCGTACTGTAGATGGACGCCGTTGGCGAATGCGGCCTGGACGGCGGCGGCAGCCGCGACGGCGGACGCAGCGTCGCCTCCGTTCGACGACGCGGCAACCAGCTCGTCGATCTTGCGCTTCCGCGGCCCTTGCGCCTGCTGCTGCGCCCCGGCGGCGGCTGCGGCCGCTGCGGCCGTCCGCTCAGCGTGCATACGCGCGCGCCGCGCGCCGCAACGGCTCTCCCGCCGTCTTCGCTGTCAGGTTATGCGTGTTCTTGCCGCGGCGCCCGGCTCAGCAGAGGTGATTCTGTCGACTCCTCAGGAAACCACCAGTAGTCGGCCTAGCGCCTTCTTCGGTCGGTCGTCTCCACTCGGCGCTCTCGCTTGCTCTGAGCGGACGGCTCTCTCTCTCTTTCTGGCTGTCGTTGGAAGGAGTTTCTCGACGGCCGTGGTCGCGAGCAGCAACGGCGGCCTTGCTGTCTCTCCTCTCCTCCTTCGCTCCCCCTCGCCCCCGTATGTCTGTGTGTGTCGGCTGTCTATGTGTCTTTGTGTGCACCTATCGAAGAGAGAGCAAAGAGAGCAGAGAGAAAAGAGGGATGAGAGAGAGCATGGAGAGAGAAGAGAGACAGGCTGGTAGAGAGAGTAAGGGAGGCGGAGGCCGCCCGCTCTGCCTCCCTCACACTGACTGCACGCTGCTCTCTCGCACGCTCTCTCTGATCGCTCTCCGCGGCATGCACACTCTATCGCTTCTTGCAAGTCTGATGTTATTCGGCCAGCGCTGATACGCAGCCAAGATAGAGACGCAGAGAAGAAAGAGGAGACCATCTCTGACGCTCTGGCACTCTGGCCAGCAGTGGTGCTACGCAGCGAAATTCTAAGCTAGCGGCCGACCGGAGTATCTGCGTCGCACTCTCCTATTTCTCTACTCTACACACTATCTCTAGCAGTCTCTCTTTCTTCATCTCATTTTCTCTGCGTCTCTCTTTTGAAGTGCTCTCTCGTATCGATCTCGCAAGCGTCTCCGTGAGCAGAAGAGGAGGCGGCGTGACGAGGAGGAGGAGGAAGAACGAGAAGGGGACGAGAGAGTGTGATCATGGAGGGTGGAGATGAGAGACAGAGAAAGGAAACAGGAGGGAAGCAGATGGAGAGGAGCGATAGAGGCATCATCTTCTTTGTAGAGAAACCAAGGCAGTTGAGGTGAGCGGGTGGAGGAGAGAGAGAGGGAGAAAGAGAGAAGAGAAGGGAGAGAAATATTATGATGCGAGAGAGAGAGTGCGAGAGAATTCACCATACGAATGAGACGCGTTGTAGCATATAAGAGCATTTGGTAGCATTCGAGTTTCTCGAGAGATTACTGAAAATCGAGAGGAATTGAGAGTGATCAGAAAGAAGAAGAGATGAAGAGAGCGAAAGGGAGTAAGCGAAGAGAGAGAGAGAGAAAGAGAGAGAGAGAAAGAGAGAGAGAGAGAGAGGGAGTAAGTGCTTAGGGAGAAAAAGGGTGAGTCGTCGATTAAAGCCTAGACCGCAATCACGGCAGCATCGGAAGAGAGGGGGGGGGGGATATGGCACTAGGGATTTAGAGGGAAGCAACAAAATTGACGGAAGGGGGCTTCGAATATAAGCTGATTGTGAGCTGGCTGTTTGCGAAATTATCTCTTCTAATTTATCTGAATTAATCTGAAAGTTTCTGCTTAAGATGTCATCGAGGATATGATGTGAACATCAAACATTAAAGACGATTACATATATATGTATAAGATGATGTCAATAAAAATTTTTAGAATATTAAATTGCATTCCTTACGGTGTGAAAATTTGTCAAAACGGTGATTTGACAATTTTTCCTATCGTCAGGAATGGCAAACAGCGGAATATTCTAAATTCTGCTACAAAATTTTTGCCTATACAGAAAATAACCAACTTGTTTGAGTTGATATTGCCTTTTATGTATATATGGCGCTGAAACCTCCACTTTAATGCGATATGGTCGCAAAATTTAGAATGTTCAACTGTCTGCAATTTTCAATCAAATTATAAATCGGCAAAATGGAGAAGATAAAATATAAGAAATAATAAATGAAAGCGAGGGAATATTCTAAAAGTGCTGACAAAATTCAAATCACTGTGACAAGCTCGAAGCAAAATTCAGCGACCGCCTTGACACAAATGGGATCCGTTGAAATGTTTTTTATACTACTTTATTTTAATTTAAATACAAACAAACAGGAGTGCTCAACAATACAACGTTCATTATGTAAACAAATTCAAAACAATTCTTCTTATTCCAATATAGATAATCTAAATAATGTCTAATAGGTAGGTATTATTTGTATTTAAAGAATGAATAGTTTCTTGCGTTAGTTCCGCCCAGTGGCATTCGTCGCACTGCAAAAGCATTATTATTGATGAATAAGCTTTGTTCTGTAAGCAACCACCAACACTTTCAGCTAGACGTGTTTACTTTATCTTTTCATATTTTTCACACGGTCGCTGTTTAAAGTCGCTCTGTTTTTATGTGTATGCTACAATTTTATTGGAATGTCAAGCAGAATATCTACTTGATCTACGTAAATAGCAGGAATAATTGCTTCATGAAGATAATTCTTTGATGATAGATCTCATAACTGCAGTGCATCTATTGCAGGTGATGGGACTGATGGACGTGGCCATGCGAGCGAGACATCGAACAGAATTTATATCTTGATTATGACGAAATATTAAAATATCAAAATATTTGCGTTTTAAATTCTGTACAGGCACATATGTAGATATAAACCGATTGTGGAGTTTCGCTCATCGTTAGAAGGGAATTCCTTACTCAAGTCACCATTCATAAACCAATGAGCTTAGACGCCTTCAGCACTCCTTTAGCATTTTCATAACTAAATTAACAGCAACGACCGCGATTATGTAAGCTCTCAAAACGATTTTCCCCCATTGTATCTCGAAGTTTTTGAGGTCCATCTGTTGAATTTTGATCAAATATTGATCACAAATTTGAGATTGTTTTTAATGGGGCTTTACATTCCTGTCTGCTAAGTGGAACTCGCTTTTCCACTGCCGTAGCAGCACGAACTCCAGTACGAAGGTTGCGAGGAGGCGGAGATGTCAATGACGTCCTCGGTTATTGATTCTCCGTTTGCTGCAGCTATCAATCGCCTAAACAAGTTGTTACATTTATTCCATCCTGACCAATTAGTAGTCAAAATCATGATATTTGGAAATAGTTGCGAAAATTCCTTGATTATCAGTTATATTTAATAAAAAAAATTCTAAAAAAATTTTCTCTTTTCAAAATTATAAGTTTTGACCAACTTTGCTGTAAGTAGAAATACGTCTTCTATTCGTGCACCCGTTTTTGCGCTGGTCTCGATATATGGAATATTGTAGAACTGGAGAATGAAGAAAAGGTTGTATCTTATCCAAAAGCGTCTGTTTTACTTTCTCATGAAGGAATACGGAACTGGGAATAAAATTCAAGTGTGTGAGGTTCAAAGAGGTTCTTTTTTGTAGCAAGAGTTAATAGATATCTGAAAAGCAAGGAACATTGAGCTCAATTTTGCTCACTTTCCGTTTAATGGATAGGTTTATTTTTTTTAGAATAGCAGACAGTAGGAGTTTTGGTTATTCGAAATTTTTTTCCCCATTCTGAATATAGAATAGGCGAAAGAGGCAGACGAACAGAGAGACTTACGGCAGCCAGGTCGTTGCATTCGGCCGGTTTAACTACGCGTTGTGCCGACAAATCCGACTTATTGCCAATTAGAGTGATTACTACGTTATCCTTCGCAAAGTCTTTGATTTGCGAAACCCAGCTCTGCAAAGATGATCCAATATCGGACAAATTGAATGGATTCCTCATTGGGCAGACTGAATGATTCCTCATTTTAGCTATCACTGGCCGAAGAAATGTGGTTTTTGTTTCCTGACCGACAAGTATCTCCATGTTTTCTTTTAAGATGGTATTGGTAATGCAAGAAAAAAAATCTAATTAGCAAATGACATATTTTTGTTTCATGATTCTTGATTTGTTAATTACTTTTGTGTATAGCATTATAAATTTACCCGAACGTTCTCGAAGCTCTTTCTATTCGTGACATCGAAGACAACGAGGAGCGCGTCGGCGTCTCGATAGTAGGCCGATGTCACAGAACGGAAGCGTTCCTGGCCAGCTGTGTCGAAAATCTTGAAAAAAAAACACATCCTGAAGTCTCGCCGAGGGAACGTATTATCCATCCACTTCGAGCGGGCCACTGAAGCTATCAAGAAAGTCATGTGGGTGAGAGGGTGAGGGCGTAATTGAATTCCTAGAAGTCGCATACGAACTCGCTTCTATTTTAAGTACTTTGAAGGTTAAACATATTGGAGATCTAAGGACTTTTAGAATCGCTTGCTCTCTATCGAAAGACATTCATATAGATATGTTGTCGAAAGTCTAGAGTAATGGAAACGCACAAACAGAGCGTGAGAATCCAATCCAATAAGGCAGTCCAATTGTCAACCCCAGCAGTAGTAAGAGGAAGTGTACAATTTAAAAAAAAATTTCTAAATATAAACCATGAAGGCATACCTGTAGTTTGACCAGCTTGTTATTGACGCTGACAACTTTATTCTGAAAGTACCAGTTCTATTTTAACGTCATCGATGATGTTATTGAAACATACATTTATTGTGTATTCTTGAATGTGCATTTTATACGTAACCGATAAAATAAAATATTTTCAAGGAGCAAAAGGAAGGGGAATAATCTGCATGTTATCTTATATCTTTTGTCTCGTTTGAATCCTAACCCTGTAGTCGATGCCGACGGTGGAGATGAAGTTGCTGTTGAGGAAGGTGCCGTCCTTGAAGCGAATTAGAATGCACGTCTTGCCCGTGCAGCTGTCTCCGAGAAGCATCACCTGGCCAAGAAAGAGCAAGATATATATGTTGTTGAATTGTGTGGGCATATGGGCCAACCCGCGACACCCCTTTGCAGAGCCTAAGACTCTATCCGCTCAAATCCCTGTTCTGTAAAGCCTTCATGAGCTTCATGGAATACGCCTCGATTCACAACCAGCCGGTACATTCCATCTGTCTAAACTTTGGAATATGATAGAAACTAACTTGGTTATTCGCAAAAGAATAATTGGGAAATTTGGCAGCCGATCTTAATACACACTGGTACATATGTACATATGTACATACATACACACATGAAATCTCGCGAGCAAATTCGATGCGCGACAGGTTCGTCTCATATTTTCCCCAAAATTCAGCATGATTTCTCTTACGTTTCTTCTCGGATCGGCAATGAGGATACAAGATAAAAAAATTCCAAGTTGAAACGTCAGATTTTTAAGGTGGATCGTCTTCTTCATATTACAATTGTTTGGCGTGTATTCGACGTTCGGCATTGGATGTATGCATAGTATTAGATGTAACGAAAGATGTAAACAAGAGGATCGCCTTCCTGGAAATAAATTTGGATGAAGATGCGAAGGAGCAGGAAAAGCTCCAGAATAGCATCCAAGTTTTCGCTTAACTTAGTGAGAAAGTTGTTTAATTCGAGTGTTCATGACTGGATAATCCTACCCTCTTTTTGCGATCACGAGGAAATAAACGACCAGACGAATACTATTCATAAGAGGGGCGACCGGATCCGAGTTCTCCCAAAACGACCTCGTTGATTCTCGAAGTCTTTCCACATTTTGCACTGCCTTTATCTCTCCTTTGAAATCCGAATGAGTTTGACCGTTGTTGCCGTAGGAACGTAGGGATCTTCACTTGCGGCAATTTGTCTTTCCCCGACCTATTTGCCATCCAGAGCAAGGTTTACTCGGTGGGCATTCCAAATATTCCGAATCGTTATGATTAAGAGCTCTCTGTTCGTTATAATACATGCCTCTAGCATCATTCTCTTTCGTATGCGAAGTCTTATATTTAGACGAGTCCCCATTTCTGACTGTCTTTCTTGAAATTAGAACCCAAAATTAGCAAGCAACCATGCGTGTTTCGGGGATTTATTTACAGAGTTGAAATAGTTGTATTCATAGTTAAGGCATTTTTAAAAATAGGCTAGACTACGTAGTTCTTTTGATGCTGTCTTGAAATAACTCGCTTTTCATGGGAGACGATGACGACTTGTCTGTGAACAAGGCATCTGCGACACAGGAAATCCTGAGGAGGGACAGGAAGAGCAAAGGAAGAGAAAGAGAGAGAGAGAGAAAGAGAGAGAGAGAAAGAGATAGAGAAAGAGAGAGAGAGAGAGAGAGAAAGAGATAGAGAAAGAGAGAGAGAGAGAGAGAGAGATGTTGTGGAAACAGGCTTGTAGAGAGCAATCAACTAGTACACGACGTCAAAAGACGCAAACATGCCGGGAGCCGATGTCTTAGCCAATTCAATTGTTGCAATTAGCAAGGCGGCGTTAGTGAACTTTCTGCGGTGCACAGAGCGACACATTCAAAGTGTTCCGACTTTACTCCCCATCTCTCTTTTTCTTTCTACTGCTTTATGTTCCTCTCTCACTCTATTTCTATACACACAGAAAAAAATTGTTAGAAACAACAATTGTTTTGGTGCGAAACTGAAACAATATTGTTTGATATAAATCAAAACATTTAAAAAATTGTTTGATAAATCAAACAATATTGTTTCAGTTTTGCACCGAAACAATGCTGTTTCAAACAATATTTTTTTGTGTTCTACAATTACTCAAAAAGTTTCTCCATGTATTCTAAAAGTAACCCAAAGTCTACCCAGTGATCGAATAGCTTTTCTCTATTTCCATTCAATCCATAAACTGCTTCTAATTTCCCTCTCAATCTTCTATTCTAGTGTAGGCGTCTCATCGAATAATAGGAGTCCCATGAAAAATAAAGGCATCTCATTGCCATGGGACGCCTACACTAGTATAGAGCCGCCTTCTTAATAGTGTGCGGCGATTAGAAATCTTTCTGATTAACGCCGATGAAGAGTCGCCTGATCTGACGGGCATTTGATATTGCTATTGCGATATGCAATGGAGAGAGAGAGAGGAGAAGAGAGAAAAGGAGAGAGAGAGGAGAAGAGAGAAAGAGAGATAACAGAGCTAGAGAGAGAGAGAGAGAGATAAGAGCTTATTGTGTGAATGTTTCACACATCGTCCATTCAAGGCCCGTCTTTTTGCACCCGGTTGACATGGAGAGATAAGAATAAAGGGCGCCGACTTAGAAGGAGGCCTTCTACTAGGCGGTCACGGGCAGGCACTTATGAAGGCTCTTCTATTCAGTACTAAAGAAGAGGCAGCGGTAGAGAGGGGAATTGTAGTTTGAAGGGCACTCGAGGCAGACAGCTTCATCGTCTTCCTCTCTTAACTACTCCAGGCTACTTTGATAGAGCAGACAAAGAGAAGACGGCGCATTCTCTCAATGCTGCCGTGGTGGGGGCCGCTAAATGGGTTCATTCGTTAGCGAGCGTCAACTCCCGGTTTCATGGAAAGTCTCATTGTCAGTCACTTGCTGCATTCAATTGGTCTGATTAATTCCATTGCATACGTAATTCTTCCTTTTCAGGTGTCTCAGTTTTCGGCACGATTCTCTATCATGAAAGAAGAGGAACTGACACGGACAAATAGAGAAATACGAGCTGGCAGATTAAAATACATAATAAGGAGACAAAAAAGTGTAGAAAGCAATATATATTCCGTATTGTATTTTTGGTCTTTATGTTTTTTCACTTGTCTTTTTCTTCGATAGGTTTTTTTTCACGATACAGCCGCTTAAATTTAACAAAAAATAGTTGTTTCAAAAGAGATTAGATTGATACGGGACTGACCGAGAAGGAATGGTCGGCATCGATGGCGACGGACTGCTTCTTCTTCGGATACACCATCACTCGGCCAGGAGAGGGAGAGTGAGAGAGAGAGAGAGCGAGAGAGTATAAAGAGGAAGAGAGAGGAAGAGAAAGAGACAGTGAGAGAAAGGGAAGAGATAAGAGTCGAAGAAGTAGAGTGTCTGCAGGTGCCACGGCCACTCACACGTCCTCTAACTGCACTGTAAAGCGTGTCATTCCAATGCTATGAGTGTACGCGTTAATGATAGGGAAAAAGGTTTGAAAAGAGACGGAAAGTACGAGCGAGAGACAGGCAGTGAGAGAGAGAGAGAGTCGGAGAGAGAAAGAGAGAAGGAGCGAGTCAAAACTTCGACAGAAAATAGTGCTTAGCGTCTGAAGGGATGTTGAAACGGCTTGAAAAATGGAGTGACAAACGACGCGAGGAGATATTCTGGTATTAAGATATGCAGACACGTGAAGTTTCTTGTCTGCTATGGAAAGAGTGCGAGCTGTAGACATAAAGGGACCGAAACGTCAGGGAAGGTGGAGTAGACAGCAATTGTGTGAAAACAGAGAGAGCGAGAAAGAGAGATAGAGGGAGAGACAGAGAAAGAAAGAAAGAGCGAGAGAGAGAGAGAGATAAAGCCTAGATGAAGATGAAAGGTGCTTGATGATTCGTGCCCTTCAAGAACTGAGGGAGGCAATCCGGATGCCCCGTATTGTGAGCGCATTATTATTACTCGGGGATTAGAAGACTGAAGAAGGCGTCAGCAAGAAGAAGAGGCGGGTGATGAAGCCGGCTAAAGGCAGCGATAATCGTCTCTTTCATGCCAAGCTCATCTCTCCCTCTCTCTTTCTCTCTTTCTCTCTCTCTCACTCTGTCTCTCTCTCGCTTTATCTTTCTCGCGCTCACTGTTTCTCGCACTCTTCCTCTCTCTCTCTCTCTCTCTCTCTCTCTCTCTCTATCTCTCTCTCTCTCTCTCCGTCTCTCCTTTCTCTCATATTATTCGCGCTCTACATTTCTCCCCCAAGCCCCTTCCTCTTTATTGCCTATTGCCTCTCTGCTGCTATGCGAATACGGCAATGCGACCGACGAGTTTCCTAGTCTTCCTAGCGTCTTTGAGATCGACGAGGGGGCGAAGGAGGTAAAAACAAAAGGGAAAAGATGGAGAGAAAGAGAGAGCAAAAGAATGAGAGAGTAAAATGGAGAGTAAGGATAAGTGAGAGCGACAGAGAGGGAGAAAGAGAGAGAGAGAGAGAGAGAGAGAGAGAGAGAGGAGAGACGAAGACAAAAGAGCTAGCAAAAGAAGAGAATGCGACACGAAGACACTTGAATAGATGAAGACGCAAAAAACGATTTACGTCGCAGTTTTTGGCTAGTACGCGAAGACGAAAAGAAGCATTGTGCATGCAGCCACAATCTCCGCTTCTTCTTCGGTGTCCTCAGTCGAAGAGGAAGAGCTAGAGCGAGAAAGGTTAGAGAGGGAGAGAGACGGAGAGGATAGAGAGACAGATAGAGTGAGAGAGTGAGAGCGAACTAGTGAGGTGCGTTCATATTCAGCGGTACTAGCCAAAGAAGCACGCGAGAAGTGACGCAATGCCTGCGAAGGAGCGCGAGTAAGTAAGCTATTGCTGTTTAGAGGTTCTAGGACCCGAAGCAAAGTAGAGGAAACAGACAAAAAGAAAATAGGGCTGATGACACCGCGAGGGGGACGATAGATGGAGTGAGAAAGCGAGAGAGAGGGAGAGATATGTCAATCGAGAGAGAGAGAGAGAGAGAGAGAGAGAGAGAGGGAAAGAATGGAAGGTTCTTTGGCAGACTTTTTTCGGTTCGTAAGGTAAACCGCCATGAGGAACGACACCTGGTCAGTGTTGTCGCAGACGGGCGATGATAAAAGGCAGGAGTGAGAGAGAAGAAAGGAGAAAGGAAGCCAGCGTAGCTTTGGAGCTGGCAATGGAAGGAGGAGATGGGGAGATTGAGGAAGAGGACAAGGATAGGGATGGAGAGATAAAGAGACCGAAAGAGAGAGATAGAGAGAGAGAGGGAGATAGACAGATAGAGGTTGCCGAATCTGCACACGGACACGGTGGGACACCTTATGAAAACCTTTTGTTCACATCTCACGCTCATGTTGCCGATATCAGATTACTATGCATGCATCAGCAAGCATGTGGAATGTGTTCCGTGCGTGGTGCAATGGGAGAATAAGGGGGGGGGGGGTAGGAAGAGTGGGAAGGAGGAGATAGATATCGGGAGAGTAGAAACAAGAAAAGTGAGTGAGAGAGAGCGAGAAAGAGAGCGAGAGAGAGAGAGAGAGAAAGAGAGAGAGAGAGACAGAGAGAGAGAGAGTGATAGAAATAGAGAGCAAGACCATAACATAGAATTTGAAGATCCACTGACAATATGCAAGTATGCATGGGATCTCCAGAAATAGCATCTGCCTCTGGTTTGAGACTCTCTGAAATGCAACTCTCTAGAAATAAGAGAATGCTAGAAAAAGCAAAAGAACGAGAAAGATGACGAAGGAAAGAAGTAAATCAGGAATGGAAGGGAAGATAGAATACTTTTCCGAGGATGCAAGTGCATTGAAGACCCTCTGGGCCTGCCAATGAATCGGTCCTTTCTCTTCTCCCTCTTGTTCTCCTCTGAGGATCCCTTCTCTCTCCCTCCAAACTCGCCCCTTGAGAAAGGAGCCATCTTCTACTGCAGCGGATGCCCCTCCGAAGTGTCCACCCTGTCAACTGCAGGCGGATGCTCAATCTAATTCCGCATCCACTAAAATATCGGCTGCTCTAGAACAGAAGCAATTTTAACGGCCACATGAACGCTCAAAAAAGAAGAATATTTTTCCTTTGCTAATGAAGAAGAATTTTGGCATAGTGTCTTAACAGAATGAATGGGGACTGCTGTGCTCTTGTGGCGCCGTGTCACTGCGATATTTTATTTCCAATTGGCGGCTTCTTTCGCCTTTGGAGTAGGCGTTAAGGGCCCAAATGTCAGAAGGGAGGCAGACGTTTTTCACTTGATGTCATTTCGAAATCGTGCCCGAAAGGTTAGGCCCATCACGCTATCGAACAGGCTTCTTCTTCCGTCGCAAAGACGCTCCAGCAAACGGCTGCTTCTCCCTTTTATTCTCCTTCTTTTAGCAAGCAGTCAGTGTCTCACTTCTTTTCTCTGCCAGTTACCAAGGCACACGTCTTCTTTTATTCCTGTGAAAACTTGCAGAGATGGAAATAACATAGGAACGAGTTCACACGCACCACCAAACAGATAAAGATGACGTCACGTTCTGCATTCAGAGGCGAATAGGCAATATAGCACACTGACTGGTTTAGCAAAGTACAGGATAATGGTCTTTTCCATTATTGAATACCTCGTTAGAAATCGTTGCAAAATCATATGACACCAAGAAGAATGCGCCAGAGCGTAGAACTTTTTTCCCACTCATTCCCACCCCACAAAGTCACAATTCATCATGTTTTTGAGGAACTTTTTAGAAAGGTACTCCATTTTCAGCCAAACCCACTATGGTTTCCAGGCACAATACCTCCTTTTCTGTTCGGTCTTGACAGTGGAAAAGCTATGTTCACACGCACCACCAAACAGATAAAGATGAAGTCACGTTCTGCATTCAGAGGCGAATAGGCAATATAGCACACTGACTGGTTTAGCAAAGTACAGGATAATGGTCTTTTCCATTATTGAATACCTCGTTAGAAATCGTTGCAAAATCATATGACACCAAGAAGAATGCGCCAGAGCGTAGAAAATGTGAAACGTAGAATTACAGCGAGGACAGACAAGCACAGGTATGGGAAGTACCCTTCAATAAATAATGCCCAACAAGATGTACATAACTGTATGATTGCCGCCAGCGCATTATCTTTTCCCAAATACAATAAAAAAATCTAGTATATACCTATAATAATTTGCATCTGACAGAACCATGAACAGCTTGTTATGACCTAGTAATTTACGCATATCACAGAAAAAAGTTGTTACAATCGTTGTTGGCATAAAAGGGTGAAGATTAAAAACTTGAATGCCTGATAAAAATGATTCGTTAGACACATCTCTCTGTGTTGCTTAGTCAAAGGTCTCCCAGGTTGTTGGCTTCGAAGGGAGTTGGGGGCGTTGGTTTTGTTGCGGTGGCAGAGTGAGAGGTGCAGTGCGGATGGGGAGAGGAGGCGGCAGACTGGAGGGCACGGATGGGAAACCACTACCGAGCATACTTGGTGAAGATGCCGGCAGGAGAGGCAGTGGGGGCTGTCGCACGTGCTGCATGTTGTAGAAGGGATTCGTGTAGGGCTGAGTCGGTGCAGGAGAGGGCAGAGAGGTGCGAGCCTGAAGTGAATCTTCTCTTCTTTCTATTCCTTCTTGAAAACTATGCTATTCGATATTGAAAACTAGAATATTCGAGTTGCCTTTCAACATATTTCATATTCGTAAAAGTAGTGAGAAAGCGTTGGTTCGTTGCCAACTGACGAGTGCTGGCCGTGGGAGTGGCGGAGGCTGGTGCTGAGATGGCGTGACGTGAGAAGGCTGCGCGAGTAGGTCGTCAAAGTCGATGGGGGCAGAGGCGCGGCCGGAGTGGGGCGCCGGCGGAAGACGCGGCGGCGATTCCTTTGTCGGAGTGTCGCCGAGGTCGATAAGGTCGCCGATCGCCCCCTCTCCTTTCACCGAGTCGTCGTCTTCCTCAGACGACTGCCGGCCCTGGCGATGGAATCAAGTATTCTAGATTTTTCTAATCAAAAGACATATTATCAGAGATTACGGTATATACGCAAGAGTCTGTTAGCAGAATGAAGGTAACGAGTGAATGCCTACGTCCTGCTCGCTGCTCCACTGAATGTTCTCGAAGGAGAGAGGCTGGAAGGCTCCGTTCGGGCCGCGCTCCACGCTCTTCGTCATGTGGCTGCTCGCCTTCCGCGCCGCCCGTTTGCCGCTTCGACTCTTACGAATTTCGCGCGCCGTTAACTTGCCAAACTTTTCGCGGATCTTAAAGAATTAAAAAGATTGGTATCCTCATATTAGCACATGGGAATTTGAAAGCGTAAAAAAATGATAGGCATCAAAACATGCCTGGATTGATTGGACTTTGTCTTTAAGCGCGCCAATGACATCATTTGCGTTCTCGCGAACCTGTAAAGCATGCATTACTCGATGCAAGTGGGATATAATACATTTAAAACTCATGCTCCAGATTTAAAAAAAATGAAGTGTACACCGCGAGCACGCAGGGAAGGAACACTTTGAAACTACAGAAGGGTGCTTGCTACAAACGACGGATTCAGGTAGACTCAACAACTCACATTGCACCATGGACGTGATCCATCAAAGGGAGAAGACGATCAATCATTCCTTTTTTAATCAAAGACTAATCTGCACATGGTGGCTAGGAGACATTATGCCTGTATGGAATGAACTAAATGGACACGTGACGCAGAGACAAGAAAAGGAAGAGCAATCGAATTGCCAGACAAGAGAACTACTCGCTTACAGTTGAAACAGCTTGTTGCAGGGCTTCAGTGTTCATCGTCTAGAATTAGAGGCGCGAATCATTTGCATAGGAATCACCACAAAGTAGGCAACAGGAAATAATCGATATATCCAATTCATGCACTGCAGAATGGAGACTCACCTGACTCTTGATTTTTGCGTCGAAGGAAGCAGCTTCCTTCTCGAATTCGTCGTTGATCGGGCAGCCAGTGTTCAGTGCAATCAGCCGTTGATGGATGAACTGAAATGGCATTCATGACAAAAGAGTCAACGGGAAAGAAGTACGGTCGATTTGACAGACTTACACTCATTCCCACCCCACAAAGTCACAATTCATCATGTTTTTGAGGAACTTTTTAGAAAGGTACTCCATTTTCAGCCAAACCCACTATGGTTTCCAGGCACAATACCTCCTTTTCTGTTCGGTCTTGACAGTGGTTTTCACTCTCTACAAGAGTCACGTACGAGCAGCACACATATGCCATATGATATTAAGAAAAGCTATGTATCCGATCTCTGCCATTACCGTACATCAGAACGACAGAACTGGCCTGCTCGAGATACTGCGCTCCGTCGTGGCCGAGCAGCGATGCGAGATAGCCTTGGTACTGGGGCCGCTGCTCCGCCAGGAACTTGTCCTTGTCCCACGAAACTACCTGAAAATCAGAAACCTATTTTTATGTGAATTTCAACGGAATGCTGTCGCTTTTTTGATAATAGTAGTCGAAAAATGTATCGTGGGGAAAAAGCAGTTATGGACGAAAAAGGAAAGGAGGGGGGAAGTTGGGCAGGTACAGCCCACTTATCACAAAGTCAAAATACCACAAAGTATCCGCTTCTCACCGTGGTCTGCTCGTCCCGCACGAGTCCGACGCGATAGAGGCCGAAGAGCATGAGAGAGGCGCGGAGGAAGACACGCGACAGGGCATCGCCCATGTCCACTCCCGTCTTCAGGGCGGAACGCAGATGGGACTGCACCTGCAACATTCTCTCTTTCACTTGACACTTCATTCTTACAGTCCAATGCAACAATATGTAAAAGAGTAGTCAAGAAGTTTAATTTTAGCTAAAGCCCATTCTACAAGTAATCATTAAAAACAGAGCAAGAATCATTTTAAAAAACAACATTTACTTGGGTTTTTGGGAATTTTTTTGGACAAATATAGTTTTGAATAGCTGTCATTCACGAAATTTTTTAGTTTTTAAAGACAGCAGGGCCTAAAACGCCGTTTAAAAGAAGGAAATGGCATTGCCTTATTGCACAATTGTAGCAAATGACAATGTGAGAGAACAATCAGATCTATTAAGGCGCTAATTGTCCAGGGTAATCCAAACCTCGGAAGGCAACGCGGCAAAGTCGTCGTGGGAAGCCTGGAGACTGCGCTCGTCGAGGTCAACAATCATGACGTCACCGAGCTCCTTCATCGTCTGTTAATTAGAAGAAGAAAAGATTAGTCAGGTAGAATCAAGAGATTTATTTACAGAGATTCGATTAGCAAAATCGCATCAAAGTAGTAAAAAGCAAGAGGAAATAATAGGTCAAAAACCTGCGCGTCGAGCAGCTGCTTCGGAATGCCAATAATGTAGGGCATGGGAGCAGAGATCATGTCACGCCGCTCAGCTGGGATGATTGGCAGGAATATGTGCCACCTCAAACACACTTCTTCCCAATTACTCATGCACTTTTATGCAGCCAAAAATAAAATTCTCGCAGGAAATTTGGGGTCTTTGGGAACAGGAACGGAACAAGGAGTCACGAAAAAAAATAACAACAACACATAATCTTCGTCGACATTTTGGTATCAATAGAATCATGGTGACACCGTTTTAAAAGGTCAGTGACATTCCCATCAGTTTAAATAGAACTAAAATTCGAAATATTCTCTGAAATTACAAAGAAGGAACTTACGAGCGCCACAATCAGGGAATAACTGCAATCTGAACTGCTCGGAAAAGAGGGTGTAGGAGGCTGGGGGTACGGAAAGCAAGAGGGGAGTCAACACTGAATTTGTACGTCATACTATGGGTGGATCAGGATGGGCACGTAAAGTAGACGGGACCACTTAAACTATGATCATAACTGGCTGTTCGTGACTAACCACGTCATCGGATACAGCAGAGTGGACGCGGCGATTACGCACGAGCTGACCTGACTGAGCTTGCGGCCAGTGAACAGGATTCGTCGCTCTTTTAAGAGACTGAAAAGGTTTTTTTTAAATACATTATTTCTTTTGGCTAATTTCTACCCAAATGGAAACGCGCTGCTCGTAAATATAATCCTATAACATTCAGCTCTGAAATAAACAAATTGCTATCATCAATCATTACTCGATTTCCTGAATGGTCGGAATGTTAGGATGGGAGTGCAGACCTTGCATAAACAGACATCATCTGCCGTGACGTCACGCCGTTGTAGAACTCCAGCATGAACTTGTCGTCTTTGAGAGTGGGCAGACGTGTCAGATCGGGAATGTCCACCGTCACGCGCTGCAACCAAGTCAATACAAACACAAACTAAAATAAATAAATAGACTTTCGAGTATAAAAAAAATCGCAAAAAAATTATAAAGAAATAGCTCACAATGCATTCTGTGATACTTCAGTTGAGGGGAAAAAGAAACACACAGTAAATTGAAAAGGAGAATGAGTAGTACGGACATGCTTGCCGACTTCGAATCCGAGTCGGTCTCCTACAGCCGGCGTGTCCGTGTGATAGATCCGAGTGAGCAACGAATCAAGATCTTCTTGCTGAAAAGATGTTTCAGTTTACGGTGCCGGCAAACTCGAACTAGCTTTTCAGTTGAGAATAATGGCAGAATAAGGTACACAAAACAAAAGTAACCTACAAACCATTAATGAAACATTTCGGTATTTACTGCAAGAGTAATAAGAAAATACATAAACCGAAAATCGGACAGTGCCATTGTTGATTACAACAGAGATGTGGTTCAGCAGTGTAAAGAAGACGTTTGTCCACGGGTAACCTCTGTGAAACAATTTTATTAGCTCAGTTATTAAAGGATATGAAGTAAAAAAAATATGCCAATAAAATAATAAAAAAATTAAAAAAAAAGCTACTGACGTGAGCAGACAAATGCACGTGTTTGTCCTCGGTGTATAGCGGCAGAATCCGTAGGTGTGCAATCGGTGAACATCCGTCAGGGCAAAGACGAACAGTTGGACCGTATCAACACCATCTCTTCAAAAGCAGAACTTACTTATCAGAGGCAAGCCACTAAACTACTATAATGACACAGCACATTCTGAAGATATGAAAACGCTCCTTATACTGTATACAATTTCGTGTCTTTCCTAGGGTGTTACACCAGCAAACGAAGGAGTCGCCATTTATAGACAATTATTAAGAAAACAGCGAAAATTGAAGACTTATCAGTAGTTCTCTCTCTACCTATTTATTTGCATGGGTTTTTCCTCATGATTACGCAGTTTAAATAGACCAAGTGTGGTCGTATTATCATATAAGGAGGAAAGGGATATAATGTGCGAAAAGAGAAAGAAGAGATGAGTAACACGTCAGCGCCGGCGGGAAAGGCGAAAAGGCGGACGCTGTCTAGAATGGCGGCGTCGTTGAAGTCCTCCGGGTACTTCTGCACGATCGTCGGCTTTCCGGTCGCCGCCGTGTCCGGCGCCGCGACTTCGCAAAACACATCGAACAGCGTTGCAACATTCGTCCTGAAATATTACAGAAAGTCACACATTCAAAATGCCTGGAATTCATCCCATCTCACGAAGACGAAAGCGCAGAATAACTAACAGTGAAATGGCAATGGGAAACAGAATGCTTACTTGGAAAGAGAGTGAAAGGCCAAAGAGCATAACGTCAAGAATTTTTCCAAACGAATATCAGAATGAAACGAACCGATGCCGCCCTGTGTTAGCCATGGTCGATCCGAGTGAAGGGAGAAGCTATCGAGCAATCCGCCGTACACGTTCTCGCATCAAGAGACGGCTCCTCCACGATAGAGCAGCAGTCAAATGTCAGCAACGCAACATAATGAATGTGCTAGCCGGTGACAGTCTTGCGAACGCCTAGCGAATCATCCTTCCTTTGCCAAGAATATTAGTGTTGTGGTGTACTTTCAAATTGTAAACGTACTGCCCACTATGCAAACATGCTCACAAAAATTAATTTCCTTGCTTCTGTGATAACACTTTTTGAATCTCGGCAAGATTTAAGTAAAAAATATGTATTGATATTTGAATATTAATAATAAATATGACAAATTTTTATAGACAATATATAATAGCAGAACGCTCATTGCGTCGTGTGTTCATTAAATTCACATCTTACAGATTTTCAAAACGTGGTCAAGATGCGCCATGTGCTTTATATGAGTAAGCGCATGCTGCCTTCTGCTTTTTCATGTCGCTTTTTTCCTTTCTTCTTCGGTATTCTTTTTTGCGCGAGTTCCTCTATCGTGTGAGCGATTTCGCAATGTCTTTTCTCGCTTGCGGCCCATTGCTAACTGACGAAACTCGGTTTCGTACGCTGTACGTTCTCGTATTCTTATCAAAGCCACTGCTGTGCTGTGCGTGCTTGTATTATGCGTGTAGGACGGCAGCAGTTGAAGGGTCACGTTATCATGTTGAAAAGGTGGTGATAAGGAGCCTCTTCTTTCTCTGCTATTACAGGCGCACCCTTCCTCCCTTCATCGCCTGTTCAGCCAGGTGGAGGATCAATTTGCCGGCTCCATCCTATCGTCCATTGGGAATCACTTCGATAGAAGAACACAATGAGTGGTGGCATGATCCCGTCTGCCTCAATGCAATGCAATGGTAAGTTATTTCATGTTTTTTTTTTAAATTAATTTATTATTATTATTTTCATCCACCAAATCGAACAGTGTTTCCATGATCAGCCTTCTACCGAAATAGACGAACCCTAAACAAATTGCCAGACATTCATTCTTGTGGCGGAACTTGTCTGTCCGAGTAGACGAATGTGTGACTCCGTGGTGCACTATGATATGCATCTCGCTTATTATATCGCCTTTCGAGATCTCTAAGCCCCGCGAGAGCGGAGAAAAGGTGGCTTTGACAATGTAGACATCGACAACCTGGCAAGGAATATGGATTCGCTTTGTTCAACAGCTCTCTATGCTTCTTATGGTCTTATGGTCATTCCAACTTTGAAGCTATTTCTTCTCACACTCTGTTACTCATCAATCAGCCTTATTTATTTTTTAGACCCTTCAGCAGCGCCCGGCCAAGCTGTCGCCGTTCCACGGAGCTCCGTAACTTCGCGCGATTCCGGTTAGTTATGCTTTGTGTATGTTGCCACTTGTTAATTTGTTCATTGTTCCCAACTTTTTTCTCCGATCTCTCTCCTTCTACCTCCCTCTCCCCCTCCTTTATTCGCGCGCGCTCTCTCTCTCTCTCTCGCTCTCATTCTCTCTGTCCTCTCTCCCTCTTTCTCTCTTTCTCTCTCTCTCTCTCTCTCTCTCTCTCTCTCTCTCTCTCTCTCTGCTCTTACAGACACGGACGGTGATATGGAGGACGAGCGTGCGGGCCTTCTTGGCGGAAAGACGAAGAAGTCACGAGTGCCATCGGTTCGTGCTCAATGGCTCTTTCTTCTTTTTATCTTTTCGTTTTGTCTTTGTTATACAAAGTTTTGTGATGGCAGAGTGAGTGCTGCTTCTTTATTTCATCACATGTCTCTTTCTCATTGCAAAATGGAAGAACAACTGCTTGCTAACAATATGATCTTTCAGCATTCATTTGGGATGAGTCATGCCATAACCTTCCATCTCATTGTGCACATCACAGTAGGTAAACGATCTTAGATGGTTGCACTGCGAGTTCCGTACTCCGAACAGGCCTGATATTGCGCGTGGAAATCCCACTTAAAGAGAGATGAAAAGAGATTATGAAATTGAAGGAGAGCGATAGAGAGAGAGAGAGAGAAAGTGTGAAGAAAGATGAAGAGAGAGAGAGAGAGAGAGAGATGTATTGATACATAGAAAGAGATTAAAAGGGGAACTCGTTTCTTCCCTTCTCTCGTGAGCTGACAGGGAGCTTCTTGGATGCTGCAGTTTGCCATTCTCTTTTCTTCCCTTCTCTCGTGAGCTGACAGGGAGCTTCTTGGATGCTGCAGTTTGCCATTCTCTATCTTCTCGCATCTTGCATTCCTTAAGCATCTTCATCAAAAGAAGCTCCACTCTGTTACGGTGTTCGTTTTATCTGCGTCTCTTTATATTCTTATTTGATCTCTACATCTCTCCCCAAACTCAAGCACAACTTGGCATTTGTGAGAATTCTTACATCATAATTCTTTGAGTTAAACCATAAATTTACACATACAAGCAATGGGCGATGTTCGATTTTGTTAACGTTAAAGTGTCCGAAACTCTGAATGCCGTAAATTCTGAATGTCTATGCAATGAAAATATTGAAACATTCTATCGACTTTCTAATATACTGTATATGCGACAGTACTCTTGAATGAGAAGATATGCTGAAATGATAATGCTGCACTAGGAGACACTTATGTTCTTTGTTTCAGAAAATGGAGCGAACTCCACTTTTGCATCGCCCCGTGAGTGGCGCGCATGACCCCGGTTGGTGAATAAAACAATGCTCTTCTTTATTTGCTGGGTATTTATAAGTACATTTCTTCATAGTAATCGAAGTTTTTTTTTAAATATGTTAATTATTATTCAAAACAAAAACCTCATGAAAGTGGTTACCGACCTATTTATGTACTAGCTAACAACATTCAGGTGTGATCGATTTTGCACGGCGACTTGAGCATGGCTCAGATGGCCCACGCCCGCATGCCCCGAGTACAACGGACGATGAGGCAGCCATCGGTTCGCTTATCATTCATTCTTGTTATTTTATTATTTTACACCCAATTTTCTGCATGTTCTAATCTCTTTTCTACAAGTTCTTATTGTGGTTGAGCTCTAACATTCATTTTATTGTTTGTGAATTTTCAGGAGTACAGGTTTTCTGCTTGCGAAAAAAATTATTTAAAATTGTGTGGTGAATTTCTGGGGGATTATAAGGATGCATGTGTTAAATGGAAATGGAGTCATAAGTTCACCCAAATGCGTGAGGATCTCTGCCGTCGTTCAGTAAGCGAGCTGTACGGTAGTTTGGGCGGAGCGCCCGGCACGTACGACCAGTTGATCCAAGAGGCCGTCAGGGCCATCAACGCCGGCATCTTTCCTGACAGAATCGCCCAAGGCTCGAGCGGATCCTACTTTGTCAAGAACCGACAACAGGTTTTCGATCTTGTCTCTGACTGCACTAATTAACGTAATCAACGTTTCTAAAATGCTCCTGTTAACCCTTTCCTTGTACATGTGTTAAAATTCTCGGAGGAAGAATGAATCCACAGTAAGAATTGCTGTTTTAATTTGATGATTATTTAGTCTCGGACTTGCGATTATTTCCTACTTGTTGAGGAGACTATTGGCGTCTTCAAGCCCAAGAACGAAGAGCCGTATGGCCATCTGAATCCCAAGTGGCTGAAGTGGTTCCACAAGATCTTCCTGCCGTGCTGCTTCGGCCGCTCCTGCTTGGTGCCGAATCAGGTACATTTCAGACATATTTAGGCTCTTACTGAACAAGGAATTGTTTATATATGAAGTTTTTTGGCGTAAATGTGTTATGAGATTCGGTTCGGTTAAACCCCCTACTTAAACTCTGGTGAAATTAATGCGAATGCCTTTAAGATCCGCACGATTTCATTTTTGAGCTAGCAGGAAACAAATAATTGGGGAAATTTTGATTTATTCATATACGGTTCTGCTATTCATTGTCTACATCGAGCTCTTGATGCTTGGCGCGTTCCTGTCTGTCTGCAATCAATGTTTGCTGAAGCATTACAAAGCTTTATTCCGTTATGCCGGAATTGAAAAATACTGCATTGTTTCAAGTACTAATACTGCATCTGATGACAATACTGCTTCTTCTGCGTTTCTGAACTATGCAAGTGCTATCCAGTAGGTTCAAAACAAGAAGCTCGACAAGTGAAAAAGAGTTAGCGTAAACAAAATAGTTTGAACGAAATCTGCATATCCGAGCGATAAAAAAAGAGTGGACTTTATATTCAGTATTACATGTCTTGACTCAACTTGTACTATTACTATGCTTCTGGAATTTATTATTTCGCTACCGAACAAGCATTTACGAATGTATGCGTAAGTTAGTAGTATGCAGGATGGAGAGATCTGCCATGAAGAATTAAGAACTAAAGCCATACAAGTGGCTTATTTGCATGATTTCATTGTTCTATCTTGCAAAATCGACATGGCCAAGATGAAAGGCAATAATTGCATACATCGCGGAATGACAGAGACACACCGCGCTCAATTCTAGCTTTTTTTTTCAAGTTGCAAATTTGCAATGTTGAGATGAAAAAAATTGATCATTTAACCAGATAAATCCTCTTGTTGCCAGCAATTAGGAATTCGTGGGCCACTTGGAAAGGCGCGCAAATGAGTAATGCTTTGTGAAATGCGTAGTCATTAATGTGCAGATTGAAGGTTACACAAGCACTATTACGTCGCGATAGGTAGTAATGGAATACGTTCTACATATCATGCGGATTCGGAGCGAGCGTATCGTACTTACTGCCGTTCATGCTTGATGTTTCCGATTGCTGATCGTAGTTCAGTTCGCGTACGCCGCTCGCTGGTACGTCTACGATAGAGCCGTCCTGGAAAGGTGGCTACTTGGGGTATCTTCTTTCACTACATTCACTAATACCTTCCGGCTCCCTTGCGACTAATAAAGCTGCAAACACTGACTTTGCCGCCTTCTGATGCTGACGCGATACTGTCGCGTGCTCCGTAGCCACCGACACCAGCGGCATACGGATCCGATTGTTGGCTGCTCTGTGGCCGGCCGCCGGTTACGTCGACTGTGGCTGGCGTCCCGCCGAGATCAATATTGATGTTAGTGGAGCCGCTACCGGCATGCCCGAATACCGCTGGCCCTCCGCCACGGTAGGGCAGCTCGCCGCCAAATACGCGATGCGTCGGCGTCGACGAGCCAATTGGTGGAGTCAGCGGATTCGATGCAAACATTGTGCGCGGGGCGAAGCTGTATTGTCATAACATATTTAGTTTTTGTATACTATCCGAAGATTGGGTGCATGCACACTCAGTCAGGCGGATGGATCTCGTGCGATTTGCGATGTGAATTGTGTTACAGATGCCAAAATGAAGTGAGTGCCGGGTTAACGCGGTGTAATAGTGCAAAGAACTCAGGAAGCAGTGCACGGCTCACCGCACTGACCGCGCGCCGCCCGGCATTCCGCCACCGTAGTGGTCGATGCCGGCACTGTCGTAGCTGCGGATCCCGAGAACATTGCCACCGAGTCGGCCAATGTCTCCCACTAATGTCCGGTCAACGTACCTGATCGGTTGCAGAGTTGAGAATACTTGAAGGATTGGCCCGATATTTTTAATTGGTGAGTAATGAACTATGTCTAACTCTCGTCGTCTGCGCCTCTCTGCTTCCAGCTGATCTCGCATTATTATGACCTGGTCTTCAAGCTGCTTGATGCGGTTCCGATGGGTGCGTTCGCGATTTTCGATTACCTTCTCGATCTGGAAATTATTTCGATAGTCGCTTTGTTTGGCAGGTGACGTTTTATGACAGTAACTGTTTACTTGCCTGATTTTTCTCCTGTTTCATGCGATGTAACTGGCGCTCCTGCTCGGATCGCTGCTTATTTGTGAGGTCGAGAATGCGATTGCCGTTCTCAATCTCGAGCTGTGCAATCTGCTGCTGTAGCTGTGCGCAGTTCTTATAGAGCTCCTAAAGTATCGTTCCTTTGATCCATATCTGTATGATTTCTTCAATATATCTTTTGCGGCATTTTCATTTCCGAACCTTGTTCTCCCTTTCCATAGCGTTCAACGATTTCTCAATCGCTTCTCGTTGAAGTGCAGTTTCACGAATGGCGTTGTCAGTGCGTCGTTTATCCGCCTCTAGCTGAATGAACCCATCTGTCTTTTCTTTTCTTTCGCGAGCATTACTCATCATTTTCTTTATAATTCCCTCATTTGCGGCTAACTGACAATCTCTATCTTCTTGATAAGGACGCCTTTCTCCTTCTTGCAGCTTTCCATCTGGAAAGCGGCATTGCGGCGGTCACTCTCTAGATCGCTGAGCCGTCGCTTTAGCTCGTCAATCTCCTTCTGCATCTCACGCCGCTCGTTCTTGCCCGTGTCAAGTTGTTGACGTAGTTCGCCCTCGTTTGTACGATTTGTCGCAATGTTCTGAAGGAAGTAGGCTTATTCCTTCTTTGAGGAACAATTATGCGTTTGTTATTAGACCTTGTCCAGATTGAGAATGCGATCCTCAAGTCGATTCTTCTCTGCGTGTGCGTCTTGTAGTTGTCTCTGCAGCTCGGAAACTCGACTTGCAACGTCGTGCGCACGCTGTTTCGCATCACGTAGCTCGGCTCGAAGATTGAGCAGTTCGGTCTCCAACTGTTGCTTTCGCGAGTTCGCCGTTGTCACGTCGTTATTCAAAGCAGCGATCTAAAAAAAAGAGTATATTCTCTGGCAACGAGCCCTGCTCCGTTTATTGGGAGAGAATTGGTTTTGATATATTGCAGAACCTGATCCTTGTAGCCTTGAAGCTCCCCATTCACTTTGTTGTAGAGCTCTGTGGTCTTGCGGACCTCAAGCTCGTAAGACTCGGCCTAAAAGAGAGGGGAGAGTATCCTCACAATCAGAGAAATCGACTCATGTAGTAGGTACCTTTGCGAGTTCGCGCTTGACTCGGTCGTAGTCGTCCGATTTGTCGCTATATTTCTGCTCTATGAGTCGCAGTTGACTTTCAAGCTCCTTAAGCTTCTCTAGATGTCCCTTCAAAAATTCTATTATTATCCATTTTCAAAAATATAGTTGGTATCTACATATGTAGAGCTTACTGTTCGTTCACTCTCGTATTGGTTGATCTGGATGATGATCTTATGCTTCTCTGCGTCGTTTTCACGAACTTGGCTTTCGAGCTGAATGACTAAATGTTTGAGTGCATCGGCACACAGTCCATCTTACGTGGAATCGGCTTGCATCCCATGACTCCTCGCGATCTCGGAGTTGTCTTATTTCGGTATGTGCGTTGTCGAGGTCGGCTCGGAGGTTCTTGAGCTGTTCCTAAAGAAAAACATTTGAACCATGTTTGCCCTTACGTATATTCTAGTATGTACTCGGCTTGACGTAAGTTGGCATTTAATAATTGAACCATTCCCGCATACAGTTAGCGTGCGTAGCTGCGCCTCTTTTCCGCGCGCCTGCAACTCGGCTGCCACCATCTTCGTCTTCATCTGTCGTCGCTCATCGTCGCGTTGTTTTAGCGCTTCTTCTTGCGAGCGAAGAAGTTGCTTGGCAGACGCGAGGCGGGCTTCGAGTGCACGCTTGTCTGGAATAGCTTAACTCATAGTCATGGATCGTGTTCATATTTCACGCACCTTCTTCGACGTCGTTGAGATTGTCCTCAATCGTCTTGAATCGGATCTCGTGCTTGTTGTTACTTGTTTGCGAGTCGCTCGTCTTTTTACGTAGGCGATTAAGCGCATCGCGTAATTCATTCTATAAAAAATAATCCGTTTTAAAATATTTTTTATATATTTTTTCTTCATAGAATAACTCACTCTCTCCGCTTCAAGCCGTGCGATCTTGTCGAGCAGTTGTTGCAGAGTGCCCTCGAGTTGCGAGACATCGATATGCTCATTGATGTTGACCTGGTTAGCAGTACCTCCTCCAGATCCTCCTGCACGTCCGCGTCCCCCGCCGTACCCAAAGTCTGGTACAGGCGGGAAGGGCACAGATCGTGGAATACCACCAGCACCGAACCCACTCTCTCCACCTCCGATCGTAATTGTGCCTATGAAGAATAAGGTGAATTTTACATCAAAATTGACATTTAATCTGGTGTACCTCGTTGTCCGGCAGTGCCTGCAGCATCCGCTCCTTCAATTGTGCCTTGACCAGTCGGATCTAAAAACGTCATCAGTATCGTGTGTTTGCTTAGAAGCCACAAAAGAGCATTGAAGAAGTCTAGCCTCCGTATCCCGACTGGTATCCCTCAGGCATTCCAGTGCCTCCTCCCAAATCTATGTCGATGTTCGTCGCTCCGCCTGTCCCATCGCCTTCTCCTATGACACCTCCCTGATCGACAGGCATCGGCAAGCCACCACGGCGTGCAGTACCACCATCATCAACACCACTGCCCGGTCCTCCGTCCCTTCCAACGCCTCCTCCTTGCCCGTATGCTCCTGCTCCTGCTCCCGGGCCGAAACCACCAGTAATGTTAATGTTGGTGCTTCCAGAATGCCCACCAGGCAGGTGGCCATATCCCATTCCAGCCTGGCCGACTGCTCCGCCATCAGCTCCCTAAGATATTGAGACATATTCATTCGGTCACTAGAGAATTATACGGTGGACATACATCTGCCAAACCGCCACCAAAGAGCCCGGCGACGTTGTTCAAAGACATGAGCCGATTTGCGGACAGCTAAAGTAGTTGAAATGAAGAAATACATCTTGCTTGCGTATGACTTCACGTACCTGGAATCTCCTGAGGGCGTCGGCCAGACTATCGCGCTCTGAGTCGGCGCGGATGTAGTCTTGCTGAAGCGCAATTAGACGTTGTTCTGTATTGTCTAGCCGCGATGCCAGGTCGTTGAGTTCGTACTTCTTTGTTTCTAGCTCCTAAAGACATTGCTGTTTAAAAGCAAGTAAATATTCAGTAGAGATGTATGATGCATTTTGCATTGCATACCTGTATCGCATTTAGCCTTCCATCCTCAGATGCCCTGTGGGCGTTCGCGAGATCATTCAGAGTACTCTCATATTCATCATTCTTTCGGTTCATCTGATCTTCACCAAACTTCAGCTCAGTTGTAATCTTGTTAATGCGATTCCGTAGCTCAGTGCGTTCAAGATCTGCGTTGCTCAGCTGAAATGGCTAATTCTTTCGTTAAAAGAGATTTTAAGGTAAGTTAGCTGCTTTGCAATTCGTCGTCAGCTCAACTGTGTCACTTCTACGGATTCGATATTTTTTTTCAATCTGACCTTATCCGTTGCTTCATTTAGCTCATTACGCATCTTCTGCATCTTGATGTCGAACTGTTGCGAGAGCTGGTTAAGGTGGTCTGCCTGTTTCGCTTTGTCGCGGTACGCGTTGTGCAGCTTTTCTCTCTAAAAATATACCTATCAATCAATATATCTTTTGTCACTTCTTGTATATTTTTTTTCTTACATCCGCCTTAAGATGTGAGAAGGAGTTCTTGAGCTCTCGTAGAGTGTCCTCAGATGCTTTCAGTTTGTTCTTCAGTCGCGACATTTCAGTCTCAGAGTTGCTGTGTGCGTTCTTGAGCATGTCATTCTCCCTATAATGCCCGCATACTTTTCATTGTTACCAGTGCAAAATAGGCCGAGTGCGAAAGACGCCGCTCATTTGTTTTTGTTTCGATGGTACCTGAATGCTGCTTCCAGCTCGAGTCGCATCTTGTTAGAGTCAGTCTGAAGGGCGGCGTATTGATCTTCAATTGTTCGCAGCCGACTTTGTGTGCTGTCCAAGTCGCCTTCTTTGTGAAGCAGTGCAGATTTTGTGTCAGCGAGGTCTTCTTCAAGTCGGCGAACTTGAGTTGTCACTATGAAAAGGAGCAATTAGAATAAAGAATTATAATCTAATACAATGCAGAAAATGCTTACATTCTCTTATTTTGCTTGTATGATCCGATACTGTTTTCGTCATTGTCTCGATGCGATCGTTTGCCGTTTGAAGCTGCGCCTTAAGGCCAGCATTTGCCGTCTCTAGTGCTTTTGCTTCGGAGCGCGCAGTGTACGCATCAGTTTTCCATTTTTGGATCTCCTGTAATATGTCATATTTAGATAGTCACCATCCATATTTGACCATTTTAATAACATTTACCATGTCCGTGTCTTGACGTAGCGTTTCAATGTCGTCTTTGTACTTCTGATTCTGTGCGAATAGGCTATCAATCTTCTCGTCGCTGTCAGCCTTTTCTTGCTCAAGTTCCTGTTGGCGGTTAAGTGAGTCTGCAAGTTGCTTCTCCAGATTTGAGACCTTCTCTCGGAGCTCATCTTCTATCGCCTTGAGCGCTGCCGCGCTCTGCAAAGTTTATATTTCAATTTTTTTCCTAACTGAAAATTTGTATTGAATGAGTATGGAAGAAATGTACATGTGCAAACCTGGTTGTACTGCTCCCTCTCGTCGTCCAGGTCACCCATATGCTTATCGTTGAGTCCAGCGATCTCAGCTTTGAGCTTCTCAATCTCAGACTCGTACTTGCTTCTCAACTCGCTTTTATCACTATCGGCGCGCTCGGAGCCACGCCCGACGCGCGACAGCTCATCTTCAAGGTCGCGGATGCCCCGTTCGAGATCGTCCTGCAATTACATTATACTTACTATTTTTGCGAACGATGTTCTAACCCTGTCATTTTCGAGCTTCTCGAATTCGAGCTTCCACTTGTCGTTGATCTCTCGTATACGCATCGCAGTTAGTTCATCGTCCTTATACTTGTCAGAGTTGTCGCTTATCTCGCGGAGGATTCGATCAGTGATGCCTTCGCTGTATTGGGCATTTTACTGCATTTGTTGGGTAGTTTTTTTTTTAAGATAAAACTTGAAGCATAGCTGTCTATCCTACCCCGGTCTGCCTTCATGGCCATTCCGACCATCTCGTCCATCGCCACCTGCTCCATCACGCACACCTGGAGTTTGATCATTAAGTATTTGGTTGTATGTCAATTAAATTAAAACGGGAACGTCACATTAGATATAAACCGACCACCAGGGATGTCCACCTCGTCGCCATATTCACCGTCACGAACTCCACCAGCGTCGGGTCCTCCGTATCGGAGGCCTCCACCGACAACTACTTCGCGGGACGAGTCTCGCCCAGTTGTTCCGTCGCCATTGCCCCCGGAACCTTCACCGCCACTAAATTTGCGAATAAATTAGATCTTTTTTTACAGAAATGTTTTTGCTCACAACTCATCATCAGCCCCTCGTCCGCCGCCCCTCCTTTGCACACCCGGCCCATCGCCGTCACCTGCTCCACCGCTGCCATCTCCATTTCCACCGTAACCACCGTAGCCGCTTGCATATGGATCGAAGCCTCCGCCCGACCCGGCATCACTTCCAATTCCTTCGCCTCCCTGACCAGTTCCGCCGGTTCCATCACTTCCGCCGCCGCCGTGAATGTTGATGTTAACATCACCTCGGCCGTCTGACCCTCCACCGTATGCGAACTTTCCTCCGCTACCGGGACGGCGTCCCACTGCACCACCGGTTCCACCTGTAACTATATTTTCTTCATTTACTCATCAAGCTGTATTTCAAACATATGGCAGTCATTTGACAACCTCCATCTCCAGCTCGTGATCCTACTCCAACCCGAACATCGTCGATGTTAATGTTTACGCCACCTAATGGAATTGAATGTGATGATGGAGTGAGCTGGAATCCCTCATTCACATCTTACCTTTTCCATTGAGAATTGCCTGTGTTCCACTCCTGCGGAGCTTGTCGCGAAGTTCGTTCACCGCGACTTTGAGGTCTGCAACCTCCTTCTCGAGTGCGCTGGCATGCTCTGCAAGCAGTGCTCTTCGGATTCTTTCAAAAATTTAAACGCGAAATTTTGTATTTCTTATACCGCTGATGGTTGCTCGGTCCCTCTTTATGTCCTCAAGTTCTTTTGCGAGTTGACTAGCTCTTGCTGCCTGCGCCGTCTGTCCGTTGTGCGCAGCACTCTCTTTCTCTGTTAGTTCTTTGACTAAAGCTCGCAGCTTTTCAGCCTCCTGCTCTAGCTTGCGTATCACCTCCTTCAAATTCGCGGTTTCCGTCTCGGCTTGATGTTTCTGACTGAATGTAGGAATTTATTTTTTAAAGAAGAACATCACGAGTTGAATTTAATTCTTCTTATGCGAAAACAACCTTTTGATATTAAATGATTCTGTTAGCCTTACCTGAGGATATCCTGCTTTTCTTTCTGAAGATGCTCGTTGAGATCATTCAGCTTTTCGACTTCCTTGGTACGCGAATATAAGTCATTCTCGATCTGCGTTATTTTGGCGAGGCCATTCTTGATGGTGGTGTCTTGTTCGTCATTATGTCGCCGCAATAAATTAATCTACAAAAGATTCAATATCATGCGATTTGTATGCAATAAATCTTACCTGTCGTTCATAGTCGATTACATTCTCCTTTAGTTTTTCAATCTCTTCGTTGTTTTCTGCGAACAAGTACGTTGTAAGAAATTGTTTAATATGTAGGGTACACGATGTAAAAAAAACATACGCTGCCCGGCCTTCTCAACATCATCTCTTTCCTTCTTCAGTATTTCCATTGAGTGCTTGATATCGAATATTTGTCTTGATAAAACATCCTTCTGTTTCCTAAATTTAAACTGTGCATACTTCTAAAGCTATTTTCATGCATATAAATTATCTTTAATAATACAAGTTGACTTACTGGAAATCGTCTCGCTGCGCCTTCACTTCTTTGATTTGGTGTTCGGCAAGCGACGCCTGTTTCAGCGCTATTTCAAGGTCCGAAAGGGCCTTATCATGCTCTGCTGTGAGAATATCGTTCGCAGTACGCAATTCATCGAGCGTCTTTTGAATCTGCCTTTAACTATCTACCGTTATAATCTATGATAGTCGTTGTTTGTACGAGAGGTGGCTAACGATAGCATGATTGCCTGCCTACCTCTTGACTTCCTCATGATATTTGATCTGCGCTTCTTTGTCATCCAAACGCCTTTGCACGTTGTTGTGTTCATTTTCGAGGTCGCGTAGCTTGTCCTTGAGTGGCGTTAAATCAGCCTTGAGCTTGGTGTTCTCGCGCTGCAATGCTTCAATCCGCCGCTGCAGCTCATCCACCCTCGCCTTGTAGTCATCCTCCAGCGTGCTGGTGTGTTCAGCTGCGGCTTCGCGAGCCTTTCGTGCGTCCTCCTCAGACGCCTGCTGGAACTGTCTGAAATATATGCATTATTTTGTGGGCGAAGCCTTGATATCACTGTGCTAGCAATAAGTAATAAGAAAAATATGTGAATATGCTATTAGCGCACATATGTAGCTTGGCGATCTCCTCCTCCAGAAGGTGACGAGCTTTTTCTGCGGCGAGTCTCTCTGACTCCGACGCACGCAGCTTATCGTCCAGGCGCCTGATGTTCCTCTCGAGGTCGTCAAAGCTCTTCTGCCTGTAGAGTAATTGCATATTGAAGGAAAATAATTGAGCTGTGAAAAGATGAGTAAATTACAGCGTATAAATTACGTAATAGTACTGACTGCGCAGCAATCTCTCGCTTCGCATCGAAAAACTGCTTATCAAGCCTTCTTCGTTGCTCGTCGGCAGATTCGAACTTTGCTATAAAGTCCTTTGCTTGCTCCTCAGAAATTTTGAGCCGTCGCTCCAATTGCTGGATGTCGTTGTCCTTGTTGCGGAGCACTGAGCGGACCGCACGGACCGCTTCCGATGGAGGCAATGGAGCTTTTCCTAAACGTAGCCTTTTATTATCTGATAAAAAGTTTAGTGACATGCTAATTCATTCCTATATAAGACCTACTGTCGTCTTTTGTCAATTTATGGACCCTATACTAACCAGGCGACAAGCTTCGTGTTCGCTTCCCACTTCCATCAGGGGAACGATCACTGTCATACGCGATGTCATGAAGCTTACGCAGTGCATTCTGAAACAACGGACGGTTGTTGCCAAAACTGCTTTATGAAGTGGAAATCAATTGTCTACCGTGGTTTCAGCCAGCTTTTCCTTCGCGCGCCTTAGCTCCGCTTCACACTCAGCAATTTTACGCATGTGGTTGTCACCCCGTGATTCTAGCTCGATGTTCCGCTCGATGGACTCCTCATATCTGCAAAATCAAGATTTTTCTTCAAGCTTATTGTTAAACAGAAGTCTATTGTGGAACTCATCTTCGCCTTCACTGACTTCTTCATCAGATCGCGATTTATCTCAGCGTCGTCGGTAGATGTGTCACTGCCGCGAATGAGGCGCAGCTCGTCGAGAAGCTCCTTGTTGTCGACGTTGACGTTGACGCTCGTGCCGCCGCGGCCAATACGCCGAAGAGTCTCGAGTATCATTGTGGTATCAATTCCACCTTAAGTCGATAGCATAGTAATTCGATTGCACGAAATGGTATAGCAATTTAAACTTGGTCCAGCGCCGCCGCTTGCCGCCAGCTCAGCCAGAAGTGCTCCAATGTTTCCGCTTCCAACACCATCTGCAACGAAGGAATGGTTTAGTGTTTAATTTCATTCCAGAAAATGCAACAAGCTCACAAGAAAAAACGGAGACAAGATTTTCGGAATCAAAAGAAACCTGCTACTGCAGCTGCACGGAGAGCGTCACTGGGTAGTAGGTTGATATTTCGCGTCAGACTGGTGACGTTTCGGAGAGTACGTGTGAACTCGCTTCGTTGATTTTCAAGATCCCTGAATCAATTTAACTGACCAGGGAATGGTCAGAAACCCTAAATTCCAAAAATTCTGATATTTTGCATATGGATCGACCATCACATTGGATGGTCCGGAATGAAAAAATTAGGACCCGAATCCCTCTAGGAAACTTTTTATTCACATTTAAAGAAGCGTAAATATCTCATTCATCAATAAGATGCTCACGTTAACAACTGTTCTAACCATAAAAATATGACCAGATGGCGCAGTAAGTAGCGCTTCCGGCCGCAATTTTTCGGTCACAGGTTCAACACCCCTTGGGCACGATTTCTTTTGCTCGTTCTAAAATGCAATTTTAAAGGTCGTAGAGTACTTTTTACCTACTTTCCTGCTCATCGATTTGAAGGCGGACTTTGCAATCGCATGAAAATTTTTTCCCTTGGGTTGTTTGTCTATGTATGTATGTATGCAAAACAATTTTAAACAACATTTAATTTATTTGCTTTGGGAACAAATTGTTATAGAAATCAACAAACGGTGGCAAAACAACAAATCAACAAACGATGCCAGCACTCAACAAATGTGTACAGTGGTTTCACAGAAGTGGAGGAAGCACAGAGGCGAAGCGCACTTGGCGCAGACTAGAAGGGCCAGAGTGGTGCAGTCTTTGCAGACAGCGGAAAGGGAAGGAGGGAAGCAGACTTGGATTGGCGTCTCGTATGGGGGCGGTCGCGTGTCCAGCAGGCCGGCCGAGTAGAATGCATAGGCGATGAAGGGGGCGAATCGGGGGACAGAAAATTGAAAGTAGGTGGCCGAGAGCATCATCAGCATCGAATCTCTGGCAGACAGTTTGCACTTGATGTTGTGAGAGCGGACGTGGTTGTGGAGTCTCTTTGTGAAAGACTTGAAGTACTGATTGAATCCTGTGTCCAGAGGTTGAGCCATGCCAGTTGTCCCGCTTGGAATCGTAATGATTCGGAGGTCCTTGGAAGGCGGAAGATGGTTCAGCACCTGATTGTGGTTTTTCCAGAGGGTCCATGAATCAAGTGCAATTAGGGCATTTGGGGGCAGCTCCTTTGCGAGGCACTCTTCAATCCACTGCTCGAGGTCTGCTCATGATGTGGCTTCGCCCGCAGGTGACGATGAGATTGGGAGCGGAGAAGACCTTCTTCTTCGCTGGAAAAGACCCCGTCGGCTCGGAGAGAACAACGAATAGCCGTTTGCCCATGTGTCCGTCGGCGTACACTGTGGGGAGGATGGTAAAGGAATGGGTAGTAGCGGCGACTGACTGCACAAGTCTCTCTATTTTCCTTTCGCCACGGAATGCAAGTGTGCGTGGCTGGGTCTGTTCCTTGATAAAGCCGCTTTGATCAGCATTGCAGACTTCGGAGAGCGGGTAGGACTGCATCGCCGCCTTGAACTCCTTGCGGAAGTCATCCGCTTTCTTCAGCAGTCCTGGCCCATCGCTTATGATCTTTTTAGTCGTGAACCTTGTGACTCGCCGGCCGACTATCCCATGGCACTTCTTCCAACGGGAAATCCAGGAAGGTGAAGCCAGGAGTCTTCGAAGTCAAATTCCTCCCGAGCAAGATTCCGGGCAAACAGGCCAAGGTCCTGGTCATGCAGAGACAGTCCTATAAAAATAATTATCATACGGCGAAGGTGTATTCCAAGATTCAACCTGCATTGAACTTTTCACGAACAATCTCCAACAGGCGTGCACCAAGTGCTTTCAGTTGCTGTCTCCGTTCTACGCGAACGCGACCTATGGATAATGTTGTTCTAAAGGGCGAACTCCTATGATAGAATAACAGTACCGTCCTTCCTGTAAGTTTGAAGGCGAGAGATATGCCAGTCAGTTTTTATCCATGAAAATTTCTTTGTCATGGATGCCAGACTCCTTCTCCCCTTCGACGAAACATTGAAACAGAATGCAATTGCTTTGTCTACCTAAAATTGTCAGCATGATTTTTATTAATAATAAGAAATATATATATATATATATATATATATATATACCTGTTCAATGGAGACCCAAGTGTCTCCGAATCGTACACCCTTGACATCTTTACCAGTTGTGACGAGTTGGTCATCGAAGTCTTCACAATCCCAATCTCCTGTTTCATTTTCCCACTCCTCGTTGACTTCCTCTTCTACTTCGACATCAATAGTTCCGAGGGAATAGTCAGTTAGTAGCTCTACGAAAGTTGATGCCAACTTCCTCTCCGCTTCTGTGGCGTCATCCGTGGACAAGGCAACACCGAACTGTTTCGCCAGAAGCGCAATAATGACATTCGGGCGATGATCCATGATCGGAAAAGAAAAAAATGTAAACAAAGCATACAAAAATACATAGATACATAGGCCAACATTGATACATACATACGTACATACATACAGCCCAAAGAAAAAAACAAATAGTTCGTACCTTGCAATTCGCAAAGAGTATGCGAATAGATAAGCGTTCAAAGGAGGTATAAGGGAAGCGCTGCACCAATAAGAGCAGCGCCAAAAGCGAATTCGTTTGCTTGTTGGCTCCCCGCTTTCCTCTTACGCTATTTGAAAATTCTGAAAAGTACTCTACAATATTAAAAGTGCCTTGTTATATAAAATCACAAAACGGTTCGTGCTGAATGTGGTTTTAACTTGGGTTTCTTCATATACACATACATACATACATACATACATACAAACAGTCCAAGGCAAAAAAATTTTATTTGCATCTTGCAATTCGCAAAGTTCGTATTCAAATAGAACTACATACATACATACATAAACACTTGCATTCATTCCTACAAACAGCCCACAGCAAAACAATTTCTTTAGAATTGCATATTAGAATGAGCAAAAGAAATCGTGCCCAAGGGGTGTTGAACCTGTGACCGAAAAATTGCGGCCTGAAGCGCTACTTACTGCGCCATTTGGTCATATTTTTATGGTTGGAACAGTTGTTAACATGAGCATCTTATTGATGAATGAGATTTTTACGCTTCTTTAAATGTGAATAAAAAGTTTCCTTGAGAGATTCGGGTCCTAATTTTTTCATTCCGGACCATCCAATGTGATGGTCGATCCATATGCAAAATATCAGAATTTTGGAATTTAGGGTTTCTGACCATTCCCTGGTGAGTATTTTTGGCGATAGTTTAAAAATCTAAAAAAAGGAGTTGTCTTAATATTGATTAACATTGATATTTACGATCCGAATTCGATCCCACCCGGGGACGACCTCCCATGCTACCCGCCGGGGATGGCGCAAGTGGAAGTAGCATGCTGCGAAGAATTATGCCCCTGGAGTATGGGTTGGCTCCCCAGGGAAAGCGCCAAATTGGAAATCGTACTGGTGACCTCCCGCAGGCCCAGCCTTGATTCCGGCTCACTTTGTACCCTTTGTTTGATATTTACAAATAATGAGAAATTCTGGTACTCTTCTGTCTGATGCTTGAGCTCGTTGAATTGCTTGCGTACGCGCTGTAACTCCGTCCACAAGTCCATCATTTTCTTCTGTTCGTCGCTGAGATATTGCGACAAGTTCTGTAGCGAAAAAGTAGGTGCTGCATTTATTTTCAGAGAAATATAAACAGCCGTCTGCTTTTAAGGATCCCGCTGACCTTCTCGCGATTTATGTAGCCTCGCTCCTTGTCACGCATCTCTCGCTCGTAGCGATCGAACTCGCGTCGCAGTCGATCGTTCTCATGCACAAGCTCTTCATTTCGTGCCCGCTCGTTTTCGTATTGCATACGATATTCGTCAGCGCTGAAAATACAATATGAGATTTAAGAATCAATAATGAGATTCCATTACCGTCTTCTCTCATCCTCTATCCGGGCAATGGCCTCGTAGTTGGCGTTTGGGTCTCCCGCAGTAATTCCGTACATGCTGCTTAGTCCGCGGTCTCCACCCCCTAGTAAAACGTTCGTACCGCCTGGGCCATAGGCAGGCGCAGCGCCTCCACTAAAGCCTCCGCCGAATCCACCGCCAAGCTTGATATCAATGTTGGTGCCATTGCCTCCTCCACCGCCATTTCGCCGGCTAGGGCTCCACAAATCCATGTCTCGACTGAATTTTTTTAATGCTTTGAAGTAGGCTTATTTACTATGAGCGATATAATATGGCATGGCTAGAAATTCTGACAGGTAGCTGTGGTCATCGAAAACCATGAAGGTTGAGGGGTCAACAACAGACACTGGCCGCTGCCCGAGCATACGGCCTTCCAGATCAGCGATGTGACGACGATATTCAAGCACCTAAATGGAAGGAAAACAGGATCATAATAATAGACACTATTAGGTGTGTTGTTAGTCTTTTTTTTTTAGTAAATATTAGCGAACTAGCCTTGTTCTGGAGCGCTGCCATCATCTCAGTGTATTCTCGCTGCTGCTCTACATTATTGTCGATACGCTGACGGAACTTGTTGAGGTCGTCTTGGGTACGGTCGAGGCGCGCAGCGCCGCCCCTGAGAAAATATCAAACTATTACGTGGTTGAATATATAATTGCCGTGACCCATAATTGGAAAGCCTGCTCTCGAAAGCAAGCGTCATACATGAATAAAAGGGTAAATATAAAAGAAAAATGGTGTTAAAACATGGTGCATTAAACTGTCGCACCTTCCGTCCAGATCCAGCAGTATGTCATCGTCGAACGATGAATTGTGGTGATAGCTGTTCTCGCCGTTGGTATCCCTGAATCAGAGTCATTTTAGGAATTTATGTCACGCATGCTCCTTTTAGATCCCGGGCAGAATGCATGCTCAATACAACCACAAAGAATACTTGTTCGCAAAACATCTTCTGTTGCTGGTTGCCTGATGTCGAGCGATTATCTGTGTTATCACTGACATGCGTCAGATTCTGAACTATCCTGCTGCTCTCAATATGCGTTTAGTATCTATAATTTAAGCGATACTCCGCAGATCACATGACGGGCTTGGAAGAAATACTCCACTTCTCTGACCATACACTATCGGAAGAAGAAGCGGAAATAAGGTGCTTAACAGTTAGCGTGATAGATTACGGTGAAGGAGGCAATCCACCGAAATAAACTATTCTAATGTATTTTTTTCGCGGCCACCGTTATGGCCGAGCATTACACTAGTATATTTCGGTGGTCTCCGAATTGGGAGACAAAACAAGTTTTAAATGAGCAAAATTGGTCTATTCGACGTAATGACACTCGAATCGGGAGTGCCGTGTTAGATGAATTTACAGAGTATCTTGACGTGCAGCACCGCGACAGTGGTTTTTTTCTGTCTCTCTACACATGTCTCTCACTTTTCTCTAAAACAGTCGTTGAAAAAATAGTTATTGCAAGAGGTGGAACTATTGTGGGAAAACAATGAGAGAGGAAAAATGCTGGACAAGCATTTTGAACGCTTGTGAGAAGGAATGTACATATGTCAATGTCTTACTTGTCGTCGTCCACGAGATGTCCGTAGCGATCCCTGCGAATTATTCAGAATACAGTCTTTTATTTTACTCCAATTTTTTTCGAGATTGGGATTTTGTGTTCTGGTAAAATCTGCTTATGATTACAATTAGTAGCCTTATATGCTCTGCCGTTCATTTCGAATAATATATTTGTCAATGCTTCGCCGAGTACATGCTTTGTCATGGCTGAGTGACACTCGCTAACTTTCCCATGCCTTCGTCCAGAATTGCTTGTCCAGCCCCTAGCATCGACTCGCAGTGTGCGTTAGAGATGTCCAGCGGCAAGAGAATGTGAAAGCATGAGAGAGTAGGTTTGTCCGACGGACGAGAGAAAGGGAGACGAGTTGGAAAATATATGTGTGCAATGAGGGAAAGAGAGAAAAAGAAAGATGAAGAATAGAAATAGTACCAGACATAGTTGCTGCTATCTTCGGGCTTCCTCATCAGCACAACCATTTAATAGTTCAGAAATGGCTCTTTTTTTGGCATTTTATCCAGCAAACTCTTACCTATGGTTCTATGGAGATGATTGTTTTTTCAAGTAGTATGCATTAATTACCTAATCTTAACCACAGGGCTATATATCGTGGGCTTCTGGCATATTGGTTGCTTAAGAGAAATTTTTTATGTTGTTAAAGTGTTTCGAATGCCTACTGTTTGGAAATGTATCGGATCATAATAGACGAGGACCAACGAACAGACATTGGCAAAAAGTAGGCTTCGCACATGCTACGTGGATTTTAAGAGGAAGACGAAAAGGGATAAACATGTACACAGGCAATGAGAGTGAGCGAACGAGATGGTGGAAACATGACAGCGCTAGAACCATGCGAAGATCTCGTATTGCCTGCACTGCAAGTGCTATAGAATTCATGAATTTGTCTTCCTTCTCATCTTGTCAGAATAGTCTACGCTGTCGCTGTTCTTCTACGAGGTCTCTCATACGAAATTTTGTTCGCAGCAAATTTGCTTTCACGGTTAATGCTGATTAGCAGAAATGTCTACTGCTAGTAGTTAATTCAAGCACTGCAAACAAGGACAAGCGGACATTAAGCATGACATAAAATATACAAGCGTTCGTATTTTAGATAGGCTTGAGCAATGATTATTGATGACCGTATTTTGAAAGTAAAACTTCGTGTTAAGTTTAACAGAATATTTACCCATCGACCTACCAGTAGAACTCGCCGTAGTTAGAGCGGCTGCCGGGACTTTCGGGAATGGGTGGTGCGCCAGCCGCACCGCCGGCGCCAGGGACCGGCGTCGCGGGCGGGATATCGACAAGACCGCCGGTGTCGACCGAGCTTCGTGTTTCGTCTGGGTCGTCCATCCTAGCGCGTCCTTTGCTGCTCGAGGGAGAATCGCTGTAACTGATACTTATTTTGATGGAAAGACTTCCGTTTGGCTCCACTTGTTTACACGTGTTTAGGTTAAATTTTCGCACGAAAGCTTTCCGTGCTTCTTCGTTGGCTAGTTGGCGAATGCAAATTGAGTGCTAACCTGGTTGAGCAGTGGTTCTCAGCGGTTTCCGAGTCGACAGAATCTGCTTTCGCTACTTCCGCTTCTCTTTTTTCTGAAAAAGGCAGTATTGTAGATGTGTGCTATTTCGCGGCATAATTACCAAATCACGACGCGCTACAAAAAAGGACACGGTTGATATTCGTAAAATAAAATTGCGCGCACTATGGGTAATCCAAATTGTTTAGTCGCTTTTTGCCTGCTGAGGAATAGCTGATAATATGATTTTGGAATTATGGTGTGAGCACTGTATTTTTTAGATATGACTCAGACAGAGGGTTTAATTTTTCTCCCGGAAAAGGGAAGCTTGCAGCGCTTGAGAATTCATTTCGCGAGCCAAATGGAACGGTCCCCGTGGCCAAGTGAGCACACAGAGCCGATGAACAATAGCCTTGCAGTCTCCTCTATATATCTGCCTCTACTTTTCTCTCCCCTTTATTATACGTAATCCTCTTCTCACTCTGCTGTCTCTTCCTATAGCTTCTATCTCTTCCACACGTTTTTCTCACCTGCTTGCTACCTTTCTCGCTCGCGCACACTCTCTCTCTCTCTCTCTCTCTCTCTCTTGTGCGTTCCTCCCTTTCGTCCGGTACAGCAGGGATGGGAAATGCGAGTTATGTCGAAGGAAGTGGAATGGATTCGGAGTAAACTGCATCTGCATTGGCGATGTGGAAGGAGAGAATTGTATTGGGATGATTTGTTTCCCCTATATGTCATTTCGGAAGCGAGTGGATAAGGTTGAGGAGGGGAAGTGGGCGTGGAGGGTGAAGTGGAACAAAAACAAGCAAACAAACATTTGATGGCTTTGCCAATTGACGCAGAAGAGCTCTCAATAGTTGAAACCAGCCGATATATTGCTCATCAGATTCTGACATTTATAGTGGATGGAATTATTTTGTAGTCGCATTGTTAATAGCGTTCACCAAAAGCTTCAATAAATACCCACGGATTTACACCTCCCCTTTTCGGCTGCCGCGGATTAGCGAAAACAGGTGTTCGTCGCGGAAGGAAACGGTATCAGCTAAGACAGCGGACTCGCTTTTGTCTCAGCACGGACGCTGACGTTGAAAAAGGGGGAAATGTGGATTGGATGGGGATGGCCCTTACATGCTGTATAGAGAGTGTGTGTATGTGCGACAGAGAGAGAGAGAAAGAGAAGCAGTAGAGGGAAGGAGGGGGAAAGTGGGAATAAGAGAGTGAGAGAGAAATAGAGAACGTAAAGCAGAAGGGTCGTGCCACTGCTCCGCAACGGCCATCAGTACTTTCTTTCGCCATCTCTGGTCCTCTCTGCACTCTCTGCCGCGCTGCCTGTTTTTGAGCCCTTCTTTCTTTCTGCCACCCTCTCTTATTCCCTTTACTTTCTGTCTCTCTCTCGCTCTCTCTCTCTCTTTCTCCTACTCTTCCTTCCTCTGCCTTCCATGGCAACCATCCAAGTATAGCCTATGGGTGAAGCTGCTCAGTAGATGGACGAATGAGAACGGGAAGGGATGCTTCCAAAGAGACGGAGGGTAGCCACGCAAACTTTTAAAAAACCAAACTGCTTATGGAAACAAATGTTGTTCTTGTTTATATTCATCCGTATTTGGTTGAATCAAATGCGTTTGAAATTGCCACGGGAAGTGATGAGTCAACATTGGGAAATGAAATTAATGAAGGTCGAGAATGAGTATACCCTATGAATTACGAGTGGCTGCACTCTTTTCCCAGCCTGACTAGGTACGAATGCTGCAAGTTCAGCCATCGACCGAGATGTCGCGCTTGAATACATGACACTGGAAGTTGTCAGAAGATTTCAGACAGAGAAGGGGGAAAGGAGAGAGGAAGAGAAAGAAAGAAAGGAATGGGTTGCCTTGGGAGAAGATTAGGCAAGCAAGTGAGCGAGAAGCGATTTGGCAGCTTGAAGCGAGACATGAAGGAGGAGACACGCTGGAGTTCAGGAAGCGTGCAGATTTAGCGAGAAGATAGCAGGAGGGTGAAAGAGGGTGGAGGGGAGTTTGGGAGGTGAAAAGTCTGGGACGAAAGCTAGCCGCTTTTTAACTCCATGGCTGCTTCTGTCTCCGCTGAAGGGGACATGCCGGGCATCGCTGGGTACAAAGAGTGCCCCAGGGGGCCTACGGAACAAGGCGTGACTAATCTCTCGTATTAGATGTCAGAGAATGTCTTCGGCCGAAGTTCGTTCTGGTCAACTAAGAACAGGGCTTGCTCCAATCTGAGTGCGCTGTGGAACAATAGGCCAATGTGCTGCCAGATATAGTCAGTGGCTATCGGGGCCATTTGGGGCCACACCTCGTCGCAGGCGCCGCCTCTCTTCTCTCTGTCGTTGCCGCTCGAGCGCGGCTTCTGCCTCGGAGTTGGTGAGCGGCCGGACCGAGATGCGATGCGAGACGTGCGTCCACCGGCCCGGCCGGATCTGCTCGGACCGAACGACCGGAGACGAGCTCCGAGTGCGACTTTCTGCAAGATATTAGCGAAGTAATATGGGGGCGATTATCTTGCTTTCCTTGTTAGAAGAAATACTTACATTAGTTTCATCGTTCACAGGTGAAATGAAGCTCTCGAATGATAATAGGAAACGCTTCAATTTTTATGACTCTAAATTGCAAGTCTTGCGCGAGCGCACACTATCACAGTGGCGCGAATTGCTCTGTTATGTTATGCTGTTGTCGGCTGGCGCTGCCACTTTCTCTCTCTCTCTCTCTCTCTCTCTCTCTCTCTCCTCTCCATCTGTCTTTTACACTTGTTCTCGCGCAATCCTTCGTCATCTTCATTACTATCTCTGTTTTCCCGTTTTTCTTCCGCTTTTCTCCTCTCCTTTATTTCTGTATGTCTCCTTTCTCCCTCTTTCGTAATATTCTCTGTGCCCATCTTCCTTCGCTATGCATCAAGCGGAATTTTGCTTGAAGCACTTGCGCGAAAAAAGTTAATGTGGTTCGCTTGGTTGTAAAGGTATCAGAATGTGTTGATTGAGAAAATGGCCAGAATTAGAATTGATAGACCATTTTTGTTAATGGTTCTTATCTAATTAGCATTACTAAAAATAAAGCTGTTTAATCTTTTGCCCATGGTTCATCATAGCCATGAATACTTCATCTATACATCATTTACTACAATGAGCCCATATTTTTGCGAAGGAGGCACCATTAGTGCGCCCCTTGATCACCGTTGAAATACTCGTGCCTGGCTGTGGCACGCATGCATGGCATGCTATTAAAGTTGCTGTCGAATGACACCACCTCTACCCACTGCCTACCCGGAGGGGTATTGTAGTAAATGATCTAGACTTGTTCTGTCTCTCACAATTTTCGGTTTCGGCTTCTTGCCTAGCTCTTTCTATTTCCTCTTTCTCTCCCTCTCCCCTGTCCATCTCGCTCGCTTTCTCTGCTCTCTGCTCTACCGGATGACGGCGAGCTACTGCCGTGCGAAACGGGCGACAGGTGATGGAGCGCCTGTGAGGGCGGATCGTTGAGTGCTGCAGGGACGTCTTCTTGCTCTTCTGGCACCTGAAAATTAAGCGTCACTTCTAGCCCGTTTCTTCATTTCTGATGTAGTCGCCAGCCACTCCAACCTGAACGACTAGCGAACGGCGAGCCGAGTCGCTGTTAACGCCGACGCTGAAGAACATGCAGCCGAGCGGGCGGCTGGCGCATCGTTAAAGCTGTAAATTTGTTCGCTAATCTCATATCTAAAATCATGCAAATGTGCTGTACAAAGCAAGCGCCGCGATATTTAAGTGGATTTATACATGCATGTACATACGTAGCCTAGCCAATGAAAACATTTCCATCACGCCTAGTATATGCTAAACAAACTTAGATATAAAATTATAGCTGAGGTTCGTTGTTCGCAACAACTCATCTTGATCCTGCAAGACATAAATTTGTGACTACTAAAGACAACTTTGCAGACTCCAAGGAGAGGGTAGCGATCGAAAGAGGAAGAGGGCTGGTTGATGTCCACTTGTCTCGTCACTGCAATTGGGTGCTTCTCTCCTCCCTAGTTGCACAGCACGCGAGAAGTGATGGGGGTGCCCAGCGATGCAAATGCGATAAGGTCGGCAGGCCATGCAAAAGCTTCCTTTCTGTCTGCTGGGAGGGTGTTCGCTTAGCAGGAAGCTGGTGGCTGAAGCCCCGAGGCTCTCTTGGACACCTTTCGCTCCCCCCCCCCTTCCCTCGCTCTCACTTCTCTGCACATTCTTCTCACTTTCTTCACTGACAATCGTCGTAGCTCCAGTGCCATTCTCGGGGAGAGCGAGCCACTGAGAGCCATGCATTGCAAAAATGAGTAGCCCTTTTTAGCGGGCGGAGTCCAGTGGCTCCGCATGAGGCACCGCAACTTTGTACATGCCAGCTGTACTAATTCATAAAAAGTGTCAGCCACGGGAAAGATGAAAGAACGCCAGGACGCGCTGAATGGACGGACAATTGTGCACTTTGCTCTGTAATCATTGGGAGTTCAAGAGAGTGAAAGAAATTCTCGCACGGAACATCCGACTGCTTGTTTGTGGTCCGAGGTCAGAAACAGGACCCGGGGGAGGAAGTAGGTTAGGGTGTTGTGGGTGATGTGCCAGGGGGCAGCTGTGGCTCGCGACGAATCTGTCGCTGCGGCGCGTCTAAGGTTACGTTCCTAGGAATGACGGGCGGCGTGAGCCTCTCTCTAGCTCACTTTCTCTCTCACTCTCTCTCTCTATCTCTCTTTTCTCTTCCTTCCATCTTTCACTCATTGTTCTTTGACGGAATATTTGCGAGCAATGCGGCCATGCACTGAAGATGAGCAAAGTGTTGCCATGTGGTCAACAGAAGGAATCTTCTGGATGATGAGCATGGCTGAAAATGTTGCATTGTCGCCGAGTCTCTTCCGCCTCCTGTTTGCTGGCTGCAAAGACGCAAAACACCATCGATTTCAGAATGCTGCTGCCTCCCGAGGACGAGGACGCCGAAGAAGAGCAAGAAAGAGAGAAACGACTTGGCAAAGGAATAGATTATCATCCCCTAGTGGTGGGAAGCAGTGGAGAGAGGAGCTTGACCGTGGCTACTCTAGACATGCTAACTGACATGTAAATAACTCAATAAGAGCGAGTTGTTGAAACATTGACAGCGAAACTATACTACTCCCGATTTAGACCTTTTTTTGTAAACAAGGGAAGACAATTCTGTATACTATTTAGGCCACGCCTTTCTTCTCTTCTTTTTACCTCTAGCTAAAGTGTTGGCCTCGTTCCCGAGGGAACGAAGGGAGCCATGAGTGAGAGCGAAGCCATGGATGATGCAGGGGGATGAAGCTTGCCTTGTTTATCTCCTAGCTCTCACAGATCCTTTTCTAATGTCGAATAATAACGGAACCAAACGACTAATGAACTATATTTCGGAACAAATGTTTTCCTTTGAAGGTGTTCGGTGCATGACATGTTGACTGAGGAGGCTGGGAATGGATTATGGATAGAAATTGATTAAACGACGTCCTTGAACCACAATTGGTGTGTCATTCAATCTGTAGACATTTCAGTAAGCACGCTCGGATATTTCATATATTAAGATTGATTGTGAGAAATGTGTGTAATTTTGTAGTAAGCATTTGTTGCGAGTAATTTTGGGAGGTGTGGCAGCGTTAATATCACCATTCATAATAATGAGCGCACTCTTGGGAAAATTTTCCAACCTTTGCCTTTACCACAGTCTCTCTCTCTCATTCTCTCTGTCTCTCTGTCTGTCTCTCCGTATCTCTCCTTCCAAGTCTGTGCTCGTATATAAATGCAGCTCATTTACGACAATCGCCGGCATTCTTGCCGCATCATAGGAGTGAGGAAAACAAGGCACTCTGTTGTGGCCATTGATACCAAAGGGGTCTTAGACAAGAAAGAGTGTGTCTGACAATGAGATCTACAGGAAAATCCAACTGTATGTAATAGTGATGCTTGCGCAGAGGGGAAAATGAGGAAAAGTAAAGCTTGAGGGGTTATAAAATGCATTTGTTCCATGATGGAAAGAGAAAAATGAGGGATAGAGAAAAGAAGTTAACACAGAGAGAGAGAGAGAGAAAAAGATTGAAGAAGAGGAAAATTTAATGCAGCCCATGCGACGAAGAGAAACCAGGAAATTGGAGTGAGGCGAGCGAACGGAGGAAGAAAAAAAGGTTGACTATAGTTCTGACTACCTCACGATTGCTGCGTTCCCGCGGGATTGCCTCTGCCTGCTTCTGCAATTCCTTCAAGGGACCCCTTGATTGAGGAACGCTGCGGTCAAAGAGAGATGAAGAGTGGCAAACGGGGAAAAGCACATGTGGCATGCGTTCTCTTCTAAAGCTAACTGCATTTTTTTAGTTTAATTCTCGGCAGAGTGCTTCGCGCGTTTCCATTTTAATTAGCGAAGTCGCCACTGGCCCGGCACACACCACTTATCATTCTCCGCTCTCCTACAGGAACAGCGGGAACAAGCTCGTTGTCAGACTCGTTAATTTGCATGGAGCTTCGACCTCAATTACATCAACCTTCTCTTGCTCTCATCCTTCACTGTCTGTGTATCCGTTCCGCGTACTCTCCATGCCAATCCTTTCCACAGCGCGCACGCGTTGCCAACGACCAAAGAACATATCGAGTCATTGCTTGCTCTTCTCGAAAACCATTGCCAGGAAGGAATTGGAAACGAAACTTAGCTTCTTTTGTCTCCCTCCCGCACTCTCTTCTCTCTCGTTCAAATGGTTAAGGCACTGCGAAACATGAATCAATAGCATGAAATTGAAGATACTAGCAGCTTCACCGCCATCGCTGTACCAACTTCATTTTCATCATGCCATTTACCACCAACAACAAGCGCAGTGCTTGATTTGAATCTTTTATGCGTATAGCGAGGATTGAAGGGAGAGTGAGTAAGTAAACGATAGAGAAATCAAGAGAAAATGAGAGTCATAACAGAATAATTGAGCGGAAAACAGAGGTCTCTCGGAGAATTGCGCGAATCATTTTCGACATATGGCTCAGTCGTAGCCGTGGGGTCTATTTAGAGACATGCGTGCAGCCAACAGTGGAGGGGGGGGGGCTTGAGGGCATATGGATATGAAGGATTTCGGAAAGTGGTGCGGCTTGGGGGGAAGGGGGGAGACGAAGCGACTTGTGTATGTTTCCCTCCCATGGCTTCAGCTAGTGGCTTTGCTGTAAGGATGGAGCCAGTTTTAGTAAACAGGTAGTCAGAACTACTAGTTTATTTCCGAGTGCATACGTCATGGAGCTTGGAAATCAGCTTAATAAGGAGAATTGATGGAAGATGTTTCTGTCCTATTCTAGACATGCGCCACAAGCGGAGGCTTTATTCGCATAGCAATCTGGGCTTGCCAATGGCATGCTCTAGATGTTCCGATGGCAGGAAGCTGCCATGAATTGGATTCAACGAGATCGGAAGAGAGTTAGAGAGAGAGAGGGGGAAGGGAGGGGTGAGAGAGTGTGTGTTGAGAGTGTGTGTGTGACAGGGAGAGGGAGAAAGATAAGAGAAATGCATAGTAGATGTCTATCAATTCCCAGGCGACACATGCTCGCACCGATTTGTAAGCCGTATCAGTTGCAAGAGATTTATTTTAGGGATCAAGTGGCATTCGCTTGCCAATTGAAAGTGCGCTTTGTGGAGATGAATGGCTACACCGAAATTGATATGCTACTTCAATTCGGTACAAAATGCATTCCCATATGAATCAGAATAATTTGGAGGCATAAAAACGGTCCAAATATTGTATTCTAGGAGCATAATAAAGACGAGAGAGAGCGAGAGAAAGAGAGAGAGAGAGAGAGAGAGAGAGAGAGAGGTCTTTACTTCACTTACAAACCGACGAAACAGAATATGAGTAGGTTAGACGAAGTGAGGCCTACGTCTGGCCGGTCACTGCGCCAAAACATGGTTGTTGATCATGGGGACTTCCAACATATTCTCTTTTTCGGTCTCTCTCCCTCTATCTCTCTCTCTCTTTTTCTTTCTCTGCCTATTTCTTATTCCTCTTCTCCCTCCCAATCCCTAATGCTTCTCTCACGATCTCGTCATTTCCTTCTTTCTTCACTCTCGCTTTACCTCTCTCTCTCCCTCTCTCTCTCTCTCTCTCTCTCTCTCTCTCTCTATCTCGCTCCCTTTGTAGAGTAGTAGCTATACGTCGCGCGCTGCCTTCTCTCGAATCATGTGAATTAAAGATAACAACAGCCATTACGGAGAGAATCGGATATGCGCGCTCGATTCTCTTCAGAAATGTGGAAGGAAGGAAATGGAACACTGGAGTTCAAGAAAGAAAAAGCCTTTTGGCATCATTCTAGCTCGACGATAACAAAAAAATTTTATTTCTGGAGGACATTCATGCATCAAAGCAAAAGGCAAAATAATAAGGCTTAAAAATCGAACATAGTAAGCATGTAAACCTATTTCTTTTGGAGGGCTATGCTAGCCCGCACTTCGTTGTGCTGCTCTGGCAGCACTCGAGGCGAAGACTGAAGTTACTTTTCTACATTACCTACCTTTTCTCTCTCTCTTCTCTTTCTCTTCCTTCTTCTTTACTTTCGTTCTCTAACTCTTGGAATAATTTCAGTCTCTCTCTCTGCTGTTTCGACATCTTTCTCTATCCAGTTGTTGCGAAAGGACGTTCAGATCGGTCGATCTGCCTCGTCTCCTGCGTGTATGTATGTGTGCGAGTGCGCAAAGGAGCAAGTGAATGAATGGACCCTCGCCCGAGTCGACCCCCAGCCTCCACCCCTGCCTCTCTTCTCCCTATTACTTGCATACAGAGTCCTCCTTCACACTCTCCCCCAGTCCGCGACTGTCCTCTTTCACCCTACCGGTTTTTGCGGTCTCCTGCCTCTCGATCATTTCCTCTCTTCCTCTCCATTCTTTCCACCAGAGACATAGGGTCGCCGGTTACTCCTGTCGAAACAACACGTTTCTCTTGCTTTAATTCACAGGTCGTGATCAACATTAAGCCTCGCAATCTCTTTGTCTCCTTTCTTTCTTTCTCTTTCTCTCTCTCCCTCTCTTTCTCTCTCTCTCTCTCTCTCGATTCTTCTCCGATCTTCTAACCTCAATGAGGATGCCGCACCGGCGAAACACTCCTTTGAATTCTGAAGAATTCAGCGCATGAAAGTTTGGAAACGCTGAGGCTGACTCTCATCCCGAACATATGACGATTTAGTATACAAGCTAGAGAACATAATATTCTTCGAGGTCAAACTGAATTGCCATCGTAAGGAATGGAACCTTATCAGATCATAAAGAAAAATTATGGAATTTTCCTAATCTAACTTGTATAAGGCAAAAAAATTTCAATGCAGAGTAAATATGATTTTTGTTCACACAGTTATAAACTGTGAACGGTTGGAAAAAAATTAAAGTATTGTAAATTTTGAAGATTTGGTTTTGTGAGTGAATAATATTTGGTATACTCGTTTTGCAGGGCTACCTGTCGGAAGCGGGCGCGTCGATCGTGGACCGCAAGCTCGGCCTGTCCGTCGTGCCCGCCACGTACGTCGTCTCTCTCGCGTCGCCCACCTTCCACTACTCCAGAATCGATCGAGCCAAGGGACGCGCCACCGAACGGATCAACTCGCGGTACCCGCGCATTGGACGACGCTTCGACTGCATCGGACTCAATCCTAAGGTCTCTGACAGCGCTCTCTCTCCCTCTTTCTCTCTCTCTCTCTTTCTCTCTCGCTTTCTTGCTCTGTACACACTATATCAAAGATAAAAGAATGATTTCCCAGGTTGGCAGCTTCCAAACCTTCGTCACGGGCTACAAGGACGCGATCGAGTGGATTCGCACGTGGGAACTGTATCCAGAACAGGTGCAAAAATACGACGCATTGTAAACATTATTTCGATTACCTTTTGATTTGATTCCAATTGCGAATCGTCTTATACTTTATTATTGTTCTTTTTTATATTATTTAGATCAATCGGTCAATATTTCTAGGCGCCTCCACCAGTTACGCAACGGGAATTTCAGCTGCAGTTCGAGCGAATGGTCATTCTTGATTACATCATTAGGAATACAGGTTTGCTCTTCTTATTATATTAGATGCATAGATTTTAAAATCCTTTCTAGATTAAACAAATTGTTTTTGCAGACCGTGGCAATGACAACTGGCTCATCAAGTACGAGCAGGCAGAGGTGGCCGAGAGCACCGTTCCAATGGATCCTCAGCAAGTATCAGAAAAATTATTTATCTATTTATATACATAAGAAATAATAAATAATATGTATAATTTTAATGAATTAATTAATACTCGACGACTACTGCTTTAAGGAGCCGACCGAGGGACAATTGATCGAAATCCCTGGCAGCGAACAAACGCGAGGTAGACATTTGCTTCTTTTTCTATTGGTAAGGTCCAAATTGAGTTCCACTCCTTTCTTCTTGCAGAGCCGGATTCGCAAAGCATCAACGAACCACCAGAAGTCGAGTGGGCAGACGTGACCGTTCCCAAGGTCCATTCGCACTTATTCATGCATTATCCAATCCAAATCTATGAAGTTTAAAGGTCAAATTATAATGATGTGAGGGAATAAGGAAGATGTTCAGATAACCATCGCCGCCATCGACAACGGCCTCGCCTTTCCATTCAAGCATCCTGATGAGTGGAGAGCGTGTCAGTTGACTTGTTCTTCTTTCGTTAAATCTAGCTGTAATTATTGAAACTTGCGACCTTCCAGATGATAAGCTGAATATCTTTCCATTCAGACCCGTTCGGCTGGTCGTTCCTGCCGATGGCGAGACTGCCCTTCTCTGAGCAGACCATCGACACGTATCTTCCTCTCCTCGATGACACCAAGTTTGTCGGCGAGCTTTGCAGCGATCTACGCAAGTTGTTCGAGGTATTCATTTTTTCTTTACTCCTGAAAATGTCGGTTGAACCAGTGGTGGCTTTAAAAGTCTGAAACTAAAGATATGTACTCCAGAATGATTGCAGACCGACGAGGGTTTCGACAAGAAGATCTTCGAGCGACAGCTCTCTGTCTTGCGTGGCCAGATCTTCAATCTTCGCGAAGCTCTCCGCACCAAGAAGTCGCCACTTCAGCTTCTCCTGGTCATTTATTTGAAATTCATTAAACATTCGCATTCGTTGTTGAATTTAACGTTACTTTTGGACATGCAGATGTGCGTTTCGCGACTAGCTTCCCTCGCCCTACCATTAGCATTCTTCTATCACACGAGAGAATGTACATATTAGTAAATATTGTTGTTTGAAATTGAAGATGCCCCCGCAGTACATGGTGGAAGTGAAGCAGAAGCGCGGCCAGAACCGCCGCCGCAACCGACGACGAAATATGAGTGGAGGGTGCACGACTACAGGGGAGGGCATCGATGACGAGCAGCCATGGACTGATGCAGGCTCGTGCTCTCTTTCTCTCTCTTTCGCTCTCCTCTCTCTTTCGCTCTCCTTTCTCATTCGCTCTCCTCTCTCTTTCGCTTTCCTCTCTCTTTCGCCTTCCTCTCTCTTTCGCTCTCCCTGTTCCGCCGCTCGTTTAAGTCATAGCTCTCCAGAGAATATTTCCTTTTCCTCATTATACTTGCCCGGTTGATTACTCTTTCCTTTGGTAATTGATTCGCTTATCACGTCCCCTTTTCAGAGCAGCCCGGTACATCGTCGGCTGCAGAAGGCGGTCCCTCTGAGGCTGGCCGGGCTACGAATGCCACGCGTTCGTGGGACAACACATACCAGCAGAAGATCGAGACACGCATGCCCTTCTTCCGTAACTGGTAGAGCCCTACTGATATAGACCCTCCCATCAACTGGTAGACCCCCTCCACAACGCACACCCATATCCACTTCAACCCCCCCCCCTATGTCTTACAATTCTCAACAATTAGTTTACTATTTGCATTATACTAGTCACAGTTTACACTCGTTCGTCTTCCGAAAACCCAGTCTTTACTCATTCTGCGTACTGTTGCTGTGTTATAGCCCATTTATTACTTTAACTTGCCTATATGTGCGTACTGCTATTCTAACGATCAGTTGATGATTTTCTAAACCTTAATCTGATATGCCCAAAGCATCGAAATTCCCGCGCTTGTGATTATCACTTCTCGTGTCATCATTCATCCCTTGTCTTATGTTAGAAACAATGGGGAGCTCGCACTCGGGTCTAGCAAGATTTTCAAAACTTCTATTTGAGCGGCGGGAATTGTATATCGATGTATTTATTTAGATTAAGTGCCGTAAACACGGCTGTGGTATTCGCAACATTCAAGCTGATGACGACTTCATAAGGTATCGGGGCACGAAGCTGTCGCATTCGTTTATTGGTCAAGGACTAGTTGTATCCCGCAGCAGCTCTTTCTCTGCCTCTCCATCCCTATCATGTCTCTCTATCTCTCTGTCTCTGTTTCTCTTTGTCTGTCCTTGGTGACATGTGTTTCTCTTCTTCCAGCACCTTCACATCATGATTTCTTATTTCCCATGCTGTTGTCTTCTCCGACATTCTATCCCGCTGACTCGCAATCCGCCCGCTTCATTGCTTTTTTCGGTTGTCATCGCCAGCACGAAAGGATATAAGAGATCCCCATCACCCATCATATTTTAAGTCCCGTCTTTCTCCTAATTCCCGTCTAGTGTTGGAATTCTCTCTCCTCTTTTCTCTTTCTCTCTTTCTCTCTCGCCCTCTCTCTCTCTCTCGCTCTCTTTCTGTCTGTCTTTTCTCTTGCCATATTTTTGTCTGCTTTCAACAGAACCACCAAATGCTGTTCTTGTTGACGATTCTCAATACTCTTTCTGATTCAACACACTTTCTACATCCACTTTAAGTGGCGAAATTTTGTGTTGTTTTCAACTGTTTCCAATATTTTTATTGTATTGTGTTGTACCATGAAATGTATAGCACAATCGAATTATTTCTATTTCATACTCTGCTACATGTTGTTTTTTTTTTCATTTTGATCACACATTTCATATGATTCGTTTTTCAGTCTGTCAGAAAGACTATCGCGTGCCGTGCTTATTTTATAACTGATTTATACGATGCTCTGCAAACTGGGAGGTTGCTTAGATATTTCACTATTTCATACTGCAGACGATAAATCTACGCCGTACATCTTTGTTATTCGTTTACCCTGGCGTCAAAATCGCGAGCCTGTTTCTCTTTTTCCTTCTCTCTGAAATAGTGATAGGTATTTTCCTGATTATCACTCTTGGGGTCAGAGTAGGAAAAGAAAGACAAATGAGAGCAGCGGACGATGGAAAGTAGGCCGGGATGGACACAGCAAAAGGAATTATTATGGATGGATGCGAGATCTGTTCAGAGCATGAGCACTAGATGCTTCTGCTAGTTTCGACTAGTCAGAGCTGACCAGATACCACAGAACTAGCTTTCATTTCGCTCTCTCCTTTCTTAGCTCATTCACTCTCTATCTTGTTCTCTCTCGCTCTCGCCTCGCCTCTCTCTCCCTCTCTTTCTCTCCTTCTCCATTCATCAACCTCTCTAGCGGCCGCTTTTTCTCCGCTCTTCTAGTTGAATTCGAGAAGATTCGCCAATGACGACTTTAAAGAAGTGCTAGACAGCAGCAACTGCACTCCTCTGACACTGAAACCCCATCAATTTTTTTCCGGGAAATATGTATTACGATAATAGGTAACTTTCCAAACTCACCATCGACCAAAACATATAGGCGACTTAACCTACTCAAGGGTATTTTCCTATGGAGATCTGTCAATGCGTCGGCCTTAAACTTTTTCTTCGGTGTATCTTCACTCCCTCTACATCGGCTTGTCTCGCTTCCTCTCGTTCTGTAGGCCCTCTTTCGATCTTCTAATCTCTCACTCTTTCTCTCCCTCTCATCTCGATGACCTAGCAGGGTGGCTGCTGGCCGAGTCTCTTCTCTTTTGGACAGGGGAGGGGATCGAGACGCGAAAAAGAAGAAGAAAGGAGAGGAGGGTAGTTCGGAGAGGGGAAGACGGACCGTGGAGGGAGGAGCCGGGTTCTCCCCCCTTTCTCACCCGCCGCGACTCTCGTTGTTCACTCACCCTCCTTCTTACTCCTGCTTCCTGCCCCCCTCCCTCCAATCTCCACTGTCCTTCCTGACCCTCTGACTTCTCTCCCCGTTGCCTGTTCAACTGCCAAGAGTCGCAGTATTCAAACTTCTTCTTCTTCCCCACTGTCCTTTGTGTCTACGAGGATGGCCTTTCAGTATGTTTCGAGACACGCATTTTCCAGCAGCAGCGAGAGTCAGATTGCAATTTAATTTACTTGAATTGTTCGCCTTCTTTTTCTTATTCTACACTGACGTGTCGTTCGAAAGGACGCAGTGGATGGAAATGAAGCTCGATTCATTCCCACTTGTTGTGCAGGGCGCGAGTGGTGGCTGCACGGCACTGACTCTTCCAGAATTTTCTTCTTTATTTCCTTCCTTCTTTTGGCATTCAAGTGTCTTCTATAAATAAAGCCCGGCAATTTTCGGCAGTACAGCGGAGCCTATAGGAAAAGTGAAAAAGAAGGCAGCTTTATTGTCTAGTGGAGAGTGCGTTTCTTGGTCGGGAAAGGCGCAAGACGGAACAACAGTGCCATCATCTCTTGTTTCCACATGCAATCCTGTCAGGGACAACCTGCCAATCAAGATGTCGACTGCAGTCCGGAGAGTGGAGGCGAAGAGGGATGCTGGACTCGTGGCCGCCGCTGACAGCGGAGAGCTGGCGCCAATTGAACTGCGCTCGTGCGGAGTGCGCTGTTTATAGTTTACATTTCGGTGCGCAGTCGCTCTCCTGGCCACGTCAGCGCTCTATTGACTTGACCAACTCATGTATGAGCCGTACATATGTATGTACATACAAGTTATGTCTATCGGTCCATCCGAGATGAGAGCGCTCCCCTTGTTGACATCAATACAATATGTCGCGTTTCGTACTTTTATTCGTGCGAATGCTCTGTCGTGCTAGCGCTCACATTCTCTTCTTTTTGATGTGCTTCCTTTACAGTAATCGGGCCAGGACGAGAAATCAGCACACTAAAATGAGGCTAGTCATCTTGCTCGCTGGCCTCGCTGCCATCGCTGCCGCTCATAGCCACGGCGATCATGCGCTCTCCGATAAGGATCACTACAAGGTTAGCCACGTTTGCGTCTTCTAGAAAAGGTTTTCCACTTTTACATCTTAATAAAGTATGTTTAGAATTGATATGTATGTGCACTTCATAAGTGGCACGAGTACCTTGAGTGTGCGGCTTGCATTGTGAATAGTGAATACATTCAGAAGAGGGTGGTGAGTAATAGTGCGAGCTTAGCTGTACAGAGCCAGTTCACAGCTGCAGAGCTATCTTTCCAGAAACTTCTTTTACACATCTATCGTTTTTACAAGAACTCTTTCGCCTGTTTCCTCTGTCACTCTAACTCTGTCTCTCTTTCGCTCTCTCGTTATCTGTCTCTCGCTCTCTCTCTCTCTTTTCCTCTCTTTCTCTCTCTTTCACTCTCCAGCTTCTTAGAGCGGCCGCAGTTCGCCGTTCTTGCTAGCCACTCATTACAGCGAAAGTCTAGAGGATTTCTTCCTCTTCTTAGCATAAGGAGCAAATGTCGGCCACGTTGGTTGTGCTGACGTGGCACTTTCCAGCGGGCCAGAGCAGCTGCTGACCAGAAGGGTCCCCCCATAAACAGATGCACTTCGTGAAGAGACCAGGGGGTGCAAGTGATATGGGTGACCTGTTGGAGATGCAGACTTAAACTGTAGAAGAAATAGATTCCTTTATTCGAATTCGAGAAAATGCTGTGGTCCTTACAGGGAAAGGAGCACGACAAGAACTTTGACCACGACGCATTCCTCGGCAAGGACAAGGCAGCCGAATACGATGAGCTTACGCCTGAAAAGAGCAAGGAGAAGCTGGGGTAGGGAGTGAGAGAGGAGAGAAAGAGAGATAGAAAGAGAAAAAGAAAGGGAGAGAAGAAATACATCATTCCATGAAAGCCAGAAACATAAATTGAATGCAAACAATACTTTGCTTATGTATATATGTACCTGCAGAAAAGTTATGGGAGATACAAGAAATCTAATTAATGACGACTTTTAGAAAACTTGTGCCGAAGATGGACAGCAACGGAGACGGATTCATTGAGGAGAACGAGCTCAAGGAACACATCAACTTCATGCAGAAGCGGTTGGCTTCTCTTTTCGTTTCCAAATTGAACTACTGCAATTACAGTATTCAAGGGAGCTGTACGGTTATGATTCCGTTGCAGATATTCATACAGTATCACCAATGCGGCCTGACATGAAAAATAGACTGTTTTAGCTATGTCAACAACGATGTCGAGCGAACCTGGAAGAACTACAAGGCCGAGAAGATCGTTGACGGCAAGATTGACTGGAGGGCCTACAGGTTACTCAATCCCAAATTCTCTCTATCACTCTGTTGGAAAATCATTAAATTTTCCAAAGGTCAGAAAATACTTAAATTTTGTTTCATAGCTGTTTATTAACTATGATACTGATTCAGGGAGATGGTGTATGGATCTCCGGACGGCGAGGGACAGGAACTGAGCCCGGAGTACGCGCGTATGATCACTCGTGATGAAAAGAGGTGGCTTATGATTTGCTAGAATTTTTCTTCAAATATTTGAAGTCAAATAAAATTTTTATAAAGAGTATAATAAGAGATAAAGTCAGTACTATTCCGTCTCAGATGGAAGGCGGCGGACTACGATTCGGACGGCAAGATGGATAGAACCGAGTACGGCTGCTTCATGCATCCCGAGGACTGCGAGCACATGAGGGACATTGTGGTGGGAGAGACCATCGAGGACATTGACAAGAACAAGGTTCTATCTCCACCCTCTAGTTATCATCTACAGTTACACTCGTCTCTAGTTACACCCACAATTTCCTTGTTTCCCTCAAGACGAGCAAAACTCACTGCTCTTCTTCAGGACGGCGTCGTCGACCTTGACGAGTACATCGGCGACATGTACAGGCCGTCCGACTACCCGGAGCTGAACGGCAAGGAGCCGGATTGGGTGGCGAGCGAGCGCGAGATGTTCAAGGAGCATCGCGACAAGGACGGCGATGGCAAACTCAACATGGTTAGACCTGGCTTGGCATGGAATTTGTTGAAAGTAGAGGTTGTGAGTAAGAGAAAGAGAAGGACTTATAAACAACAAAAGGAGAGTCCGTTGAAGAGTTAAGCGTCAGAAAGTTTGTTCTTACACCACTTGTGCTACTTGAGATCCGAAATTACTTAGCTTCATTCAAGCTTAGCTCGATGGATTTAAGGATACTACATAGGTGAATGGGTATGAGAGAAGTATAAGTTATTTTCCTGCTCCATTCTGCCAGGACGAGATGCGAGACTGGATCATGCCGATTGGATTCGACCACGCCGACGCTGAGGCCAAGCATCTCGTTGCCATGGCGGACGATAATAAGGTTTGCATTTTTGATTATGTCTATAAGATACTGTAGCATCTAAATACTATGGTGGTTTTGTTTCCTCACAACTCACGAGTCATGACTGAAATGCACATTTTGAGGACGGAAAGCTGTCAGCCGAAGAGATCATCGCGCACTACGACACCTTTGTCGGCTCGCAGGCCACCGACTACGGCGAGCAGCTCCAGAAGCATGACCCGGCTGATCTCTAAGAAAACCACTCTCACTTCCTAATATCTATTAGATCTACTTTATAATAGAATTTGCGATAAGACGGTAACTTGTTTTTCATAGCACGAGCATTCAATTTTTTGCAAATGTGTGATAACTGCTTATTATTTGTTACTTTGACAGCCTTTTCACGTCACAAAGTATGAAAAAGTAGCATTTATTTTCGTTCTCATATTTTATGTTGATAGTATTCTTACTTAGAAAGTAATTATTCATTTGCCCAACTCAAGGGCGCTCATCCCTTTTCATGTTAAGCTTGTTACTAATGTACTGCTGCCGTAAACCTTTGAAAGTGCCTGTTTCTAAAAGTCTTGCTCCGTTTATCCATCTTCTTCGTATTCTTGTTATCCTTGCACCTGTTGTTCGGTAGGGAATATTTCTCGAATTCAATGGATTAGAAGCTCCCTTTTGCTTGCTACAAATGCTACCTTTTCATTGATGCGCACGTACATACATTCTCTCCTCTTCGCTGAACTGGTTTTGCTTCTCGTTATTTTGGGCACGCTATTCTGGAAGTTTTCATTAAACCGTCTCTGAGAATCGAACGAGCTAGAATTCTAGAAGGAAGAGTATGGCAATAAGACATGAAGGAAATCTTAAATATATTGGAACGCGACATAATTTAAAACATCCGGCAAGTGAAAAAATTTTTAATTAGGTCAAAATGTGAATTATTTATACATGATGCATTTCGAATACTTGTAATAATAATAAAATAATAATAAATATTCATATATTTAGATATAATAGTGAGAATTCTTTTTAATGGAGTGAAAATTAAAATATAATCGTGATTAACAAAGTGATACGCTTACCATGTTGCCGAATGTCAGCTGTGATTGAGGACATGGTGTAAGACCAGTTCGCCGATATGGCATACAGCGTGGAAGGAATGAGAGGCATGAGAAAGAGGAAGAGCTCACCTCTTGCTTTCACGCTCTCTCTCTCTCTCTCTTCGCTCGTAACCTTGCTCGCTCTTCTCTCTCTCTCTCTATCTCTCACTCTCTCTCTCGCTTTCTTTCTCTCTTTCTCTCTACTTCCACTCTCCATTTCCCTTCAGGGCGCTCTCCTAACTCTGCCTTGTATGATGGTACATGAGCAGCAGCAGTAGATCTCTTGTTCCCTAACTGCCCCATCGATCTGCCCTCTTTCCCGTCCTATGCATTTCAATACCATACTTTCTTTCTCTAACCCTCATTGCCGTTACATTAACAACATCTCAATTCAAGCTTTCCATCTCACCTGAAATCCCCTGGATCATTCGTAATTATATTTTCTTATCTCTTATGCTCTAGAACGATCTCAGCCGTGTTCTTGCGCATCATTCTGTCTTTCTTCCAGGCTCTCTCCTCAAGCATCTCATTCTCTCCTGCGTCCTGTGTTTCTCTGCACCTCTCTCCTTCTCTACAGGCTCTACCACCGACCCTTGGGGCGTCCCTCTAACCTCCCTTGCTGCTCTGTCAGGTCTTGGCCCCATTTTGGGCTGTCAGATCCTGCTCGGTCTCTCTCTTCCGCTCTGTTTATCCTTCAATTTTCTCTCTCTCTCTCTTTCTCTGTCGCTCTCTCTCTCTCTCTCTCTTTCTCCCCAATCCGAGTTCGGAAGATTGTGTCCTTCGTGAATGGCTTCGCGCCATGGCTCGAGGCAGCGGCGCATGTCGCCCCCTCTCCTGCTCACTCTCCTTCTCCATTATGCCAGCGCCTTCGACGTCCCGTGCTCAGGTTCAGACATTTCCCTCTTTTCTTTCATTCTTTCTTTCTGCCAAATGAAAGTGGGTGAACCATCACATCAGAGTTGTATTGCTGTAATATGATGGAATTAGAAAGTGAGACATTATAGGAAGAGCGAGAAAGAGGAGTGAGAGTGGGGAAGAGAGATAGAGAGAAGGAGGGGAAGAGATGGTGATAGAAATAGAGAGAAAGAATGGAAAAGAGAGTGAGAGAAAGAGAGAAATAGTTAGTTGGGAGAGAGAGCATTTGGCGTTGTCAAAGAGACGAGTTGTATTCGATCACTCATTTGGCTGCCCTCTCACCTTGAAGCCAAGGCAGCTCACTTTGTGTCATGAGCAAGAAAGAATTGGCGCAAGTCGCCTGATGGAGAGAAAGCCAAAGATAGAGAGATGGTGACTGAGAAGGAGAAAAATAGAGAGAGTGAGTGAGAGAGAGAGAGAGAGAGAGAGAGAGAGAGTGAACGAAGCATTTGGGAGTTGGGTCTAGAGATAGAGGCAGATGCTCTAAGCTGGTTTATGCATCAGTGTATTCTTATGGTCACCGCTGCTAATGAATCATCATGCTATTATTATTTGTTAATTGCCATTTCCAAGATGAAGCAAAATTAGTCTAATAAAGAGCAAAATTAAAGTAGAAAAGATTCTCCCGGGCCGGGAATTGAACCCGGGTCTCGCATGTGACAGACGCGGATACTAACCACTATACTACCCGGGACGCATGGTTAGCATCTTTAGTGAAGCTGATCGGTAATCATTGCCTCTTCGACGAGGAATGCTACGGCATGAACACGGTGTGCCGGAACGGGCGCTGCTCGTGCCCTACCAATTTCGAGGAGTTTGATCTTGACGAGAGGACGACAGTATGTCGACTGGGTCAGTTGTCCTTGTTTCTTCATACTTACGTTTATTTGTGTACTTTCGTTGGCATGGCGTATGTGTACGATTAAATTATCTATATTTTTGGGTTTTCATTTAATGAGCCGCAATGCAGCACCAGCCAAAATCGGCGACAGCTGTCAGCGAGACTGCAAGCCGCCGCTGCTCTGCCGCGACGGCCGCTGCGAGTGCTGGGGCGGAAGCATCGTCAACGGCCAGTGTGTAGTGCGTGAGTGGCCCCCTTTCATCCTGTCTCCTTCTTCTTTTTCTACTTTGTCTTATATCTGAACCAACAAGCATTAAAGTGAACATCTTGAGCATGCCCTCCGGGCCAGCAGCTCTACGGCGTAGAATGCAGCCGAGTCGCACGTTACGGCCAGTCTTGTGACAAGGTATTGGTACCTGAATACTAGGATTCTAAGAATATGCTTACTATTATTTAACCTCTTCACTTTCCATATGAACAGGACAGCCAATGCGTCGACCCTTTCAACTCGTGCATCGGCGGCAGCTGTCAGTGCAGTCCGGGCACGACACGCGACGTCATGCGTGGCTTTTGCTATGCTGGTATCTTCTCTCTCTCTCTCTCTCTCTCTCTCTCTCTCTAACTTTTAAGGCCATGCCTGTCAATATAAAACTTACTAGTATGGAATGCTTGTACACAAATAACCTTCTCCAAGTTATACTCTTATTTGTGCTGTCCTTTTTTCAGTGTGCCCTTGTTTTAGTGTGCCCGGACGGCCAGCACCCGACGCAGACCTGCCGCCGCCTCTTCATCAACGACGTGGACATGCTCGAGAACGCGGCCAACACGGACAGCTGCCCAGTTGGCTTCCGATGCGTGACTTATGGCAGTCCCTATGTCGGCCACTGCTGCCGTCTCCGCTGCCCGTACGGAGAGGCTGACGTCACGTTAGTCATCAATACATATTGTTTGCATATTATAACACGAAAGAACATCACAAATTTATTCTACGCTTGTCTCAATATACAATAAGAAGTTAAAAGATTATTTACAAAAAAAAATAGATATATTCATCCGTATGTACATATATGTAGGTCACTAAAAAAATCGGGGTTTTTCAGTATGGCAGACGTGTTTTATTTATTTATTTATTTATTCATACATCAATTTAAGATGTGACAACATATTCAAATAAATGTAATACAATGTAGTGCTATCAGTGCAGACCAAATGAAAAAGAGGAAGGGTTTTCTCGGAATTTAGAAAAAAATTTCAGGCACACATTTTTTGCCTATCCAAATAAGAAAGCGACATTGTTTAGCCTTCGATGTACACATGTATGTATGGAAAACTTTGCAGCCAGTCATGCGACGCGGGCGCGGAGCCGGAGCGGAAGTGCCGTCCGCTCACGCACTACTGCTACACGGTGACTGAGCCGGGCTGGCGGACGTCGTTATGCTGCCCCCGCCCCTGCCGCGACCCGACCCCGCTCTACATCAACGGGCAGTGCCACTCCATCGCGAGACGCGACGACCCGTGCCAGATTGACCAGCAGGTTCCTTTTTTTCTTCTGCTTTATTTCCTATATGAATATAATATGATAGATATTTCTTCGATATTGCAAGAAATTTATATAATGCGATAAATGTATGTAATTGTTAAATATGCGTGAAGCACAAATGAAATGTAGTGCGAAGGCGGTATCACCATGACGTGCGCTCTCGGCGTCTGCGTTTGTCGGCCTGCTTTTACTCCGGTAAAATCTTTTTTATCTTTAAATTCTGTTTCATAACATTGTTTCATATTTAACTCACCATATCTTTCCATATTTGTTTCGCTCTCTTTCCCTCTCTTTCTCTCATTCGCTGTGTCCGTTTTTCTCTCTACTTTTCTCTATCTTTTTCTCTTTTTTCTCTCTCTTTCTCTCTCTGTCTCTCTCTTTCATCTCTCTCGCTCTCTTTCTCTCGCCCTATCAGTCTCTCTCGCTCTTTCTGTCTCTCACTCTCTCTCTCTCTCTCTCTCTCTGTCTCCCTGCTCAGAACAACGACGACCGCTTCCCGTCGTGCGAGCGTGCGTGCAACAAGCTGGACGAGGTGGCAGCGGGTGACTCGTGCCTGGCTCGGCTGAAGATCGGCGACCGCTGCCTGCTCAGCAAGCAGTGCCCGAACTTCTCCGAGTGCCGCTTCGGCACTTGCCAGTGTCTCTGCGGATACAAGCAAGTCCGGGTAAGTTCACAGAGCAACTGGCCTGAAAGGATGCTTTTCCCCACTTCCACTCTACGATTCAGAGGCGGAACAAGGGAAATTAAGTGTTTTTCTTCATATTTATGTATTTCCTTCTATTGTTACTTGAAAAAACACTTAATTTGAGCGAAATATCAATTTTATTGAATTACCACGCTTGATTAAAGGCATGATTTGCCTCCTTGAAGGATAACATCCTCGGCGTGCGGTGCACGAATCCAGATGATCCGCTCAGCCTTAACACTATTCTGACGGGCGTTGAGCAGCTCTTCGGCAAGAGCGCCCAGTCCTCCTCCGCCCGTAGTCGCCGTAGTGACTTCCTCGCTTTTCTCAACGACGACTCTCCCGTTGTGGAAGCAGTTGATGAGTCGATCTAATCCATCTGATATGATATCATTAATCGATATTCACTTTTCATTTCGCATCGGTATTCTTTTTATCTATTACACTTCTTTCCTATTCTCTATTTAATTTCTTCATCTCTTGATCGGGTCCCACTTCCTTTCACGTAAAAAAACTTTTCCAACTGGAACAAATAAAGAATGCAAATTTTTTGATGATGCCATGCGATTGTTTCGTGTTATGTAGCAGAAGAAAAGATCGGCGTAAATTTCTTGGAAAGAGTAAAATTAGTCCATAATTTTGATGGGCAGTAGAACGAACCTCAAAGGAGCTTAATGCTGATTCTGTTCATCCGGCAGCAGCCCAATTACATAGCTGCGCAACGATGCGTGGCTGGAAATTAGGCTGATGAAGCTTGGGGGGGGGGGGAGCTGAGGCATCTGCCAGCTGCATCTGACAAGCAATCTAAGAGTATTCTCCCCCTCTCTCTCTCTCTCGCTCTCCGTTCTCTTTCTCCTTTTTTGTCTATTTCTCTCGTTCTTATCTCCCTCTCTCTATCTTCCTTAATTCTCACTCTTGTCCTACCCACATTCCGCTTTGCCAACTTCGCTAACCGCAAACGAAATCCGCTGGAATGTCCACCATAAACGAAGCCTTTTTGGTAATTTGTTTTTAAATTCTGTGATATTTTTTTACTTAATGTATATAAGCATCGTTTCGAGGGAGGATGAATTTAATTCTTTGCACGCACCACTACTCATTCTCAGGAGCTGCGGCGGCGCATCCCAACATTTCCATACGAGAAGCGTCTCTCCAAGATCGACACACTCAATCTCGCAATTGCATACATTAGCATGCTGGACGACATTCTCCAGTCAGTTCGTTATTGTTTAATTTTGAAGCTTTACTTGTAAGAGCTTTGTTTGTTGTAATTGCATCACTCTGAAGCTCTCGACTGCCGGCCGAAGAGACAGTGACGAAGGCGGTCTCGATGGCTCGTTACGGCAATCCGGACGCACCGACATGGAGCACAAGTGGCACGTCGCGTTTTTTTAATAACCCTTTTGTTTTCAGAATTTTTTTTACCTTTCAACGTAAGAAGTTGCTAATAGACGAACATGGAGGTTTTAAAAACTTCAAGAGCTGCACTCACAGATCTCGTTTCACGATTGGCTTGGATCAATTGGTCGCATCTCGGGATGGATGCCGTGCAGCAGTGAATGTGAATATTTTTTTTTACATTATACATATTTTCCTTGATTAAAAATATTTTTATTTTATTATCAAATAGTCATTTATTGAAACAATCATCATGAATGCCGAGGAGTAATACTAATTTATTGAAATAATTAGAAAATGCCAAAGAATAAAAAGAGAGATATTGTGTACTCATTGTTCACGCTCGCATCCGTCCACCATTTAGCCGTGATCTGTTCACGCAGATCAGTCACTCGCTCTCTCTCTCTCTCTCTCTCTCTCTACATTGCAATTTTGGGCGTTGTCCTTTCATCAAGAACGCGGTCAAATCGTGAAAATCAGCCGATGAATTGCAACGAGAATAGCGAACATATTTCAGATTTCTTCCGATTTCATTTTAAAAATCGTCAACTTTAAAAAGATGGTCATATCCTTCTACGTCCTAATTCATGTCTAAATCAATGTACAGATGTATAGGAATAGACATTTATGGATGTTTTGACCTAAAAGTGGATATAATAATGACAGTAATATCAATTGTTATTCGCCACGCTTGCAATGCCAGCCTTATATTCTATGTTATGTGTGCTTTCTGTGCTCTTTGTCTGTAATTGCCGCCTTGCTCTTCTTCTTCGTCCTTCTGAATTCGCTAGGGTGCAACGCACTTTTGCCGCGTCTTTGTCTTAGCGTCTCTCATCTTCTCCGCTACCATGTATTTGTGCTGGCTGAAGATAAGTCGAGGAAAGCGGACAGATAGTCGTGTTGCGAAGCGATCAGTGGACGAGAATGTGACAAAGCGAGAGAGAGAGAGAGAGAGAGAGAGAGAGAGAGAGAAAGAGAGAAAGAGAGAGGGATGAGAAGGACAGAGACAAAGTGAGATAGTGAGGGAAAATATGTTTAAAAAAAATACAAAAAGAGAAACCAACCAGAGAGAGAGAGAGAGTGAGAGAGAGAGAGAGAGAGAGACAGACATACGGAGGATGTCGCGGTGGACAGAGAGGAGGGGAGAGATAAAGCAAGGAATGCGTAGAACACGAGGATGGGTCTACGAGGAGAGTTCGAGCAAGTAATCAAGGTCAAAGCACTAACTAGCTGGTGATTCGGCCCCCTCTGCTTTTCGCTCCCCCTCTCTCTCTCTCTCTCTCTCTCTCTCTCTCTCTTTGTTTTCCCTCTTGTTCCTCTCACTGCCACTCCCACTCTCTCCTCTCCATCTCTGCTTCTCCTCCTCTTCTATCGCGATTCTCAGTGGTGATAAGGCGAGGTGCGTCGACCGACGACGGCGGGCATGGTAATTCGGCGGCCAAATATACAAGGCCCCACCACCTGCTTCTCCTTCTTCCCCGAAAGAGAGAGAAAGAGAAGGAGAGATGGCTAAGCGGCATTAGTGAAGCGAGCGGAGTGGGGGCGGAGGAAACATCCGTTGTCGTCCACTAGCACGGGAAGACTGATAAAGCGACGGGGGACGGGACACAGAGGCGACATGTCCTTCCACTGCTCTTCCATGACACGGAAGACTGGCTCGACCTTCTCCCCACCCTCTGTAGAAAGTCCCATTCCTCAGAGATCTGCTCGTGACCATCCCCAGAACATTGGCAGACGCGGTTGTGACCGTTGTTACGGGCATCGACAAGCGCACATGGCCGTAGCATCGTTCTCAGCCGATCATCGCCCGTTCAATTTACTTCACTCCCAACTCGGCAAACTCAACATTTAAGGAGCCCTTACGATTGCCGCCAGAAGCGTTCTATATCTTTCTATTATTCTACAGGTGGCCGCCTCGCAGAAAATGATCTTCAAAGTTAGTTATCATCTGTGAAAACGAATAACTTTATTTACAATGTGAATATTGCTAATTTACAATAATCAATATGATGTAATGATAGGCACGAAATATACTCGTTGTAAATTTGTCGGCCAAAACAGATGAGTTTTATATACACATTTATACATTTGACCTACAGACATTCGCCCCTGTACAAACGATTTTGAGAGGCTTGAAAGTCGAATAAGCTAAATTTTTGCATGATTTCTATGTTATTGATGGTGTCAAGGATCTTTTGTCAGAACGTTTTAGAATTTTCCATTTTTGGCAGACTTATCTCTATATATTTTAATTTTCGAGGCCAAATATGTATGTCACAACGTAAAGAAAGTAAAATCTGGCGACATTCAGTTTACAGCGCCTAATCTAATTTAGTTTAGCTGCTTAGAGTTTGGAAGCTAATCATATGAACGGCTAATGAGGAATGACATATGAAATGATGATTGCTATTGTAAATAAGTACAGATGTGCTGTAATTGCGCTGGTATGAGAAGAGGAAGAAGTGGCTCTAAACGTGATCGCAAGGCGGGACGAGCACATTCGGGATGAGGGCGTGGCCGTAGGAGAGGCGCGTGTCCTCGTTGAAGACCATGAGGAGGTCGGCGTCGAACGTGCTCACGCCTTGCGGCAGCTTCAGCACGACGTTTTCGCCCGACAACGACGGCAGAGGATTTCTGCTAAGAGAGTAACTTATAGGCAAAGTTTTCGATCATAATTGTTGCGCAGTCCAATAGAAGAATGCCGTCGCTGCTGACCTTAGGATAATGTTTACCGTTTACCTTGAGCCTCATAAAAATGTCTCATTAAACATTGAATGTTCCACATCGGTAATTGTACAATGTCTATTTTAGTGTTCCTTTATGTCAATCCACGTGGTCATTCTGATGCGAGTGCGCCTTGCGTACTTTCTACGAATCTCCATAAAATCATATTCCGTACATTTGCGGCGACTCCAGTGAATGGCCGGAATCTTTCTTCGGTCGGCGTCTCGAGACCCGTTAAATCGATGAGCTTGAGCGTGCTCTGGAATGTTCAGAGCAAATGCCTCCTTCTCCCTTTCCACCCTCCTCAGATGTTGTCTCTGCGGATGATCTGGTTGCACGCGCGTTGCATTGAAGCAAATTAGAGGAGCAGGTCAATGTAAAGAGAAGAGATAGAAAGAGAGGGAGAGACGATGAAGTAGACAGAAAGAAAGAAAGAGGGAGAGAGATAGAGTCTCATTACATGGTAGAACGGAATGAATACAAGAAGACGTGCAGCAAAGCTAAAAGTAATGCGATAGAACAGAGAAAGTACAAGGTTATGACGCATGTCATAACTAGGAATTACGTGAGAAATCCATTCAAAGAGCGTCTAGAGATGTCTCTTCGAATCATCACGTATTTATTTTGAAATCAATCACTCACCTTGGTGCACTAGTCATCGAGGCCGAGCCAGCGGAAGTCGGTGGGCAGCGCAGTGCGATGGAGCCGGAAGACGGCCATCGACTGCGACATGTCACCAATGCTGAACTCGGTGCGCTCGAAGGGCTTCTCATCCTCCTCATGCTGCTCTCGCTCCAGAGAGGAGAGCAGATCGTCATCTGCAGCAAAGAATATGAACACGATGATGATCCCTTTTAGCCTTAGATCTTTAATCTTTATTGGTTTAATCTCAAAAAGGCTGTTAATATTCCAATCAAAATTAAGCAATAACCGTCAACAGCATTCTCAGCCTGCGCGATGTCTCTTGGTGGTGTTCGATGCACCGTCGCATTTGTGTCGACGCCGAACTTGGCAAATGTTTCAGGAAAAAGGTCGTTTTTGAGAGTTTATAAATTCTATCTATTGTGCGATAGAAAGTGTACACAAATATGGCTGAACCCTAACTCCGCTGCCCTCGACGGCGTCCGTATCGTCGACTTCCGTCGCGTTGCCGCCTTCATGCAAAGTTTTATTGTTTTTTTTTTAAATTTAAAAACGATGATCAAGCATTATTTACCTACCCTTTGTACTGTGCTCCTTATTATTATTTTTCTTCTTGCCGCTAGTGCGGTCTTCACGGCGTCTCGCCTCTGTGGTCGTCGATCTCTTGCCAGAAGTCGACGTGGCTTTCCTAGGCTTCTTCATAGTGGCAGCTTCCGTTGAAGTCTCCGCGATGGTATCTGCTTTATGATCATCTTCCTCTTCTTTGTCCTTCTTTCCTTTCTTCTTTGTCATCACAGTTTTCTCCGCCGTAGTCTCCTCATCGGATGCGGCGTCCTTCTCTTGCCGTTTGGCTGCTTCCTTAGCTTCCGCCCTGCCGCCTCCTTCCCTCTTCATCTCTTTGACTTTCTCTTCGGCCTTCTCCGCCATCTCCTTGTCTTCGTCTTCCACCGTGGTCATCTCCTTCTCCTCAAACTTGATCGCATTCTTTCCCTTATCTTTTTTGCCTTCTGCAGGGTGGTTGTCCGCTATGTCGCCTTCAGCCTTCTCCATCTCTGCTGCCTTCTCCTCTTTCTCCTCTCTCTTTTCTTTCTCTGCATCGAGTTCAGCATCGGTAAACTCGGCCTCAGCACTCGCATCTTTCTCCTCCCTCTTCGATGACTTCTTGGTGGTCTTCGCGGAAGCCGATGTGGTGGTTCCACCAGTGTCTGGCGTGTCCATTTCAACGAGTTATTCCTTGCCCTTGTCTGACTCTTTCTCTTTCGCCTCCTTCGTAGGCACCGCTTTGTCCTTACCCACATCGCCTCGCCTCTTCTCTTTCGGACGACTTGTTGTCGTTGTGATTGTTTTAGTCATCTCCTTATCCTCTCCTTCTCTTTTGACTGATCCTTCCTGTCTGCAGGCATCTCCTTCTTATCAACAGACTTCTCCGTTCCCGGCTGTTCCTTAACCTCTGGTGCCGTCATCATCTTAGTACTTCGTTGCTGCTTGCCCTTGCCCATTCCGGTCTCTCCTTCTTCCTGATCATCGGCTGCGTTCTCCTTCTCTGACTCTTCTTTATCTTCTGCCTTCTTCGCTGCCTTCGTCGTGGCTTCTGCTGCCTGGGCTGCCTGTTTTTCTTTTGTCTTGCCTTTCTCTTTGATTCCTGATTCTTCTTCTCCCACTACAATTTCCTGTCCAGGCAACATGCTGCCCGTGCTGTCCTTCAGGTCGCCGTGAGCTGCTCGCTTCACTTCCTCTTCCTTGCCTGTCTCCATCGTATTGGCCGCGTCCTCCACAGCTGCCGCTCTCCTGATATTCTTGTCTACCTCATCGTCTGCTTCCTTGTCTCTTCCTTCTTCGATTGCCTCAGTTTCCTCTGACTCCACTGCCCTCTCATCAATCTTCTTATTCTCAACTTCACTGTCGTCATCGGCGGGCGCCAACGTTGTTTTACCGCTGAGTACCGGGTCATCGCGCTTCGCTTTCTTTGCCGACGCGTTTGTTGATTCTTACTGCAAGTACATAGCTAGAGCAATGTTTTATATTTATTAATATATTGTTAAGTGTTGGAAACAACGTTATCTCGAATAGGTTGAAAATAAATAATTATACCCCCTCATGCGCAAACCTTCTCATTGTCCTCGTCAGCAGCAGAAGCGCTCGTCGTGGTCCTCATCTCTGTTTTGTTCTTCACCGGCTGCACCAAGTCGTCCATGGTGACGGCCGCACGTCTGGCGGCGTCCGCTGCCGCGATCTGCGCTCGCTGGTGGTGGCGGCGGCGCGTTGCCCGTGCGAGAGACTCTTTGCGTCGTGCCGTTGCTCTCAAGCACAGAATGACCTTGTTCTTCCGGATAATCCAACGTGTAATACATGTGAATGGCGGCAGATTTTACTAATACACAAAATTAGCAAGGATTGAAATAGTAGTCAAACGAATAAGCAAGTGTCTGACAATGAGCTTCTCACCAACAGCCGATGCGGCCATGCCGGCCGCTTCGTCGGATGACCGCTCAATGATCGAGTCCTCGCGGCTGCGTGCCGACGGTGGTTCCGCTGAGAACGTGAGAGCGAGGAGGCGCCCTAATATTTTTTATGAAGGCGATCTCTGGCATTGGGGGAAGAAATGGGCAATAATTGGAATTTTTTTTATATAAAAGGTTGCATTGACTTGGGCTAACCCACTGTTGAAGAGAGACAGAGAGAGAGAAAAAAAACAGAGTATTACCTCCTAACGCCTTCCGCGTTCACCATCTTCTCAATCCCTCCGTCATTTGTCGCCGTCATAAAAACGACTTGGTCTGAAAAGGACAGCAAAGCTCATCTCTACTTGGAAATATGTTGACAAGAAAAAGAATTGTGTATATGCCAGAAATCGACACGAGAGGTGAATGAAGATGAGAGCAAACTACTCGAGCTCTAGCGGCGTCATCTAAACTAACCATCATGACTGAGACGCATGGATCCAATGCGTTCCTGCTCGGTCCATGCAATCAGAGAAGGATCGAGGGATGGTGGGCTCAACACAACAACTTTCTCAAATCGTAATAACAAATCGTAATCATTGGTCGTGGAATTCGTTAGTGACTTTGAGTAGACATACTATGCTTCTGGTGATTTCTATACTATCGTCGTAGTAAGAAAAGCTTCAGCGTGAGCCCCACTTATAATGTCACTGCTTCGGAAAGAAGGCTTCCTATAGAGTTGGGAAACAAACGTCAGTTGCATGCAAAAGCAGGATTCAGATACCGAATAAGGAATGGAGGAGAGTTACTTGCCTTCGTCTGTCCCTCCTTGCCGTCTTGGCATCTGCGAAACGCAGGCGCACGCCATCGACGACCGTGCCGGGAAGCTCACTCTTCAGCCGAGGGCCCACGACCACGGCAAAGCCTAGGGAAGGATGAGTGAGTGCAAGACTGTGAGGATGCAGAGAAAAAACACCCACTAAGTCATCGACAGCGGAAGAATGAGGTCGAGGGAAAGCGAAAGATTCACATTCAAGAGTCATATTCAACATTTTTTATCACGTTTCTCTCAAAACATTGTCTGCATTTTCAAATATAGAATAAAACTCCGTTTGAACATCCAAGCCTGGCCGGCTTGTGAGTGAAGTTGGCGAAGACGAGGGTGCGGGGGTCGGCGGCGAAGACATCGGCCGCCGTGCTGCTCACGTCGTCGACGAAGCCACCGAGTACTTCTTGCGCATCACTGCAGGCACATGTGAATATATATGAGATGTGCAACACGGGGAAATTACGGGAATTATTTAAATTGCAATTAGTGTTTACTAATTACAAATTATTCTTCATAACTGTCAGCTTTAAAATAAGGAAATAAATAAATACATTTCGAATGGAACAACGAAGGATATGACAAAATCGTACCTTGCGCATGCAGCAATAGTATGCCTGCTACGATAATTTGAAACATTCCCGTAATTATCCTTTAGATTCCAGTGAAGCAACGAATTTCTAAATATGCTTCGTAATAGAAGGTGTTGATGTGAAAGTGAGCAAAAGAGATAGCAACTGCATGGCCGAGCACTTGCTTTAGGCAGTGTCATCATTGCCTCTTTGCTTTTGCATGCAATCTCGCTTTATCCTCCGCCTCCAAACTCTGCGGGGTGAAACGGCTTGGAGTGGACACAACGCGCATGGATTACTTGTCTCTGGCAGGCAGAAGCAGCAGAAGCAGCCGGGGGGTTGTGTGAAAGCGAAATTCCTTCGAAGCTTTGAACAGCGAGCCGCATACCGGTTCGATATGCTACCACACTGCCAAAGGAGTAAGCGTTCAGCGGCCTATCCATCACCCCCCCCCCCTTCAACTTCTCAATCCTTTCCTTTCCTTGATGCCGATAAGTGGATAATCAGTGGATCCGCCTTGTGTACACACTCTTATCTCACGAGTGACGTCATTCTAGCTTGCTGCATGTAAAAAATATATATGTACATACATGTTTTCCGTTTACAGAATTCGTTGCATAGCTTTCTTGCATAATTGTCTGATAATATCACAGAGCTTTGATAACAGTCTTATTAGTCAATAAAGAAATGCGAGGTACATGAATAGATGTTCGGTCTCGTTTTTCGTTTATTAGTGATGGGTGACACGGACAATGAATGAATGCAGCTACTTTCTGGGGCTGGCTTGGCTTGAACTGGCTGGATGCATGGGCTGTTCGCCTCTCACTCTGCTTCTTAATGCTCGGTAATTTGCCGGAGGGGAACCGCAGAGGGGGCGGGGCAAGAACGGGGTTAGAGTGAGAAGTGCGCATACAGAAGAGGCTAGCAGAATCTTGCACAATCTACTATGATTACTCTTTTGCACGACAGGAAACATGGTGATGAATGAGTGAGAGAGAGAACTTGTTGGTGACGGAGATCTTTGGCAATATGGCAGGAACCGTAGGACTTTTCAAGGAGATCACTGATGGGGAATGAGTGGGGTGAGGAGGTGGCTCTTTCTTCTGGAGATGATGTTAGTGAAAGTGGAGTTGTGAGACTTAGGACAGAGACGACCGCCTACTTCCGGCCGGATGGAATGAAGTGGAAATTCTCGCCACCCTTTGGACTCGCCATGTACTCGGCGAGCGAGAGGCCCATACTGGCTGCAAGAAGAAAGAAAAACGGGTTTGAGCATTTCATCTTCGTTAATTATTTGTACTTTGCAGAGAAACAGCTTTCTGTAGATCAGTTCAATTCATGCTAATGAGTAATCTGCATAATTCTCTAAGGCGCGAGACAGTAATTGCCAAGTGCTTGAGGCTCTTCAGCAGAAAATTACATAATTTGCCTTTTTTGAAAATAATACGATAGAAAGTGTGATGTGGAAAGAAAGACGTGGGCATATATAGGAAATAATGCATCAAGTCTAGAATTTTTGAAAGCTATGAAATAAGCCTGAAATCGTACGGCTTCTCTTGGCCTTGAGCAGCACGGCCCTGTACGCGTCGCTCAGCAGCTTCTCATATCCATCTTCGGACTGAAAAAAGGAGAAACTTTATCGAAAGAAAATAAACTCAAATGTTGTGTTGTCAAAAATGAACTTTACAGTTTTTTTGGTAAATGGAATGGAAATGAGTGCGTCCTATCTTGAAGTTTGCTTTATATGTTTTCTTCTAACAATACGAGAGAACTGCACAAAAAAAGCAATGGCAGAAGTGTTGTTATATTGTGCAATCACTTTGGCATTCCGCCATCACAAAGTCCCACAGGAAATTAGCGGTCTCTTGGCCGGTCCATGGAATGAGCCCCTGTGAAAGCGGTCATAACAGACCACTTGATAAACAGGCCACTCTAGTTGGACTGGCTCCATCTCTTTCTACTATTCTCTTTCAAGAAAGACTTATCATAAAAGGACATAAAGCTGCAAGCCAGATGCAAGGGCAAGGATAAAAGCCATCCAATGCTGACCACATTGCCCTTTTATGTCATATTATCTCTCCTAGAAATGCATGAATGCACACGCTGAAAGTAAGCCAATATTCAGTCACAAGGGAGTTCACATACTGAATGAACACTCATTAAATTAGAATTATAGCATTTGTAGAAGAGGAAAAAGTTTTGACTGTGTTTGGTTTTGTGTTTTTGAATTTTAATATCTAGGTCATTTACTCCGCAGCAGTAGCATCTGACACTGACCATGGCGGAGACGTAGGCGATGACAAGGGCGAAGACGCACAGCACGAGCATCTGCTTCATCATCTTCACTGGCCGCGCGCAAGCGGCGATTTACCTGAGAAGCGACGCAATTCAGAAGGATGAAAGTGGAGTGGAATTCGCATAGACCATTAAGCATGTTGTCTCGATGTATCTTCTGCGAACACTCTTTCTTTTCACAGAGTACAGAGAGATGGAAAAGGTAAAGGAGAAACGCGATAATTGCGGTCGAAAAGAGGGTAACTTTGCAGGATAAATTTTAGATTTAACTTCGTTGGAACGGAAATCTTGAACGGAGATATCAAGACTTGCATAAAATAAATGGGACACAATCAACAAGATCGCCAATGCAGCATAAATACAGGTTTGTGCAGCTTTACCCGGGTTCCAATTTAGAAAGTTCCTTTTTTCAGCACCGGAGAACCGAGCGAACGCTGAAAATGCTTATGACTGCATTTACACCTTACTTGTAAACTACTGTTCAGGTCTCTCAATCTCTCTTTCTCTTTCTCGCTGACACTCACTACCTCTCTCCCTCCCGGGAATGCTCATTTGCGAATAGCACACAATGTAGTGGCCGACGGTCGTGTGGGCGGAGGCCATAGATGATGATGAGGTGGCCCTCATTTTTTTCCTTTATTGTTCAATAGTCACTACTTTAACTTCTGGAGAGCGCTACACGTCCAAACACATACACACACACATGAGGATCGGACATCGTGGACGACCATGACGCGAGCAGAGAACCCCTCTCCATCCTTTCTGCTGAGCGACTAATTGTAAGCAAAAGAAGGAGTCCTCCCTCTCTCCCTCTTTATTTCTCCCTCTTTGCTCCTCCTACATCCAGAGAGAGGAGAGTGCCACAGCAGCAATCAAGACGCCGCATGCGGAAGCTGATTCCACCCTTCTTCTTCTTCGTCTCCCGACGACGCCACTCATGACAACAAGGATGAACGGGCACTAACTGGGCACGAATTGGGGGGGGGGAGAGGGAGAATCAGGGAGAGAGAGAGATAGAGAGACGTTGAAAAGAAAGAATAGCAGAAAGAGAAACTGAGCTCGTGGATAACCCCAAGATAGTTGAACTGGCGAGAAAATAAAGAAGGACATCGTAACGCGAGATGCTTCAGATGTGGGAGGCAAGAAGACACACGCGAACACGGACTGGAGTTCACGCCGCCGGGAACCATTCGGCCAGAAAAGGAGAATGCGGAGTATCCGGACTCGGGACGCAGCAAAATTACCGCTCTTGTCCTCCCCCCGGATGATGGCCACCAACTAGCGCTGAGCAGCCGCAGGAAACCACAACTACCAACAAGTAGCAAGTACAATCTACACTGACGATCAAGACCAGAGGTTTATTGTCATCAATCAGCTGGCATCTAATGAAGCAGATCAGTTAACTGGGAAGGAACGAACTGCCCCCCCCCCCCAAGAATGCACGATGAATATAAACATACACCAATGTAGCATTGAACTGGAAGAGTGCTGCTAGTAGAAGCCGTAAAGACGGCAAAATCTACAAAGGATGGAGAGCGAACGAACATGATTGTCGTCGTTTGCCAATAGTAAGTATCCACATTTCCTGGTGGAGAAATACTTCGACGCGAGACTTGAGAACGGTGGTTTGGGACTATACACGCACATACTATCTATCGCTTTTGATAAGTCAATCCAGTGAACAATGTTAGCAGATTTTAGAACACGTAACAGATAAGAAGAATGTAGGAGAAGCAAAAAGTAAAGAAAAAAACGAAAATAAAGTAACGGAACAAGTGGCGAAACGAGGACATTCTGAAAAAGGCCACAAGAGCCTGACGATGCAATTCTTGGCTAGCGGCTGCTTTGCAAGAGTCGTCTCTCCGTGATTAGATGATCCTGCAGCGGCCGCGCTGCAGAGACGTTCTCTTCACCCCATCTGCTTTTTCCTGCTTCCTTGCAATTTGGCCCGTGTTGGGAGAGGGGGGGTTTACCAGTAGCTAAAAGTGCAGTCTCTGACAATGAGCGTCTTCCTCCTTGCCGTCTTCTTATATATCCTGACTCTTCTTGCCAGCTTCCCATGACGCAAGCGGGCCCCAGATGGCGCTCGAATTCATCGTGGGCGCGCGCATTGTTAGAGGCCAGAGGCGGGGGCCGCGATGTCGGCTAAGCCAATAATCTGGTTATTCCGGTGTAAGCGACCGCACACTGTATCTGTCGAATGGAAAGGTCTGATCCACTGCCATTGATGATTACATTAGCGGCAGGCACTCGACTGTCTATACTCTTCGTGCTATCTTGGCCTGCCTATCGTCACATCCGTTACAAGAATGCATCTTATTTTCTCCGGAGGGGGGAGGGGAAGGCTGCTGCAACAGCACTTGCACAGTAGACTCCAGTGTACGACGGCCCCAAAATACTAAGTACATCAACACATGACTTGGATATTAGAGCAATTAGCACTGTTGACCAATTATTAGAATAGTATAGGAATTGCTATGGCTTTCGCGTAACAAAGAAAAACAAACAAAAAACCTATGTATGTACGCCAATTTTTACTTCTATACATATGTTAGTGTTTCCAAGCCCCTACACAAGTTGCTCTCACAATCAGACCGACAAAGAATGTATTCATGCATTTTCTTTAAAATCTAATCTTAATTCTAACCGTAACATTCATGCGAACATATGTGTAGTGTATGATTTTATGACCGATCAAAAGATATTTGTAATTTTGTCATAATGTATCGAAAAGCATAAGGTTTGCAATATATCCTGAAATAAAAATGAAAATGTCTCGTTACACTAAAGCCTTATTGTTAGTTCATAAGGTCTGCAGGCAAAAAATGCTAGAAGATTGTACCTATTCAGACAGAACAAACTAAGGTCGAATGCCAATATAAAAAGAGAGGTGTGATCAGGGATGGTCAAAACCAGGCCCGGGCCGGGCCGGGTCGGGTCCTGGGGGTAAGCGGGCCGGGCCGGGCCGAGCCCTATTTTCAAAATCTCGGCCCGGGCCCGCCAAATTGGCAACGGGCCGGGCCCGGGCCCGCCAAATTGGCAACGGGCCGAGCCGGGCCTATGTTAAAACGGGACCGGCCCGGCTTGTGGGGTATGCGGGCCGGGCCGGGCCCTGGGGTAAGCGGGCCGGGCCGGGCCGGGCCCTGCCTTCAAAATCTCGGCCCGGGCCGGGCCCGGCCCGCCAAATTAGCAACGGGCCTAGGGCCCGGCCCGCTTTGATCATCCCTGGGTGTGATATAATGGATGAGGTGAACTCAATAGACAGAAGAGCTTGCAACAGCTGGCGGTGCACAAGAATTGACGTGTTGACTTTAGTTGAGTCTCATCCAAAATGTATGTTGCAGCGCTGATCAGCGTTTTTCCGCATCAAAGCGTTCATCAAGAGCTCTCCGGACGGCCTTCAGTCCGTGGTGTAAAAATAGTGATACAAAAATGTCATATCATTTAACTGCCTTGGTCACATAAAGCTGTACTAAAATTCTAGCTAGCAGAATGGACGAAATAAACCATCAAACAATAAGGAATAAACAACCCCAGTGGAAACATATTACAATTCAATTGAATGCTAGTTTACCTTCATTGTTCAGGAGCCTGAATGAAAGCTTGTCTGGTCCTTGATTATAATTGTACGGAAGATGAACTTGAGATGTGATTAAAAAAGAAATTTTAATTCTCAAGTATGATGCTGTCAACTGTGATTACCATTAGATTGTGTTGTCTTTATCCGCAATCACTTTCTGTACTTTTCTCACCTTTTTTGCCAAAAATTACCTAGCATCGACCAGCCAATCAGTAACAAGTTGTTTAATTAGGACTACTTGAGGCTCTCCGTTCGTCCCGTGTGTTACAATCCCTTATCATTTTTTTTATATGCAATATTTTATATCGCAGCTGGGCTGCGAGTCGTTACACGGCGTGCCAAGGTGACACTTCAACAAAAACAATTGTTCAAATATCGGGTGGAGTCGTTACTGCCAATATGGAAAATGTGGGAAATAAATTTAGCAGATTTATAAAACTCAAAAAATTTAATGTAAAGTGTTTCTAGCCGTAATCTAGTTGCAAAATAAAATTCTCGGGCCTCGGGCCAGGCAGGCTGGGCCCATGAAAAACTTTGACCTCTCCCTCCGTTAGCCAGATTGGTCCCATTTTCTCGCTTGTGTGCCAGAGGGTGCGCAGGTGTGATATAGAAAGGTTGCAGTAGTGAGTATTATGAAGTCAGAATTTCAAATTGTCCTCATGAAAACTAAGCGGCGGGACAAATAAACAGCATGAAGAAGTGCTGGCCATACAGTAAGAGTATTTCTAGATTCGCTTTTCAATTCTACCCAGGAAAAATGCAACATGTTTGGCATTCAGTGCGATCTATATCAAAAACGTGAAATTTTCGATTTTTCATATTTCAAAAAAATGTCCAATAACTATTGGAAAAGGATTTTTTGGGCTCATTTTCACCACATTTTCGGAAGTAGTATACCGCATTGGAAAGAGCAGACAAAGTTACGTACATGAGGCACTTTTCAGCCGAAGAGTATGTCGAATTCTTCTGTAAGCTCAGAAAGAAAAGAAAATTCCAGGGCCTAATCGGTCAAGTCGATTTCGAGATTTTCCGCTCACCAAGATCGAAAAATTATTTTGACATATTTGGAGAGCAAAACATGTATTATTGGGTTATTTTAGGTGCTGAACACGAAAACTATGCTTATTTTGCTCGGTATTCCAATTTTTGTATTGTTACATTAGTTTTAATTTTTTGAAGTTTTAATCAGAATCCGGTATGGTTGATCAGATTTCGCAACGTAACAAAAATTGGAATACCGAGCAAAATAAGCATTGTTTTCGTGTTCAGCACCTAAAATAACCCAATAATACATGTTTTGCTCTCCAAATATGTCAAAATAATTTTTCGATCTTGGTGAGCGGAAAATCTCGAAATCGACTTGACCGATTAGGCCCTGGAATTTTCTTTTCTTTCTGAGCTTACAGAAGAATTCGACATACTCTTCGGCTGAAAAGTGCCTCATGTACGTAACTTTGTCTGCTCTTTCCAATGCGGTATACTACTTCTGAAAATGTGGTGAAAATGAGCCCAAAAAATCATTTTCCAATAGTTATTGGACATTTTTTTGAAATATGAAAAATCGAAAATTTCACGTTTTTGATATAGATCGCACTGAATGCCAAACATGTTGCATTTTTCCTGGGTAGAATTGAAAAGCGAATCTAGAAATATCTTCTAAGACGCAGCATACCGCAAAATTATAATTTTACAGCCTCTTTTCAATTTTGGCTCAGTTGAATACTGCATTGCTTAGGTGGAAATATCAAGGATATTATAACGTTTTTTCCAACGTTTGAAGGATATTTTAGGGGTTAAAAACATACCTTTTTCCAATGAGCGCTTTACATGTTTAACATGGGACCTGTTAATGCCCTAAAATTAGTAAAACGTGGGTTATTTCGTTAGTCGCGCGCCGCGGGAAAGCGGCATTTGATGAAGAAATCTCTTCAAAAACACAACCATAAAGAACAAAAGATGGTTTCTAGTCTTTCTTGACACGGCGAACCCAACCGTGATATCCGTTTTGCAAAATATCGATCTTGAAGCGCGAAATACTCGTTTTTCGAAATAGCGTCATTTGTAGTGTAAATGGTCCCAGTCGATTTTTCTCAAAATGTATATTTTTTGTTTCGAATGAAATACATCCAAATAAGGGTTAAAAATAACGCTCTTTCATTTGGTGCCCTCATCGTTTTGACATGGGTGGGTGCTTATTCCTCAAACGCACCCCTCAAAATGTTTACATGGCAAAAATTCACTTAAAACAATTTTTTTGCCAAACAGTCATTAGGACCTTTTTTATGCGCGTTACAACTAGTAATCGATAGAACTGTTTAAAATTTAGTTTGGACGACTAATAAAAAAGTTATGGTCATTTGAATATTTTGGGTATATCGTCGTATACTGTAGCTTTAGTAAAGGAAAATTTTTTTGAAAAAAAATGTTTTTGGGAAGCCATAAGGGTGCTACACATGCTGTATGAAGGAAATTCGATTCAAAAAATAATTTTGTTCCCTGCACGCTTAGCACCCCCTATGGTTGAATCTCTCAGATTATCTCTCTTAATAGCTCCGTACCCCGGTTGCTCTCTCCAGATTCATTCTTCAGCGTAGGTCGCACAGGCAGGATTCAGAGAAGATTCTTTATTAGGTCGAGACGAACAGAAAGAGAGAGGGGAGAGGAGGAGACGGCGACTCGGGACAAAAGGGCAGCGGAGACCGGCATAGTGCGGCTCCCCTCCGGGACTAGGCAAATCCCCCCAGAACCCATAGCTCCGGGGGATTAAGTACAGGCGAGATAAAGGGGCGGGGCCTAACAACCAGAAACTATAAAGAGGATATGTAGCAGGGCGTTAGTCAACAAGAACAAACGGACTAGGGAAAGAGATATACATATGTACATACATACATGCGGATCCCTCACGATCACTTACACCTTACCCTTTTTACTAAAGTCCGTCCTCGGACTGATATTGTAAAAGTTGATGGCTAAACAGAAATGATTGTGACCATGAGAAGTAAAAAAAATGAGATGGAAGAAGAAAATTATATGAAGCAAAGTACAAACAAAGTAACTAAATTAAAAGAACATAATATATTAAAGCGTATTTCCTTCTAACAAAAAGGAATAAATAAATGTCTAACGCAAGCCAGATTTGTAATATTAAAAATTAGATGATTGCACGATAGCTCATTTTTAAGACTTCGAAGAAGAGAGTGAGATTCAAGTTAAGTGGAAAAAGAGCCAAATAGACGCCAAGAATTATGACAGAAATATATCAGCAATAACATAAAGGGAAGCGATTCTCGGAGAGCGACTAGTTTCTTCTGAAGAGTGGGAGAAAAGAACGGGGACAGGGCAAGAGCATCTGCGTTGGCCCCACTGGTTGAAGTTGACGTCCGTGGTGCTTGTCCTATTCGGTGTCTTCTGATTGTTCTCCGGGCGGCCTCCGCCAGACTGTGCTCCAGTCGGTAGCATCGACGAGGGATGGCCAGTGTCATACGACGAGAAGGTGTTCATTCACCTTAAACGAAAAGAATACTAGTAGGATAAAGCTGAGATGTAAGTAAACAGATATTCGAATTAAAAGTGTACAATTTTGCAAACCAGTATAACTGCTTGCTGAATGGGAGAAAACATTCAACTGTCTGGGTGACACCCTTGGGAAATAGCTACGAAGAATAGCTACGGTGATGTTCGCTGATTCTCTGGTGAGGCACATCGGTGACATGCTGCTGAATAAACAGTATTGAGAGGAATAGCGTGGATGATAATTCTGTAATACCAGGAAGGAGGGCACGTGTGTGGGAAGAAAAATAATGGGTATAACGATGAAAGGGATGTAACGAAGAAAAAACACAATGCAACCGGTGGTCGTGTCGCGAACAACGGCAACGGATGTCTTGTCTGCTGTTGAATGATGTGGACGAAACGAGCTCCGAATAGGCAGTTGCCCGCTTTTTGCCACCTTGCATGTTATCTTCAAAAAGGAAATTGTAAACAAGAAAATAAGTGGAACTCATCGTCACCAAGTACTGTGGGATGCTAAAAAAACTGCAACAAAATAAAAATACCTGGAAATGTTTTCATTGTACTCAGCGGGAAGGTTTATCTCTCTGCATGTTGAAGGTGCCGTAAGTGACGATTTGTGGAAGTTGCTTTCCGACCGGGGTCTTTCTCAAGCTGGCTATAGAATCTCGGTTGGTTGCCTTAAATTTTCAGGCAGAGGAGAAGTAAAAGTTAAGAGAAGGGAATTGGGAATAACCAGTACAGATTAGAATACTGAAGCTACTGTGTAAAGAAATATAAGTAACCACGTAATATTTACGCATAAATTGGTTTTTTTTTGCATGAGCACCGTGCACTTAATAAAGTTGTTAGAAAATGGAAGGAAAAGAATATCTGTTAAATCGTTACTTTGACTTACGAAACTAATATCCAGTCGTTTGCTAGACGGAATCGGCACTCTGTTATCACTAGGTTTCGACTTCCAACCTTGACTTACCTGGCGTTGCTGATTCGATGTTGACGGATCTACGGGTGGCTAGGATTGCTTTGACGGGCGCCACATTTGTGTATCTGCCAAAGCAGGTATAGTGTGCGCCTTACACATGTCGGAGTCGTCGTTCGACTTATCTACGAAAAAAAAATTAGGATACAAAAAATAATAATATTCTATTCACAAAAATACTGATAAAACCTTATAGATAGAAAGAGGAATGCAACACGACAAGAATGACAAAAAGAGTTGTAAAAAAAAAATTACTTGCGGCCAGTTTATTTCTCTGTTTATGGAGTGCTGCTTTAAAAGAATCATTCGACCCAAAAAATTGTTGAACAATAAGCTAATTTATATGCAAAGATGGGTGATATTCAGACAAAAGAATTGAAAATGAAGTGTTGCCCCATGTTTATTGATTGGATGAGAAGATACAAAGGCAAAGGTCGCTAAATGGAACTTGTTTAAATGCGTTTCGGTGATTGCTGATTAAGGGATGGTCTCCGAAACTGACGGTTGCAACTAAGGGGACTGATTTGAAAGTGTCTTCCGATTTGCTGCAGGATCGCTTCATTGTCATGCTTTGCATTTTTATTTTGTTGAAGATGAAGGAAATGAGTGACTTCGGAACCATCGCATGTGATTCCAAAGTGTGAGGAAATTCAGAAAGAAAACTAAAAGAGAAAATGAGGTGGTATATATGAAATTGTGGAGAAAACCGGGAGAAAGTGAAGGCGAAGTTTGAAAAGGAGTAAGGGAAAGCATGACGCCTTTCTTTGACTTTATATGACGTTGGTGGCTAAGTAAGACGTGATTAGAAGGAAGAACCAAATAAAAGGAAATGGTAGAAAATAGAGCAACAAGTAAAATAAGTAAAAAGGAAAAGGAAAGTTCCATTTCTCTCGTAATGGGTGAGATAATTTCAAATACTAGGTTGGTCTCACTTGCTATTAAAAATTCTTAAAAGTTTGGCGCATGGATATACAAATTGTTATAAAAGGACCAAGTTAAATAATTTTAAATCTTAACTGACACTTTCCTCCTATATAAATGTTCTCTACGGAATGTTCAGTGCAGATTTCGCACTTATTGCGGTGTGGGAAGCCTTAAAATTTCAGCTCCATTGCTGGTTCGTGCTAAAGACTATTTAAGCAAAAATGCATTAATCAAAACTTGTATTTGTCAACTAGGAGTAAAGTGGCCATTTGGGAGAATACGAAGAAAAAAAAATGTAGAATTCAACTGCGCATACGGGGTTTCTTTTGTTCAGAAAATTACATAAATCTCTTGCTCAAATGCAAATGTCTGTTGTTGATTTGAAAGAGTTTTCGTACCTGATGTTTGCGCTGATACCTATTATCGCTGATGGCGGCCCGCTAGACTCAATGGAAGTTTACGGCCCCTTGAAGTTTCTTGCCATTGCTCTGCTTGTCGTTCCTCTACTTTAATCCGTGAAAAGGCGTCTGCCGCCGAATACGCTTTACCTTAAATATGCTAAATTTTTTTTATGTCGCTAGATTGAAGGTCAACAACCGTTTTCGGCGAAACTATCATAAGCTCAAAAGTATTGGAAATGGATCGTGGACGGAATGTAAACTGTTTCTGCCGAGATATGTAAGGCCTGAAGTGTCGTAAAGTGTATATAAGGGCTCCCATTTAGCTGGACTGTTTTTTTTAATTGACCATTTTTGTATGAAATTGCTCAAGTTGGAATATGTTTCATGTAGTTAGCTTCGATTTGTAAAACTTTACCCGTTTCGAAGCTATTTTAGCTGAAGCTTTCTAGTTTTTTATTCAGCAAAGTATATTCATGTCCCTTGTCAACTGCAATGGGGAAAAATAGGTGACGGAGGAACATCGCATGTGTTCGACCGCGTATGGTTGGCTGCCTTAATGGCTTTCATGAAAGGTGAAGAATGAAAAAAAATACAAGACAACAAAGAAATTGCAAACAGAAATATCCGTAAAAAGAAGGGAACAGGACTGAGCACAATGTATACGTAAAATAGTAAGAACCAATTAAATAGAACAAAAGAAAGGGCGAACTCTTCATTAGCACTAACTTAACTAACGCGATCTTCAGAGCATCAGCTTTGATGGACTGGCGCATTTGTCCGTTGCCCGTAGTGAAATGAATTCTCGTCGAGAAAGCAGTGGCTATCAGTTTGCGCACAAGTTGACGGACATCCTTCGAGATAAGCGACGACTGGCTTGTATAGAGGTTGTCTGAACAAAAATGAATAATTATTATGTCCATGAAATGACTTATTCCTGACAAGCATAAAAAAGGTCAAGAAACTAATGTGTGATGTTTGTATGTTCATTAACAATTATTCAGGTGAATGGTAAAATTTGGTGGTACAATTTATTTAAGATGAAAAGAAAAAAATGCTACGAATAGCCGAACATATGCAAATAACAAAAAAAATTAAGATAAATTAACTAAAAGGAAACTTACTTCAGGTAATTATCATTGTGATTAGCCGGCGCTATCCGTACTTGGATCATCTGTGTGGGGCTCACGTACTTACGTGTTAGTTTGCACGTTCTCATGGCACAAATGAGATTGTTGAAGGCAACCGGTAGAGAGAAAGAGTGTAAGAGAAAGAGAGATAGGTGCACAGATCACCAAGTCGCATGCTTGGGTAGTGGTGTGAATAAATGTAAATTCTAACTGTTAAAGGAGAGCAAAACAAACATTAAAAGAAAGTTTCCTACCTGGTGTGGGTGGCGACATCACATAAGCTCCTAGAGAGGATTAAGTCGCGTGCGCTAATGAGCTTGAGACTGAAAGAAAATAAAAATAAATTCATTAAAGTCGAAACTTGGAATTGTTCTTTTTTTGGGGAATATGAGATCCTAAATAACAATAAAACGAATGACGGATATGCCGTTTGAGAAAATATGTAAAAAAAAAAATTTTGTTTTTAAGTATCAGGAACGAAAACTAGAGAGAAGCAGCTATACCTTGCTTCCTCCTTTTCTGTTAACGAGAGCAATAACACAATAATTATTCTAAAGAAAAGAAAAAGTGGACCAGAAGGAATAAGACAAAAATTAAAGAATCAGAAAAACTCCTAAAAAAAATTCCTTTTAAACATACGCATGTGAATGAACAGGAGAGCGAGATGATGTACCGCTTCATTCGTCCAATCTCGATGACCGGAATGATGTGTTGTGGTAAGGTACACTGGCGCCTCGCTGGGCGCGGGTTTGGTCAGGTCGGAGGGAGTATCTCGAGTAGCCTGGCAAGAAACAGACACGATTAGCTAAACGAACAGCTTTCACTTGTGCTTCTCTATTGGAGAGAACAATTCTTATTTTGTTTCTTCTACCTAATCTATATACCGTTACCGGGTCATCTTTGACGGCGAGGAAATGAATCAGTCTGCTCACTGTCGTCCTGTCAACGACTGCTTGCTGGCTTGGGTAATAGCCCGGCCTGCGAGGAACCCCTGAAAGAATAAGAGAACGGTTGCGCTCATCTCTATTTTCAATTTCTGCTTGGGTTTCATTGCATACCCGTAAGTTGGGCCTGAACCTGATCTGGCTTCGACTTATTCGGGAAGACTCGGGTCGACTTGCCAATTGCGCCTTGAGTGCGTCAACCTCTGCAATCAGCATCGCTATTTGTTCGTCCTTAGCTGATTCTCGATCTGCTTGCTGCTGAAAAGCTGCTGTGAGGTCGGAGACAGCTTGATATGCTTGATTTGTCATTATTGAAAAGGTGTGAATGAAATCTCTCAAATTTTGAGTGATTGCGGGTCCAACCAGGAGTTGCTGACGGTGGCGTTGGAGAACCTGGTCCCATATCTGTTCGCCTATCCAGTGGCGATTGGAGTTGTTCTCGGCCATTTGGAAGGTTGTTTGTCAAAAGTAGGTGGGCTTATTCACGTCGCGTGCGTGAATGGCCGAAACATGAGAGAGAAAGGAAGAAAGACGAAGACTTTACCAAGTTGTACACTTTAATCAGTGAGCGGAGAGGTCAAAGGAGTGAGCCCTCTAGCGTCGCGTGCGCTAGAGTGCTGTATTAACAAGTACAGAAAAGAAAAGAAGGAAAAAAACAATAAAAGAAAAGAAAGAGTAATCAAATTAAAGTCAAATAAAATAAGACCTTTTCTTCGTTGCCGTCAGGTGTGCTGGATCACAGTGCAGCGCACGGTGAGGTCGTCCTTGTATGTACGTAGATGCTGCTAACCCTGTAAATAAGTGTGTTTAACTGGGGGCTAGTAAGATTTGAATTTGGGTTACTGTAGGATGAACAGAGATGTGTCAGAGGAAGGAAAAGAAGGAAGGCGATGGCGGTTCACAGTGACTTGATGCTTGACGATGAGAGAGATGAGTAGGGAGAGAGAGGCAAGAAAAGAGAGGGAGAGAAAACAGAGAACGGGAACAAATCGTCAGCATAGAGCAGGAGGCAGGAGGGAAAGAATAAAAAAATAGATATCAGAGCTACTATCTATCCTTTGGATCTTGATTCCCGGACTGCTGGTTGTTTACAGGATTCGGTGGGAAGAAAAATTCTTGGCTGAAAGGCTTTCTACTATCTGATTTTGCGTCTATCTTTATTTCAAAAGAATAGAAACGGATGACTTGTAATTTGGAACACTCCTAACACCAGGGCAAAGTTTTGAAGGAGATGAGGAAAGAAAGAAGGAGTAAATGCATACAGCCTATATGATAATTTTGTTCTAAATGGGCAACGTGAGGGTTGGTAACACGTTAGAGGAAAGAAGAGAGATAGAGATAAATGCAACATGTTGAAGTGTGAATTGAGGAACGATGCTCTTGAACAAAAAAGAGCGAAGGGAGAGAGAAAGAGTGAGGAACTAAGAGAACGTACAGTGAGAACATGGAAGAATGCAGCTAAGGAAAAGAAAAAAATTGAACTAACATTATCATATTTTGCAAATTAAATTATCATTATAGAATCAGAATCGAGCAAAAGTGCATCGCATGTGCAATTTCGCCATGGGAAGGGAAATGATTATTGGAAAGGGAAACAAAAGCGAGAGGCAAGGAATGATGAGAGAGAGAGCGAAGAACGAAAACGTAAACAAAAGATTAGTTATGAGTCCTCTGGATCCCGATTCCCAGACACCCTGCTCTCTACAAGATGATAAAAACAAGATAACTTCTTGGCTAAAAGGTTTTCTCTATTTTACTTATATCTAATTCTCCCATCAGTCTTTTTATTCCACGAAAATAAGGCGAAGTGGTAAACAGTGACTGTTCAAATAGCGAGGAGACCAAAGCATGTTTTAACTAAAAGGAATTTTGAAAGATACGGAATGAGAAGGAGAGCAGTTAAAGAAAAAAAAATAATACTGTATACTTTTATTTTCCCATAATATTTCATTTCCTTTGGGCGTAGAACTGTGGACAAGCGGTGGGGGAAGGAAGCGACAGCAGCTGGCATCGTCTAAGCAAAACCAAGAACGAAACAGAAAGAAAAGAGCAAAAGAGAGGAAAAAAAGAGAAGGTCTAGGTTCACATACATATCTGTCTCTTTCTGAAATGTTAATTCTAATGAGGAGCGAAAGTCATGATTCGAACAAGGAAAATAACTAAGATTAACATTCATCGAGCATTTAAAAGAACAAAAACCAAAGAAAGAAAGAAAAATATTTTGCATGTCAGAAAGTTGGGAAGGGAGAGAAGAAAGAGAAAGACTGCTGTCCTGAACGCGCCTGGCGAGTGTGAATGGAACAACGGGGTGCTCGCGCCACTTGCAGAAAGAGAGAGAGAGAGACTGTATGCGGGCAAAAGATTCAGGAGCAGAAAGAAAACGTAAACGGGCGAGAGAATAATATTAGACATGTGTAGCGAGAAAAGAACGCCGAGATAGAATGTACATAAGATAAAAGAAGTTCTGAGATGACGGATAGAGAAGAGAAAGAATTAGAAATATTTGAATGCCCGATGCATCTGCTTGGATAGCTGCTAATGATGACTAATGTAAGAAGAGGCAGAGATGACCACTCAACATTTCTTTCTTGCCTATTCTCCTTTTCTACTAGCCAGAAATGTAACTCCTATCATTCAAAGAGTGACTGGTTTTAAATAACTCCATACTAGGCAAAAACATTAAAAGGAGAAAGAAAAAAAAATCTGCTTCATACAATTAGTTCTATTCTCCTAACATAGGGGAGAGATATCTCATCCTCAAATATATTCACAAAATTGAAATTAGATGAACGAACGAGCATCGCATGTGCTACATCGTCAGTATATTTACGCTGCATAAAAATTAATAGCACGTCGTGCGGGACAAAGGAGGCGGGGGACTCCTAGAACGGGACAGATACAAAAAAAAATAAGGCACCTCCTATTCTACGATTTTGTTGTTTTGGCGACAAAGGGAGGCGGCCGTGCTTCCTAAGTCTAAATTTTTTGAGAGAGAGAAGGGAAGGGGAAATATATCATCATCATCAAAATAGGCGCCACGAGAGCTTCAATAGGACCTCTCGGGAGCTTCAATAGGACCTCCCCAAAGCAGCGGCTGTCTACCCTAATTACCCAAGTGCCGTGAAAATGTTAACAATAAAGAGATGAAAAACCTTAAAAACATATGTTTTTTTTCTTCACTTTTAAAGTAAACCTTACGCTTAAAGTGAACTGTAAAAGCCAAAGGGAAAATTAAATTAAATAAATTTTAAATAAAAATAAAAAGAACTCCATACCTGGCTCTTCGGTGTTGGTCGAACCACTCGCAGTGCTACCAGTAAGAGTACGGGCCATTAATAGCTCCGTACCCCGGTTGCTCTCTCCAGATTCATTCTTCAGCGTAGGTCGCACAGGCAGGATTCAGAGAAGATTCTTTATTAGGTCGAGACGAACAGATAGAGAGTGGGGAGAGGAGGAGACGGCGACTCGGGACAAAAGGGCAGCGGAGACCGGCATAGTGCGGGTCCCCTCCGGGACTAGGCAAATCCCCCCAGAACCCATAGCTCCGGGGGATTAAGTACAGGCGAGATAAAGGGTCGGGGCCTAACAACCAGAAACTATAAAGGGGCGTTAGTCAACAAGAACAAACGGACTAGGGAAAGAGATATAAATATGTACATACATACATGCGGATCCCTCACGATCACTTACAATACTTATTATTAGCTTGTTCGCGTCACCATCAAAGGACAAGGTTTTATTTTGAAGCCTGCATTCCTATGCTCCTTGCAATGTGTGCCCTTCTCACGCCTTAGAATACACTCGCAAACTACTTGTCATGGTTTCTATCTGCTTTATGATTAAACCCTGCCCTATAATGAACTGCCTCAGATGCACATATTTCGCGAAAATCTTGTCATTTTTCAGAATTATTTATGCAATTGTTTTATGGAGACAATAATCTGATTACAATTATTCTTTGTTTATTCCTTAAAATGTCCTTCGTCGATTATGAGACCGTTTGAACTTGGCTAACAATGGCAACCCCTGCTACTATATTATTATATTGCCATAATGTGGTAATATAGTCGTTTAAGAAGTAAGATCCAGTAGCATGGGGAAAATTTTTCCAGATGATGTTGCTGGTCCGCCAGGATTTTGCCTTTTTCCGAGCTCTTCCACCTAATGATTTTTTTTGCAAAAAAGATCTCTCCACCTTGCTATTTTCTCCTCAAGACTTTCTATCCCACCTGTTTTGCACTCGGATATGGCTTTTATTAATTGACTCCCCCAGGTGATGTTCACCTTTCGGAACACTCCTTTCGCTAGCTCGAGTGCGCCGTCAACGGCAGCCGTCATTCTGTCGCTGTGAGATTGGCCAACAGGTCTGACTCTGTCCATGTCATCCTCTCTCACCCTTTCTCACTCGTCTCTCCCTACTCCTCTCTCTCTCTCTCTCTCTCTCTCTCTTTCTCTCTCTCTCTCTCTCTCTGCCCTCTCTACCTGGGGCCACACTGCCTAGCCGGCCTCGTATCCTACCCCTTCTTCTCCTTTGTCCGGTGTGCTGCAGCCTTTCGCCCGCGCCCTCCTTCCTTCCATCGTACCCTTCGCACTTTGCATCGCAGCCTGCGCTCTCCCACTCGCGTGTGCTCTCTCCGCCTGCCCTCACTGTCTCTCGTTGCTGCCTTCCCCCTTTCGTCATTCTCTATTCTCCCCTTCTCTCTGCCCTCTCCTCTCCCCACTCTCTCTCTCTTGCTTGCCCTCACCACGGCGCCGATTCGGCCGCATACCGCTGCTGCTGCTGCCCTCTCCACTGCCCGCAATGTCTAGTATTTGACTGCGTCAATGCTCCGAGTGGCAAAACCTTTTTCGAATATTCATGGCCAAGACCTGACTGTCTTTGGAAAAACATAAGGAAAACGAATTAATTTTGTTAGATTATGTTACTACTCCTCAGTTTAACTTCTGCTGCTGTCCACCCAGTAGCCTAACAGGTCTCAACCTTAAAGTAGGCTGAAATTATTTTATTTTATTTTATTAAACGCTTCGTCACAGTACTCTTCAGTTCTAGCCATTTCGAATATGATCTTCGCGCTAAAAAAACGTTGTCTTTTTATGCGGAGGTCATATAACCTAGGTAGAATGCAACTTTGTGTGATTGCTCGTGAAGAACGAATTATGTCATGGCGACTTCCAGCTTTCAAGTCATTTTCATAAGTATGATTCGTTTTTTTCTTAGAATATTCGGTGACCTTGTTTAGCATATTCAGTTTCACGCTCTTTTGAATGTTCGAACTATTCGTTAGTTGTTGTTTCGTCTTTCACTTCATTATATTCAAATTTAAGGCATGTTCATTTCAGTAGCATGCAGAGCGAGGAAGCCGGCCAGAGGAAGAGGCCGGCCAGCTCTGCGCGAACTCCCGATGTCCCGACACACTGGACCAACTTCCCGAGAGGTCTCTTATCTTTCTCATAGAGAAGCCGAGATATGTGAAGTGGGCTTAGTTAGTTTGTGCCCGCTTCTTACAGGATGCGTAGAGCATGCTGCTTGCTAGTATTGCTGCCTCTCCCCGTTATCATGCCATGAGAGTCTGCCGCCTTTTTTGAACAATCCATCCATAACGAAGCCAGGCCGGCGGAATCCGAGACTCTTGTCGTTTCCGCCGTTTTCCACCGTTTTTCTGCTCTGTGTATTTAAACACTCTCGGCCCTAAACTCTTTTCTGAAGGTGCGCTCCCTCTCTCTTTTACTTTCGCTTCCTGCCTGTTGTTCCTACTTCTGATGCTCATCTGCAGCCTCCGCTTTCGTTTCTCTCTCTCTCTCTCTCCCCTCTCCCCCCCCCCTCTCTATTTCACTCTCTTCTTCTCGTGCAGTCTGGAATCTCCCTCCTTTCGTTCTCCCTCCCCCTCTCTCTCCCACTCCCTCTCTCACTCCCATATGCTCTCTCCCTTTCCCAACTCGGTCGTCTCGACCGCCGCTTCCCGCGTCTACGCTCACAGCGAGTTCGCCGGCGGTGCCGCCGCAGCTGGCTGCGATCGATGCGTGCTGCTGCTCTGGTTCCTCTCTCACCCTCTCACTCTCTCTCTCTCCCTCTCTCTCCCTCTCACCCCCTCCTGTCTCTTGCCCCCTTCGCTCCTCCAGCCTCACCCTCCTGTGCTCCGCCAGCCCAACCATAGCGGACACAACTCGCTGTCTCTCTGCTTAGGGAGCTAGCGCCATCTTGGACGCAACACGAAAGCCCCTCCTCTTGCCGAGTAATACGGAATCCTGCATGACAGGCTTTGGATAAGCCGTTATCTCTATACAATGTCAACCGACACAGCAAAGAGCAGATGAAAAGAACAGTAAATAAAGTCTAACATTTCTTTAGCCATACTCCTCGCCGCGTGGGAGTCAATCCGGCACATCGCGGATATCGCCGAGAAGGAACGCGACTTCTACTACAACGTGCTCAGCCTCATCATGAGGCAGAAGTATTTTCTGAGAGAGGCGTGCACCGAGTTTAATGTTAGTTTATTGCATCTTTGCGACGAAACTTTTTCTAAAGAAACAGAATTTGAAGACATCATAAGAAATTAATCTTGGGAGTAATATCTGTGAAATAGGTATAAAAATGGCATATGTTATCTTCAGCTCCGCCCATGCACAATGCAGCGGGCACTCGCGCGCGCCCACTCCAAGATGTCCTCGCTCATCGTCCAGATCGATGAATCTGATGACACTGATCTACCCGAGTATGCCGGCGGCTTTCCTGCGCCTCTTAGCCAGGTTTGTCTCCTTCAGAAAACAATCTATATAACAGGCTCCATTACAACATCTGCAATGCATTACAGTACTCTTATCATCCAATATTACAGTATCCTCCAAAGCCTTCATTACCAGGCGGAGCTGCGCAGTCGTCTGGTGAAAGAAGGCTTTATATCGGCATCCAGCGTCATCAAGACAGAAGTTGCTGAGGAAAGGACGGACGAAGAAGAAGGCGTAGAGAAGGCGGAAGAGGAGCTGCAGCCATCCTGCAGCAGGTCGTCTGAGAGTAGTCCCCCGAAGAAGGCGGTAGAGCCGGCTTGCAAAGCGTCGTCCCCCCAGAAGAAGACCCCTGTCTTTGGCGGCATTGTCTTCAAGCCCGCTCCCAAGCAGATGCCGCCGCAGCCAACCAAAGCACCCGAGCCCCCACCCAAAAAGGTTCTTTCAGCAAAGATTTTTTTAAAAAATATTTCTACCTTTTTTCTTCGTTCAGTAGATTCACCCTTTTCTCTACATTACAATTCACTATACGTTACACTGGAATACCTTGTTTCTGTTCTCTTTTTTCCTTAAATATTTGCATTCAGAAGAAGTCTGGACTGGATTCGATTCTTGGCCGTCTTACTCAGATGCGAAACGAGGCTTCTTCTGCGGACAGGCTTTCCGAAGGATCCGGGAAGCCGTCCAAGACTGACGTGGGTTGTAGCCTGTTGGCGATTAACAATTGTCTTCCTACTGTGGGGCTCTATTTTTAGAGAAAAGAAACTTACTAGTTTGTCCTTTTTGGAATGGCCGTTTGTTTCCTTGTATTTGTTGTTGTTGATATGAAGTGTACTAATTGATCGTTGTTTTGCAGATGGAAGATGAATCGTCTCGGCACTCTGCCGATTCTTCCTCAGCCGATGCGCCTGTCCCATCCGGCGCGAATAGACGAAAGCCAAAAGTAGTCACCAAGTTTGTGGAGGAAGAAGAGGAAGAGGATGAGGACATCAAAGACTTTGATGCCTATCAAATCATACTCAACACGGAGCTCACCCAACAAGGCGAGGGAACATCAAAAGGTGGTTGAGACTAGTTCGGTATATTTTCTTAGCATGTTCAAAGCATGTAGATGCATGTTCATGCAGTTCTTTCATGCAAAACATTAACAATCCGAAATGGATTTAAAGTTGTGAATAAAGGAATATATTTTCGCTACCGAATTGTTTTCTTCAGAGAACGAGGAATACGGCCGAGCATTCGATTCTTGCGCCCCCTCCCGTGCGATGTCGGAGAGAGAGATCGAGAGGCTTCGCCTTGCAGTTCTGGATGTCAGTTTTATACGCAATGAAATTCAAGTTCTCAGCAATTTTTCTCGTATCACTAGTTCTACACAACTACCATTAGTTTTGAAAGTGGATGGTAATTGTAGATTTTGACGAAGAGATGCACTTTGCAAGAGGCTGCAAAATCGTACGAAATTTCGATGCAGCTAATTACTACTTACGTCAACAGAACAAGAAAGTTTCATCGAGTTTTGTTTGGTACGTTTGCCAGTGATGTGAAATTTCAGTTATATTTAAGTATTTTTGTGATATTGTGATATTTTGGCTAGTCAAAATTTTTTGCTGAGGTAGAACATTTCTTATTTAGCATTGTGAGTAATAATCAAATGGCCTTGTCGACGTGGTCGGGCTGGCTAAACATAAGATAAAACCAGCAGGAAAAAAACAACTTTTTTAAAAGAGTAGTAATCGCATATTACCGTTTCCTTCGTTGTTATCAGTCTTGCGCCTAGATTCTTTTCATTCAGGAGGCCCAGCCTACACGTCAGAGAAGAAAGAGTACAATGTCGGTCCACCACTCGATCCGAATGACGAGTCGCGTCGGGAGGCAATCGAAGAGGCCGTTAATGACGCCGTGCGCCCCTCGCTCTACCCGCGTACGCAGAAGGATAAACTACGATCCGCGGTGTTGCTGTGAGTTAAAGCAATTTAGATATTCAGTCCATACTTGGAGAATAACTTGTTCTTTTCTAATTGAACAACTATTTTTTTTATTCAAAAATTAGAATATTTGATTGAATAAAAAAAAAGCCTTTTGTTAGCACATTTGAATCTTGTAGGGTTGTGAAAGGCGAGTACACGATCAACGCAGCGGCGAATATGATGCAGCTGCCGTCCTCCACAGTGCATCCCTATGTCCACCGAGTCCGCGCTGCTCTCGGTGATCAGCTTCCTCCACAAGCCACGGGGCCAACTCTCTGGAACAATAAGAGCAAGCCACGTATGTTGCCAATTCGAGTACAGAGAAGAATTTTTTTTACATGTTCTTTACTCGATTATACATCGAAATATATGTTCAGAATCTCATTTTAAGCTCCTCCACAATCTTCACGAAACGGCTGCTCCGGTGAGCGCCCTTCAACATCTGGGCAGACGAAGAAGAGGGAGGAAGCAGGTGCACAGGCTACTTCTACCAAGAAAGGCCAGATAATCGATCTCGACGAACTCGACTCGGTTATCACTCAACTCGTGCGCAGCTCGCATTACGATGATGTCGGCAAGCAGCGCATCTACGAGGCCACGCTTTCAGTGCGTTCTAACATGACATGCTTGCTCGATTACTGGCACTGCATCAACCTTTTTCAAATCTAATATTTATTATTTTAATTTTTTTCCGTGCACATTAATAAAACTTTATTTATTATGCACTAACCACGTAAAATTCTAGGCATGTTAAAACTTAGCCTTCAAGCAATAGGTATGAGGAGGCAATCGAGTGCTAAAGCAACAGTTTGTACATACAATAGATGCAAGTAGACATTGCTTTTTGTGTACTGACGCGTAGTGAGAGAGGAATGCCATGGTGCGAGATATGAAATATCTAAAATGACGTATCGCTATTCTATGCGGATGGCATGCGTGATTTCTGGGGGGAAGAAGCAGGCGGTTTGATGGTAGCAGATGTGTCAGTTTGGACTGTGAGCGCGTTGACGTGGACCTGAGAAGCGCGGCCGGAAGGGTCCTGGTTCGCCTGCCACTTGGGAATCCACTTGCGCACCGTGCGGGCCGCCGCGTCAGACGGGAAGTGGCTGTGGAAGAGACGGCGCATGTAGAGAGCCTCCTTGGAGTGCGGCGTGTTGAAGGGGAACTCAGTCGCTGCTTGGGCAAGCTGCAAGGGAACCGTGTTGCAAAGTCCCTTGTCCCGTTTGATTCTTTAAATTATAGGTGAAAAGATATGTGAATTTAGTCTTGCTAACTTCCTCATCGGTGATTTTGCTGGCGCAGTGAGCCATGAGACCATCGATCCAGCTGTAGCCGACGCCATCGGAGAACTGTTCCTTCTGACGCCAGAGTATCTCCTTCGGCAGATATGGGTCCTCCTAAAAAAATTGTTCAAGAAATGCAGCTCACTCTTTCCCCTTGTCATTCCTCTCTTTCTTTCTCCATCGCTCGCTGTCTATCTCTCTTTCTCGCGCTCTTTCGTTCTCATTCTATCGCACTCCCTTACCTCGACATCGAATGCCTTGCGGATGAGGTACTTCTCGACGGCGCGTCCGCCATATGTCTGGGGCCGTTTGGCGGGTGCGTTGGTGAGCATGGAGGCATCAAGGAAGGCCTTGTCGAGGAAGGGCACGCGCACCTCGACCGAGTGCGCCATGCACGACTTGTCCGCGCGCAGGCAGTCGGCAGTCGACAAGTTCTGGACGCGTTCAATCGTCTCCTGAATAGGCAACCAAAGTTATGAACTTTTAGCTCTTGGGCAACCTTGCCATTTTGTGGAATATGTTTAGCATAAATAAAGTATGTAAAATTCGATTTGAGTACCTTTTGGAATTCCTCGTCGCTTGGCGCATTGTGGAAGTAGAGATAGCCGCCGAAGATCTCGTCGCTGCCTTCGCCCGACAGCACGACCTTGATGCCGCGATCACGAATTGCAGCCGAGAGGAAGAACATTGGCGTTGAGGCGCGAATCGAAGTGACGTCATAGGTTTCGAGATGCCAGACAATCTGGTCGAGTACCGAGATGCCTTGCTGAAATTGAATGTGTTATTGAAAATTTTGGATACGTCCATTGTGAACAATTTTATGTGCGATTGTCTCAAAAATCTTATCAGCTGCCAGTCTCACTGTCTCAATTTACTTTGTCCGAGGAACTGGGTGCATATCAGTTTCGCTTCCTGTGAGAGAACACAAAGAGCGGCGTTTGTGGTTTGGCACGTGGCATTCGCGTATGCCACATTCGACGCTACTCAAATGCAAGGAAAGGCTGAGTGAGTGGCACGTGCCTCGAGCGTGAAGTGGCACTCGTGGTGCTGCGTGCCGAGGAAGTCGGCGACTTGCCGGGCGGCCACCGCGTCCGGAGAGTGCGAGTCAACGCTGACGGAAAAGGTGTGGATCTCCAGGCCGAGGCGGCGCATCTCACGGGTTGCCACCGCGCTGAAATGTGATGCCATTTGCTCATGAGGCCGTGTGCCGAGATTTATTGTTTTTGCATACATGTCCGATAATGTACAGTCTCATGCGCGCATACATACCTGACAAGGCTGGAGTCGAGTCCGCCGGAGAGCAGAATGCCAATCGGCGCGTCGCTCATGAGGCGCTTGGTGACGGCGTTGACGAAGGTCTCGCGCAGAAGTGTCAGGTCTGCAGGACGAGTGGCCAAACGGTGCTCGAACCATTCAGGCTGAAAACGGAAGTCTAGAACGGGAAGCACGGGAATAAATGAAGCGAGTTGGGCAGTTTTAACTAATAATACCTGATAGTAGCGCACGAAACCCTTGCCGGGCTGGAAGAAGTGACCGGGTGGGAAGGCTGCGAGTCGGAAGGGCCCGCAGATGTCCTCGATCGATTTCATTTCGTTGCTGCAAACCACTAGTTTAGCTACATTTAGTGTTGGATCCGAGGAAATATCTTTCTCATTTTATTTTTTTTTAATTTAGCAGTTATTATAAACATTTCGAAGGGAAAAACTACCTGAAAAAGTAGCGTCCTTCCGCATCAGTGCCGTAGTACATTTGTTTGACTCCGATGGGGTCGCGGGCAGCCAGGAATTCGCCATCGTGAATGAGTGCGAAGGCAAAGACGCCGTCGAGCAGAGAGCAGATCGAGCCGTCGCGGTACTTCTCGTACAGGAAGATCAGCACCTGGGAGAATAGAGTTTTTGAAATATGTAATACCATTGTTAATTTTAATTAGTCTTTTTAAAATTGTATGACAAGTAGAGCGGTTTACTTACTTCGGAGTCACAAGTAGTTCGAAGATCTTTGCCTGCGAGCTCCCCCTTGCGCAGTGCAACATGATTGTAGATCTCACCGTTGTGAACGACCTTAATCAATACAATTTGCGGTGTTTACGAAGCAGCTCATTTTGGTATGGCGTACCATTCGCTTTGCTAGATTTGACCTATTTGTTACACATGTGGAGGAAGCGAACGGTCACAGCGCGTATACATGGAGCTATACTTTGTTCATTGCACTTCGATATGGCAGTGTTAGTTTCGCAGAATGAAACTTTTTCTTTGAGATGGGCCAACGTTCTCATTTCTCTTGATGAAAACTTCAAAAACACCCTGCACCCAGTTTACTCCGCTGGCTTTGTAAAGTCACTACATGCGCGATTGCATGTATTTTTCGTTTTAAATCTCATTAGCAATTTATTAATGCTCTCTATGTCGCGTTGATCAACAAGTCGGACGTTCAGGTTATAATACATAGAGGCAGACCTGGTGAGTTGGGATGGTTCCCTGGAGAGGCTGGGTGCATGAGAGGTCCATGATGGCAAGACGTTCATGGCAGAGAATGTCGCCGGTGGTCGGGTGCTGGTAGGAGCCGTGGTAGTCCGAACCACGATGCTTTTGACGCCTACAATATTGTATTCATTAAGGTTAATTTGTGTATCATAATCAAGGAAATATTTTATCAAATCTAAAATTTGAATGTGTTTTGTCATAAATGTTAATGACGAGTGTAAAAATAGTTCTAGATTAGCTTATTTCCCCGGGTTGTCAAGGACATTTTTTTTGCTCTCGTAGATCTTTATGAACTTTGTACTTAGCCCAGACCCTCGTACAACCGGAACTAGAATATTATCCAAGAGATTGAAACGTACGCAGAGTGTTCTTGAGCCTTTTCAAGAGAATAGCAGTGGCAGGCGGAGTCGGGCGAATGACAGACAGCGAAGATGCCACACATTCTTGAACTAGATGAGTGAAGATAATGAAAAGACTGAAACGATAGCCAGTGTCAGAGTATGTCGATGGCGAGAACAAGTAAACCGCGCTTATCACGAGCAAGACTAATTGGGATTCATTTAGCTGTTGCATGGATATTGCTCTCCTTATATGCAGCATTTCTGTGGGCGGTGACATGGGCGGAGCAACCATTTACTATAGAAATTGTCGTCGCGAACCAAGCGCGTTCAAAGTATGAAGGAGATGAAAGATCAAAGTTTAAAGTTTACATGAGATCTTACATCTCGCAGAGAGTGGAAGTGCTGAGGTCCAGCTGTAATCGCCGAAAAAAATAAATTGGTCTGGCTGGTCATGAGGGAATTCAAGACAAGGAATTTGAAAAGCGTTATAATTGTAGAGCAATGAAGATTAATGTCGCAGCCATTTATATTCTAGCACAAGGCAAAAATTAGATCATGTAACTCTCCCGTTGCGCTGTGTGTCGCCTGCTGTCAGTTTTTATAGTAGAAAGCGACGTAATCCTTTTTTCCCATTCCGCCCCCATCCGCTTGCCTCTCGCTGTCTGCCGCTCTCTGTCTCATTGACGTGTTCTTTTTCTAACTCTGCTTCTCTCTTCTCTAGCCTCACTTTCGGACGAAGATTGTGCAATCGACTGAGCGACACGCATGATGCTAGCGGAAATCTGATGCAATAGAGTCTTGTGTTGTCCTTTTTTTGCGATTAGTTTACTACAATTACGATACGAATCCGACTCATTGTATAGAAGAACAACCGTTTGATTATGTTTGAAGAATCACTGAAAGAGATAAGTAATTCAGTATAGTCCGCCAAATATAACAGGATGGCTTATTCTAGTTGAGTAAGGATTTAATTCATAATTAGCTCTGGCCCTACCCAATTTTCTTGTCGCACTTTGATATTATGTTTTTTTTTGCTTGGAACCTTTTTATTATGAGGGGTATCTGTTTAGTCTTCGTTATCACTCTGTTTTCTGGATATTTCTGCGGCTCAAAAGAATAGCTTTCTGATCTCTGACATATTTGATCTCATAGATCTTGACACTTAGCCCTTCTCTCCCAGGATTGCCCTTTCTGTTGATTCTTCGTACGTCCTTTGTCCATCACTCATAGCGAGAGAAGAGGCATGCGTTATCCTTCTCTCTCTCTCTCTCTCTCTCTCTCTCTCTGTCACTATGCTCTCTCTCTCTCTATTATCCAGTTATCTCCTGACCCGTCAGATCGTACGGAGAAGATGTCTGAGAAGGTAGAGAAGGCAGGCGATGGGAGACGGCGGGGGAATACCTTTGTGCAATCCCCCTTTGAGCCGGTTCCCATTGCGCAGCAATAAAAGACAGGTGATATCAAATCATGCAAATAGATAGCGACGCAATCAAGGCACGAGGTGCACTGCTTGCCAGTATTCCCTTATTTTTTACGCACTCTTATTTGTTGACAGAAATTCCATTTGAAGGAATCGGTGTTTGGCTGCTCCCTTATGATGTCGGCCATCGAAAAGATGACTGTGTTTGTGTACGTACATACATACATAGGCATGCGCAGACATATAGAGCATGCAAATTGTTCAGTAGTAGATAAAAGGAGCGCGTGCCACTGGAAAGAGAATAAAATAACAAAAAAACTAGTCAGGATGAAATAAAATCGAAATCTAACGACTAATAAAGCGCTAATTGTAAGCTGTGTAATGTAAAATAAAGCTGCACAAGTGGAATATGTGAGAGAAACGACTGGGATTTTTATTTTCCAATGCAAAGTGAGAACAAAGGTTTACATGGTAGAACTTTTCTACTTGAAAGTTAGAACAATATTCTTCCATTAGGTGCTGACAGAGGACATGTCCACGACGGAGGCGGCCAAGCAGGCCGGCCTTCCCGCGTCCACCGTCCAGCCATATGTGCAGAAGACACGCGCCACTCTTGGCCTCGTCGGTTATGGTGCCACCACGTCCAGTGGAAATGTCGAGTTTCGTCCCAGGGTAAGTAGTATCTCGGAAGTTGTAGTATCTGTAAAGAAGAGAAAGAAAAAAAAAGCATTTATCTTTTCTTTACATTCAGTCCGAAGCCACGCCGAGTATCCCGAAGCTCTTTAGCACAACCGAGCGGGAGCAGGCCACGGAAGAGGAGATAGAGAATGTCATTGAGAAGGTATGCGGGTGTTGCTAAAAAGTTATCTGTGGTAATATGATACAAATTTATAAGCAAAATCCGAGATATGGCTCAAGAAGACCGGAGAGATGGAATATTAGCAATTTACAGGTTCTCCTGAATGCCCAAGCGTCTTCGGGAAGGCGTGAGCGCCTCTCGAAAGCTGTTTTTGAGGCCGTCAGCGGCCGCGCCACCATCAAAGACGCCTGCGCTACAGTCGGATTGCCAGGTATGCAGACCAGAGTGAAAACAATATTTCTCTTCTCTTATGTTCGCTATGAACATCTTAATTCTCTTCTATTTGCGCACTATAGCTCTCCGTTTCTTTTAGCTTTAACATTATCTCTCTCTGTCCCTCCTCTCTTCTATTTGCTCACTGATATCCGTCTCCTTCAAATAGTCCTTCCTTTCATTATCTCTCTTTAACTGGATCCTCTTCTTTTCTCATCTCTCTCTCTCTCTCTCTCTCTCTCTCTCTCCTTTCTCTCTCTCCTTCTCTCTCTCTCTCTCTCTCTCTCTCTCTCTCTCTCTCTTTCACTCTTTCTCTCTTGCAGCCTCTACCGTCCATCCGTATGTCTCGAAGACTCGTCACCTCCTCGGCCCACGATGCCCACCACCAAAGACTCTGACTGCCTCGTGCTACATCAGCAACGGCAAAGCCGTGCCAATCAAGCCTGCGTCTGCCACTCCGTCCTCCACTCCGCCAGCAGCGAAGCCGGCCGCTGCTCGCGCCTCTTCGCCATCCTCGTCAAATGATAACAGTGTTAATGGTGAACACATCTCATATTGGCTGTGTCATTGCATGCTATGACTCACCTTCCAAAAGTCTGAACTTGCTCCACATAGACGACTCCGAAGTCTCCGACCCAGCGGGGATTCCCACGTCAGTGCGAGCAATCGGGCGACTCATCTCTGAGAATCGACTCAGCGACTCGTTGCGTGAGGACTTTGTCGGTACTCGCAACGAGCTGCGTAGGAAGTTTGGCGAGGTGGGTACTTTTGTATTGAGACTCGAATCTTACCCTTTCTATTACATGTGTAGTAATTGCAGTGTTTAACATCGTATAAAGACAAACCCGAGAACAAATTCAGCTTTTAGATCATGCGCCGCTACAAGTACAAGGGCGACTACGATCAGATGTGCGACGGTCTTCTCCAGGTTGCTAACTTTTTTTATTTCTCCATTGAATATGCACTAATAAAGTGGATCTAACCTACGGAAGAACGTATCCTGTTGCCTAGGTATTCTTGCGCAATCGCACTCTGACCGATGTTTGCAACGAGTTCGATTTTGCGCAAACAACACTCTCGACCTATGTGCGAATCGTTAAAGTTTTCGTGCGCACCGAGACACTCAAGGTTGTCCATTCCGTTGATTCTCTATGTTTTTTTTTCTCAGTTTTTTCTAATGTGTTCAAATCAGAGGCAGTTCAGATCACTTATGAACATTTCCTGCAGCCAATGAACTCCATCTAGATTATTGATGATGCGGACGCGGAGCGGCCAGAAACAAAATGCGCTTCACCGCCGAAGTTGCCGGCAAAACGGCCCGTAGGCCGGCCCCGTAAAGAAGACGCTGCCAAGAGAGCGGAATCACCTAAGCTGTTCTCAGTTAGTATTCCGTTGTTCTCCGTTCTTTTCTCTCTAAGAGTGAATTGATTTGTGGTATTCTGATTGTAAAACGAAACTCGAAATAAACATGGCCAAAGTGTTCATCAGTTTCATAGGTCAAGAATATAACTTTTCCAGAGTGACATAAAAGCCGAGCCGGATGATGCATACCCAAACGAAGAGCCTGTGGAGGGTAAAATGGATGGCGAAGCATTCGTTCGAGAGATGAAGGAGGCTAGCGGCGCGGATGTGTACCGCGTCATCGTCACGTACATCGTGTGGAAGCAGTTCCCTAACAAGGAGCTGCAGACGGTATCATAAGAAGCAAAGCTTTCATCTTCAACAGCTAACACTGAGCCCTTAATGGAGGACGCCCTTCATATTTATGAGCGTGCATTGCATGTATTGCATGTTCGTTATTGCTTCTCTCTAAATGGTAATTGTAGAAACTCCGCGAAGCGCTCATCGAGATTCTCGTGAACGAGCAGCCATTGGAGGAAGTTGTCAGCGAAGGCCGTGCCGGCGTGCCAGAGCCGACTGTCAAGGTGACGAAGAGATCTCTGCGTAATATGCATATCTAAACACTTGCAAAAAATTTCTTCAATTATGGTTTTTCTCAATTCATGCGAAGGTAGGTACATATGTTAGTTCGCAACGGCGACAAGGTGTTGCGTGAAATTAGGGCTTCAGTCGTTAGAGATAAGAAAGACTGTCGCTTTCTTGCTTCATACAATTGACTCGAAATAGATATAAACGAAGCAAGGACCAGGTGACCCCCCCCCATTAGTTTCAGTCTTTGACAGTCTAAGGGCGAGGTAACCAAGCGCCTCCCCGATTTATAAAAATTATGAGATCAAGGTGACACCCACGATTTTTAGAATAATCGATTTTTTACACTCTGAGACTCTGAGATTGATTATTCTAAAGTAAGGTTACAATAGTTATAGTTGAATTATTCTGAAATAACCTTGAATTCTTTCCGTGTTCCAGGCCTTCCTTCACCGAGTGCGCGAGGCATACAAGTGCATCTGCGCGGAGTACGCATCCTACTGGAAGGAGTCCTGCGAGTTGCTGGCGCAGGTCGACCTGACAGAGCCGGCCACGTCCTCCCTCCCGCCCACTAAGCCACGGCAACAGCCCACCAGGTCCTCTTCCACCTCCTCTTCAACCACACCGACCGACTCTTCCGTCCGCACCAGTCAACGTCTTCGGGTACTGTAGTTATTGAATGATAAACTAACTGCGAATGTACATTTGAATCGCTGGTATTATGTAGAGCGGATGTTTGAAAAGTGTCATATCAGCGTGATATTCAGGACAAGCGCAAGTCGCTCGAAGAGCAGGCGGCAGAAGCGGCAGCCGCCGAGGCTGCCAAGGCTGGCAGCGATTCGCAGGCAGCTGTCGCGTATCTCAAGCAGCTCTTCACTCCCGCTGTATCTCGTCCGTTGATCAGCTTCCTTCGGTCAGCCAGGCTAACTTCAAATCAAGAATTTTAGCTACGTAGCGCATGTTCGTAAGGTAGAAAATCGATTTTACTCTGGGCAATACACAATTTTAAATGTCTCTACGATTTCGGAAGGGTCCATAATAATAAAAAACAGAAAGTTACAGGTTTTTAAGAGATACAGAAATCAGATGATGTCGACCCCAGTTGTACAACTTTATTTTTCGAGAGCGCCCCTGGCAAAAGGGACATATTAAGACTGGCCACACGTCATTTGCTCTTCTAACTACATAAATGTGCAAGATTGATCACTTATCAAAGCCTCTCTGATTACAGATGCCTGAACGATGTGAACTTCCCAATCGATAGCCTTCTGATCACGGGACTCGGCCGGCAACTCTTCGAGGAGGCAGCGCCTGCGACTGCGCCACAGCCATCCTGCGGCATACCGCGCACCGCCTGGTCAGTCTGGGCCAATCGCGTCCTCCAGCAGCATCCTGAGTTTGATGACTGAAGACGGTCATCTTCTATTCTGTCGAATCCTAAACCATTTAGCTGCATTTCTAGTATTTGCTAATTTGAAATTTACATTTCATTCTCAGTCACGTGTTTCATTGGCCACGAAGTCCTTTATTACCAATGAAACCAAAAATTTCACAACGCCTTTGTTTTTTTTTAATGTAATATGAAAGTTTGATTTATCTTTTTTTTAGATGATCACTCCATATACTAATCTGTGATTCTTGTTAGAGTCATTTTTAGCCTACTGCTCACGAGAATATGTCAGAAATCTCCTAATAAAGAAATTTCTATTAATAGCTGAATAAATTGCTTTGTTCTTTATGATAATTTTGCTCCTTTTTTGTTCATTTTAGGTTTTTTGTCCTGCTTTGTAATTTATCTTCCTGTATCAATTCTTTGAATTCGAAACTTTTACTGGTTGCTTCATTTGTTTTTGTCAGGTCGTCTTTATGATTTTTTGCTTTACTAGTTTATTTAAATTTGTTATGTTGAACACTTTCTTATGCTTTGTAATGGGAATTCTCAGAATCCTAAGAAGAATGCAAAATTGTATAATTTAACGCGATTGGAAGACATCATGCGAATAAAGTATTTCAAATTGAATGTCAACATGGATCCCTTCTGTAGCTCAGAAATTAAATTTTTGTGAAGGCGGATGAAGGAGGTTACAGGAGATAAAGGGGGAACGGGATTCTTTAATAAAATCAGAATGAGTATATCGAATTGCCGATGGCCCTGGCCAGAACGATTGGCTAGGACACTTCGGGTGTTATGACTGCTTCCTCGTTCTCTCTGCATTCAAGTCGAGTGTCTGCTTGTACTGTTTCTAATTATCGCCTTGAGTCAGAGGCTTGCTGTCACTAGACAAAAGCAGCCAGCGTGTCTAGCAACTCTCTTGTGAAAGGCAATTAAACACTGCTTAGTCCTTTCCATTTATCTTCTGTGACATCTGTCTGGCATGTGCATATAAAGGAAAAGACAGACGTTGGCCGACGCATTTCATTTAATGAACTGTTTAGCTGAGTAAGTATATGGTTTTAGCAAATTTCGAATATGAGTGTTAACTAATTGCAAGGCAGTGATGAGAGGGGCTATTGTAGTGATGCAGTCATCACGTCTCTTTCTTGCGGCCTTCTTGCTAGCGCAGTTTCCTCTGGCAGCTACCCGCCATGTCTACGGCTATGGCTGCGATGATGAAGGCGAAGGCCGCGGCGCATTTTGCGACGTCTGCCTCCAGATCTGGCAGGACGTTGCCGACGAGTTCCCCGGCGGCGTCTCCGATGTGCCAGTCAAGAACGTTACCGTGAAGGCCCTGGTCAGCATTTCATTTGCACATTTGTCGTCACTGGTGATGCCGCTGTTCAAGAGTTAGACTAATAGCTATTTTCTTTTAAATTACATCGGCCGTAAGCTATCTGCAGTACATGACAATATTATTGATGAAAGGAATGAAAATTTGAGCTTGTCACATATTCCCTGTTATGATGCAGAGTTCATGCCGCGAGTACCTGCCCGAGCCGGCCGCTCTCTGTCCTGCTCTTATCCCACCATGCGTCGTCGCTCAGCTCGTTGACGCAGTGTCACAGGTTGTCAACTACCGTATTGGTTCACAGTATTTCATTATTTGCTATCAATCATGTATTACGGTTATGCAGGTCTGCTTTCAATAATAAGCATTCTTCAAACGGGATTTTCTTGCTGTTCGGTGGAACTCGAAAAATCCTTCAGAGTTCATAAGATCGCTTTAAGACACCCGACGCCACGATCGTGCCCGAAGCGGTTTGCACCGGGAATGGCTTCTGCTCGAGATAGCCGACGGCACTGACTCAGGATGACCGTATTTGTTTTCATTCTCGTCAATGTCCGTCTTTACGATAGGATATGCATGCATGTGTACATTGTACATAAGAAAGCTCTTCAAGATAAATGCATTAACTAGAAAATGAGAATGCTTCTTCAGTAAGCTACATCTGGCATGGCATGCAAATGTTCCACTGAGATTAGTCATTTATTCAACGTGAGACAGAGCGATAGAGAGGAAAAAAAGAAAGTGTAAATGTCTGTTGGTGACGAAACATCGTGCGTGCTGTGTCCTCACGTAGGGAACGTTGAGTCCTTCACACAGAGGGACAAGGAATAGACTGCGGGAAAACAAAGCGAGAGCGGGACAAGTTTTATTGAGAGAAGAGGGAAAGGAGAATGGAAGAATGGAGGTCGACCGCTCGTGAGAGGAGAGCAGAAGGGAAGTGACGAGGGGACACGAACTGACCAACTGAGGCGGGAAGTGGAAGTGGCCGGGAAACGACTGACGAACTGCCGTAAATGCGCTGGCTTAAATGGCGAAGCTTACCTAGAAAAGAGTGCAGGAAAAGAGTGCATGGGAGGAAATGCATGTTGTTGAAAGGAGTACTCCTTATTGTGAAGCAGAGAGAAAAGTAACGAGTTGATCACGAGAGTACTTATCGAATGAGTATGTTGGTAGGTTTGAACCAAATTTCGTTCACCTTGACATTTCGCTCCGTCTTCTCTAACATTTCTGGTGTAGTTTTGTACAGTCTCTTTTTCTTTCTAGTTTTACTGCACGCTTTGCCAGTATTTTCATCTCACTCGAATTTCTTTCTCCTACAATTTCGGACTACCACTCTCCCTCTCTACAGATGTCCCGCTATCTCTCCACCCCTATCTCTTTTTCTGTCTCCGTCGCTCATTCGTTAGTGGAATTAAGATGGCTGCTGACCTAGATGCGTTGTTAGTAATCTATTGTTGATCCCATTTTTTACTGCCTTGAAACATCAATGAGGATTTTATTGAGTCATTAATTCAGGACACAAGTTCAAGCAGATCTGATCTTTCAGAGTTTGCACAGCTGACGATACTCAAGAAAGAAAATTGAATACGTTGGTCAGGATTGAAACAAAATAGCAATGCAACATTTTCTAAAGTTCAGGGCGAGAAAAGTACAAGTAGTAGGTGGCTTCCATCTGTTATCTCTTTTCCGTCCTCTTTCTTTCTATCTCGCCCTTTATCTTTCTTCATCTCAATTGCATAGTTCCTTTTCACTTTCGTTAAGTTTCACTGATTGGAATGAAGTGCTCGCTGATAACAGTGAGAGAAAACTATGTTATCGAGACTCTGGCACAGCGAGTTCGCAACTGACTCATCGCATTTCCAGAAAAAAATTGAAGCATGAAAGGCAAGTAAATAAAGTCTTTGAACACATTACTACACGAAATAGGAATGAATAAACAAATATGAAGCAGTGTACTTTTTAAACGAATATATCGGCCAATGTCGGTAGCTTGCCTTGATATGGACGCTTCCAAGCTCATGAATACATTGGCCCGAAGGGTTATCCGCCAATTTATTTTTTTTAAGCGTAACGACTTTCCATGTATGAAAAAAGGCGGAAGGTTCGAACATAGCGTGTGAACTTTTGAATGCAGAACCACTGTTTCGAAGTGCTGTGTGTTATGGCAATCATGTCTACTTCATAAACCGAAGTGGTTCGTGGTGTTCGGCTTTTGCTTGTTCCAATTTGGATTACAGTTTGCAATCTGGTGTATTTAAGCTGTAATATCATCAATAAATTGGTAACAATATGTCATTCGTGAAGCAAAAAAGTAGATTGAAAAGGTTTGCGAATATCTGATGTTTAATTTGTTCTCATGCATCATTGCACTGTTGAGCATCCAGCCAGTTTCGTAGAGTTCTCTCGTGTTTGATAATGTGTGAAAGTGCGCACTATCTCATTGTGTGAAGTTTTATTGTGGCGGTTTGACAAACATGCACAGCTCACAACAAACATGGACTCGGAGGTATGTATTTCTCCCCTCTATTTCTCCCATCAATCTCCCTCTCACCCTCCCTTGCTTTGTCTCTCTCGCAAGCAGCTAACCCTAGTCATACCTGCATCTTCCTTTATTGTACTTCCAAATTTCTGCATCTTTTCGGCCTCCTACTCAGTTTTTGCACAACAGGAGATGCGAACAACAGGAAGCGCATCCACACACGTTTGAGTATGCAGAACTCAAAGAAGCCTAACACAGCTCGCGAATCTTCGCAACTCGATAAAAAGAGAATTCTTGAATGCGCGGTAGATCGAACTCGTATGAGGAGCCCTTTCGGGTGCTTCTTGTTGATGGAATGCCCAATGCAAACGGCTCATGTGTGCCTTTTCCAACGTTGTCTCCTCGGCGAAGTTGTCCATATCCCGGCTGGTGTCTCGAGGTTCGGAGCAACAAATGAGTACTCAAACATTTATTGATCGATATTAAGGAAGTATGTACAAATAATGCATACCTAACTTGTTTTCTTTCTGTTCTGCTCACTTTCTTCCTCATTCTCAGATCCTAAGCAATCTCCGCCGGCAACATTAAAATTGAATGGATCGTCGGCAATTTTGTTAATCATACACGTAACATTCTGTACTCAGACATTGATTTGGTTAGCACAATGTTTACTTTAAAAAATCTTTAAAACATTTTGCCTAGTTTACTCGGATTCCATTCAGTTAAGCAGGGCAACCTTCGAAACTCGATAAATTTTTCTTATGTTCTTAATCTCGAATTATGTGTTGTAACCGTATGCTGAAGCCGAACGGCTCCGCGGTTGCTTTTCGCGACGGGCTTTTCGGCGGTGCCTTCGACCTCTTCTGTGGATTTTACCAACGTTCAGAGGAGCGCGAAATCGATTTTGAGTTTTCGCAATCTGTCACTGAGGTCGCGTTTTCGTTTGAAGATAATTGTTATCTTTCTTTTCTGTTTTTCAAACATGTTAAAGTATATGGCAATAAGATTTTCTAAAGGACTTAATTTGTGAGATGTACATAAATTAAAGAAATGTAAATATTTATAGATTCAGCAAGTGTTTCTAGTGCGGGAGCAGCCGCAACCATTGTGGACAATTCTCGCTAAGTTCCTCCATCCCTACTCTCGAGATGTCTGGCTCAGCATGCTTCTTGTCGTCGCGGTCTTCAGCTTCCTTTGGATAGCGATCGAGAGAGTTGAGCGTTCCGTTTGCCTGCCCCGGAATGTTAATGTGGTCAGGAACTATTCTCGGGACCTACAAGGTATGAAGCCTGTTTGGAATGTCATTAACGCGCTTCGAAACGGACCTTCAAGCCCTGAGCAGCTCCACTCTGGCAAGAATATTCATTCTTGTCCCTGGTCAAAATCATTAAGAAATTAGCATTTTTTTTTCATTTAGGGGCGTTTTCGCGACTCATCTTCGCAGTTTTCATAGCTGGACTCATTCCGCAACTCTATACAGGTCTGGTGCTAAAAGCTTTGCTTGAACCAGACGATAGCAGGACCATCAACAGCACAGAAGATGTCGTTCGGCTGATTCGAGAAGGGACTCTCAGATTAATCTGCCTGGAATTCTCTTGGTTATCATTCCATACCTTTATTCAATCCAGATTGTATTTTAAAGGTTTTATCAAGAATATCTCAACTCGACCGAGCCGTTCTTTGTCGGCTTCAGAAAGGCGACTGAGAACAATCCAGTTGTAAGTTCTCGTTCGCCGGGATGAGTGTTAGATAGTGCAAATTGCGCAGGTGCTTGTGCCTACCGTCGAAGCAGAGGTACATCTTCTGGAGACGGGAAATGACTACATCTTCCAGACGCAAGAAGACAGCAGAGTAATGCCCGAAATGCATCAGATGTGCAATGTTCTTCTCTTCGAACAAGGTATTGCAACTACAATATACTCATTTGTGTGACGTCGTGACGAATTCGATGGAAACATGTGCACCACTTGGATGCGAACCGCAGTCATGAACAGATGCCTTTCATCTTGCCTTCACCCACCGGGCCCAGTCCCTATTTGTGGAATAAGCTTTAATAAAACTTTGATACTCATTTTTTAGTAGTAACGTCTCCCACTTACATATATATTTCAGATACTTAACTTGGATCTATTCTTAAAGGAAGTATCCGGCGAATAATTGTACAGTAGCGCTAGAGAACCAGTTTGAATGCGCGCGCTCAAAAAGTTGCCTGTCGCTCGGTCGAGAGAGCATGTGAAAAAGGAGGGCGGCTCTGACATACCGTAGCTAATTCTCTACCCGCCAGATTTCACGTTGCTTTTGCTCAGAATGTAATTAAAGAAACTCGCTCAAACTTTCTGGATAGATGTTTTGCGCCAATATGAACTTATCAACATAGAACAAAACATAGGTTAATTATTCCCCGGATACCTCCTTTAATGCCATTTGACCAAGATCAAACTTGAGGACTCCCCACTCGTACGTCTCACTTTGTGTGGGCCCCAGGCAATCCGTGGAGGCGCATCATTGACGACTTGATTCTTCAGAACGGCGCGATGATTAAGCATGTGTATCAGCGAAATTTCAAGGTCTTCGTCGTGGGTGCATTGTTGGTGTTGTTATCTCACTTGAAGAATCGTGATTGGAGGAGGGAGCGTAAACATTGTAAGCCTCTTCCGTTCGCCGCACGTTCAGGACGTGGACCACTGGGTTGGAGAGTCGTCTTGGTTAAAATATTATATTTAATATAATACATTAATCATCCAATGCAGCAAGCATTATTTATAAACACTCGTTCATATTTCTCATCGGTATTTGGAATCTTCGCTCTCGCATTCGGCGGCTTTATTGTCGCATCGTTAGTATTATGCATTGAGATAATTGCTAGAAGTCTCTCTGCTGCGAGGTGGCGGAAACATAAAGAAAATCACGCATTTTGTGTTTAGCTATGCCATTTTCTGACAAAATGTAGATATCGATGCTCATAACTGAATTGTCGTATTATAAATCGATATTATACATCGAACCACAGCTACTTCTAAAGAAACATAATTGTCATAACCTTTCATCAGTCACTCCTTCTTGCTTATCTGGCGCTTCATTAATTATGAATACTTTGAAATATGGAAATAAGATTAAACGAATTCCAAAGAGGCTGAAAATAAGTCTTCTCAGATGAATACTGTGTCGTGGCTGACATATTGTAAAATGAAAGTTCAAATAAATCAACAACAAAGCACAGTCGTCGGGTCCTGCCAGTCTGGGGCTTCCTCTACTCCTTATCCCCAATGCGTTCCCCCATTTCCACCTATTGCTAGACAAATTGAATTATGTTGAATTAATTTGGTTTGTTTTTATCTAAGCACAGTATTTCCTTATTTACCCCGCGCGATGCTTATTCATTTATTTTGTTATCCGGCTGCCTCATATTTCTGCCAGTGTCGTCTCATTTTAATCGATGTAGATAAATAAGGTAAATACATAAATTCTAAATAAATGTACATGCTTGTTAAAATAACATAATATTTCGCCATAACTTCAATTATTCGTATGTATGTACGTCATAACATTCTTGTGCCAGCTAGTCTACCTCACTAGAAAAATAGCCGTGTGGTGCGAGAGGTAATCATGACCAGGCTGGTAAGAGAAGTATCCCTTCCTCGTTGCGGATGCGGGAACCGCGCTGTGGGTATAGTGGTTTTCGAAAGAGAAACTGAATGCACCTGCACCTGCGTCTCCTTTTTATGCTGCCTCAGAAATGGCAAGAAACGAAAACAATGAAATTGTTTATGTGTGACAGAAAGAGTAGACGACGGGTTCATTTGCTCGAGTGCTTCCTCGTCTACACAAGCCGATGATTCGACAAACTCTTCGAGTTCTGGTATATGATGAACCACCCGAGGCGAATGGTTCCTGCGAGCCTTTCCCAACGCTGTCGCCTAGTCGAAATTGTCCATTTCCCGGATGGTGCCTCGAGGTTTTAAATTTATAGCAATATTGTGCAATTTCAACAGAAACATCAATGGTATTTCCCAATCAGATTCTCAACAACCTTGCCTTCGATGGAAATATATCTATCGAGTGGATTATCGGCGAACTCACATCCAACCCTCAGAATGCCCTTTATTCAGATATTCGATTGGTTAGAATCATTTGAATCTTTAGTAATGATTCGTTAAAATCGATAGAAAAAAAGGTGCGGCTTATGCGGCTTATAAAATACAACAAATCTCCATCAATATTATTATTATTATTTATTGCTCGCAGCCGAATGGGTCAGAAGTTGCCTTTCGAAACGGACTAAGCGATGGCACGTTCGATGTTTCATGCGGCTTCTTCCAGAAGACGAAGCAGCGAGATTCCGATTTTGACTACTCCATTTCCGTCACTCAGGTCCCTCGAAGCTTCAAAAAGACTTGTCTTGCTACCCAGTCGATTTTCTAAAAGGCCTAATAAAAATGAAATTATTCGTACTCACTTTAGCTCCGTAAAAGATTGGAAGTACATTTCAGATCAACATTAGAGGAGGAATCCGGCAAAACCTAACATATCTTATTACTGCCACAAAATATAATACTATAAAGTCTGAAAATATGCAGAATGATTTTTTTTTCGATCTAAATCCATTCGTTTCAGAAACTCAAACTAGTTCACTATTGTAGAACTAATATGTTCTTGTTCTCTATTTGCATAATGACATAATATGACAGTTACATTTGCAATTTCTTGCAGGTTCAGCCCGTGTTCGCAGTTCGCGAACAGCCGCAGCATTTATGGGCATTGCTCGGCAGAATCTTACGTCCCTACTCTACAGATGTCTGGCTCAGCATGCTGCTCGTCTTCGTTGTCTTTTGGGCCCTTTGGGCAGTAATCGAACAAATGGAGTACTCAGTCAACACACGGAGGACCATTAGCGTGGTTTTTGTTCTTCTATTACATAAATCTCCCTACTGCCTTTTCCAGCCACTGTGGAGTGTCGTTGATGCTATGCGAGCCGGGAGGGCGCCGCAAGGAAGATTTCGTTCAGGCATGTATATTGGATGGCCTTACTGTACACTGCCACGCAATTATTAAAGATTATTCTGTTGAACACAGAGCTGCTCTCTCGTCTTCTTTTCTCTGTTTTCCTCGCCGGCCTAATCCCACAGCTCTACAACGGTTGTGTACTAACAGCTCTTTTGAATCCGGTCGACAACAGAGTGATCAAAAATACTGAAGATGTCATCCGATTGATTCGAGATGGGCTGTTCAAGCTGATATGCAACCCTACTCACTGGTATGCCATGAGTAGAGCTTAAGAACATTATGTAAGGAAACATGGTTCAGGGAAAATGAATTCGTCCCAGAAGAGCATGAAATCTCAAATAGTTACAAGTTCACTCGATCCATAGCTTTATCTACCTTGTCCCAGTTAAAAAAAATAGTTTTACAGGTTTCATCAAGATTATCTCAACTCGAACGACTCGTTTTTCATAAAACTAAGGCGTGCGACCGTCCACAACCCAATTGTAAATATATATTTTTAAAAAAAAGATGCCTTATTCAGTTCTGACAGATAGTAAATATCACATCTCATTCTCATATTTCGTATTTGCACAGGTCCTTATCGAGAATCCCGAAGAAGCGGTAGCTCTTCTTTCCTCTGACAAGGCGTACATCCTACAGTCCCAAGAGGATCTTCATACAATGAACTTTGTTAAGCGGACGTGCCATGTTCTAATCTTTGATGAAGGTATCTCATTTCTCGTGAATAAAATGCTCTTCTTCCATTGTCTTTCTAGACCTTCCTTTCCGAACCGCACATTTTATCTGGTCGAAGAGCAATCGATGGCGTCCAATCATTAACAAGTTGATACTACGCAACGGAGCGATGATTGAACACGTGTACAACAGATATTTTCATGTAATTATTTTCAACATGGACATGCATGACTATTTTTTTATCCGTTTGCTTTCTTATAGGATCGGGACGGCAAGCAAGAACATTTACATTGCAAAGCTCTTCCATTTGCGTCCCGCTCCGGAAAAGGACCGCTAAGTGAGTCATTCCTTATATGTTATCACTTTTTGACTCAAATAAATAAGAGTTTTTGTATATTCTCAAGAACGAACATACTTCAGGCTTCTGGTCAGTTTTTGGTGCCTTCGGCCTTGAATTCTTCGGCTTACTGCTTGCATTTTGTGTATTCTGCATAGAAATTTTCGTCAGCAAGTTGACTGTTTCCAGATTCTCATGTTATAGCTAAGTTCTGTGAATGTACTTTGAAATCAAATTTCAAAGTTAGTGCTTTTATAACTAAGTCAACTAATATTTTTACAACTAATTATAGAGTAGTATACGAGCTCATAGTTATGAGATTGTGTTATTATTATTCATTCTTATTTGTTATCATATTGAAGGTGAAGAACATTTGGCTCAATAATTTTACAATTCTTTTCGTCTAACATCAATTTATTTTATATTGTGTATTTGCATATAACTAATAAAACAACATGTAAATCACGTACTCCTAAGTTTCCCGAAGAAAGTCACATAAGTCTATGAAAGAGCAAACATGTATGTATGTACATACATACATATTTGCTCAGAACAATAGCGGAAATCGGTTTTGCTGTGCCTAACAAATCATAATACAAACATGTTCACAGTATCTGAGCATTTATGTACTGAAATACATACATATGTACATACTACAGAGATCAACAAACTTTTTAAACCATTCATCTCTATATAAAAAAGCATCCACAATTAGTTGATACTAGAAGATTAAATACCGAAAAAAAAAATCAGCAAAAAAATTTTTCCGATCTCCTTTTTTTCTTTACCATTATTTCACAACCTTCTCAAGGTGCAAAGAAAGTACTGTACGTTGAACAAGGAGGGGGGAAACATTTTTTTTTTTTAATATGCACACACATTTCCTTTAACCGCACATTGAATCATGTTTTAAGTTTTTATAAATTTTAATTTAATCACAATTTTCAGATAATATGAGTAATTAACTTAATACCGATGCGTAAATGCAGAGATCTGCACATGTCGATGACCTCTTAATCGTTCTGCTGTCTGATAAGACTCATAAATTTGAGCCACGTTATAGTTCCTCTTCTTCATTTCTAAAAAAATTCATGGCTTCCCTACTCGTGATTCTAGACATTATGTATCATTCACGAGGTTCGCGAAACTAAAGTGTGGCGGACTATGACAAGCCGCGCCGTCATTCCCATGAAAGTTCGCTCATGGGTTCCGGAACTCTAGGAATTTATGATGTAGTGCAAAAAATAACTTGCTTGGAATTTCGCTTTCGTGTGAGTAGCATTTAACTATGTATGTTGAACTATTCGACAGAAATCCCATGATTAGTTATGACTCTTTGTTGGGAAAAGACTTTACTATTGAAATCGTATTTCCGAAATAAAATGACGCTATTCAACTGAAGCGATTATTCGTTAGCTACATTTCGCACTATCTGCACTATTATCTCGGTATCAATTCAGCTGCTCCTTCTGGTTCACTTCGCGTTCCCTAATTGAGCCAGCAAAACCCCTCAATGTCCTTTCCATCAACAGTCCGAGTCCTTCCTTCGTACTTCCAAGCAGCTCTACGAAACAGCATTGCTGTTCTGCCAGGCTTCTTACCATCTATCTTTCTTCTCATTGTCTCTTTTAGAAGACGAGATGTGATGAAGAAATATAAGGTGTTTAAATATATATATAATATGTCGAGTTGTCTATGTATTCAGATAGCGGAAGAATGCAAATACATTTATTAATACATTTGCTTCAGTACACGATTGTCACTCTCACTTACGGCATGTGCATTCTGTGTACCCCAAATGCTCTTTCCAACTTCTATTGGGTGATCATAATTACGACTGGAGAGCCGTCAGTTGATAAGTCTTAATAGTTGTATTAATTTTTACTTCTTCTTCAATTCTTAAGTTTTCGACTGGAGAGTACCCATATCTATTGTATTTAGGGAAGGACCTATCTTAGGCTATGCATGGTGCAGTATCATGAAGCTACTTCCGGCTCACATAATGTCAATTGCTCTCATCACGGGAGTGGTATTCTACATTTGTGATTATATGATTCATTTATTCCATTTTACGAATAGAGTGTTCTTTCACTTTCTTTAGATGGTTGCTGTCGCGAGATTCCTCCAAATTGTCATTGGCCTTCAGCTTACGGCACGACACTATTTCGCTATCGCTTTGCTATTTTACATCCCACATGTATGCAAATTAATTTATTCTCAGGCTTTTAAATTAATAACTCATCTTAGATTCATTCGTAAGAAATTAATGGTTTACACTGTTCTTTCTGGTTTAAAAAAGATCAGTTATGCTGCTCATCCTTTAGCTTCTTTATTATGGGTCGATTTTATTCTTCGGCGTGGTGACAGTAAGTAATACATGCGACCGCCTTCATGCCTCGCCGATACCTCTCGGTGCAACTGTCAGTTGGTTCCGCTACTTTAAGTCTTCGACATTTCTGTAAATGTGGTGGAGATGGCAAAGCTTGAGCAATATAGCTCTACATAAATTTCAGTTTTCAACTCTTATGTAGGACTTAAAAGGTTTGCCATTACTCCAAACTCTTTTTCTTTAATGAAACTAGCCCTAGAATGCACTTCTTATTTTTATTTATTTATTATATGTATATATTTAATTTAGTGGGTCATTGATAACTTCTGTCCATTTTCATGCTTCGATTGCAGTATTACTACGCATATATCTTTTTCGAAACAACTGTAGCGATTACGCTTAACGGATGTGTACTTGCATACGTTATTCGGCATACAAGATCTACGGGTTTCTTCTTTGTTCCAAACTTTGCAAATAAAGCCTACCTTTCTATTTCCTAGCTGGTCGCCAGTCTAAGCAAGCTGACCAGAGACAGATCGCCTTTGGTCTCCTGGCCCAATCATTTGCGATGGTTGTCAGTTACGGATCAATCAGCGGGTTTATGATACTCTTTAAACTTGGCAAGTTCATATTATTCTAATGAATGTGAGCAGTTGTATTATTGTCAAAATGAAGTTTCTTTGATTTTAGGAATTAAACTGCCTGATCTCCTCTCTACTGTCTTAAATTTATTCATGATGCTAACGCCATTTCTTAATCCGGTCGCCGCCATGTCGTGCATCAAGCTTTTTAGGTAACTTTCCTGATTAAAGCAGTAAATTTTGTTTAGTATTGCAGAGAATACAGCTATGGATAAATATCAATGAAATATACACATGTCTATATTTAGACAAGAGTTCTTCGTTCTCTTGATTCTGCCCACGACACGTGCCAAGGGCCCTCCACCGTCCATGACACTCGCGAGCTCGACTGGCACAGCCTTCAACCTCAGCTCGGCCCCTCGGGGTCGTCAGCCACTCTTCTTTGAGAAGAAATGATTCAACCATCTGACGATTTTCTTTCAAACGAATAAAACTGTTCTTCAGCAGCCGAAAGTGAACAATGAAAGCAGTTGGAAGCATGCTGATGGGTTCGATATAAAGTAGGGAGGAAAACAAGAAATAGTTTTTTCGTTATATTATTTTTGTTATCCTTTTGAATACTCTCCGGTTTTTTTTCAAATCTTTGTGTCATTTTTGGAGGGGTTTCTGACTGTTTCTCATCTGATCAGACCATTCAATTGGATCTTCTTTAAAGGAGCAGTTCATTGAATATCTAACATATGGTTTTAAGGACGAGGATCTATTAGCATCAGTCTAAGACATACTTCTCGAAAGTTTGACCCAGTTTTGTCTACTTGCTACCAAGTTAGAAGCGCGAAAAATATGGCTGGGCCAAAATTTTTTTACTGTAGCTGTTAGCCACCCTCCCATTTCACACGCTCTCTAACCCGCAGAAGGGCCAAATATTTGGGGGCGCGCGTTCAAAATGGTCATAATATACTACTGTAGCATCATTCAGTGCTTTAAGTTCCTATATGAACAAAGGTTAAATACGTACTTTGAAATGTCAGAGACTCGATAACTGCTGCAAATCACGTTCTATACTCTTTATAGTCTGACAAGCATTGCAAATTGCTTTGAATAGCTTTCTAAAGCTGTCATTAGATTGCGTTCCGAGCTCTCTTCTTTGCATACAATGTAGCGAGAAGTGGAGATCAATCTCAGTCGACGGGATACGAGGAGGCAGCGTTCCTTCAATAAGGATATCGATTGGTTTGACTTCACGATCCAGAATAATCTCAGCTGGAAACAACTCTGCCTCTGTATGGATGCAAGGCCATTGATTATGAAACAAGACAAAATTGATATAGGCAGCAATCTCATGAAGAAAATAAGACATACATTTCGCGTTGACCGCTGAGGCTAATATTTTCAAATATTACTCCCCAAGATTAATTCGTGTGCAGAGAAAGAAAGGTCGTCTTTCAACAAAATAGAAACATATGACTGTGTGTTGAAAAGTAGATTTTCTTTTTAAATGATATCATTGTAGCCATCAACGAATAACGCTGGTTGTTGGGTTTTACTATTCAGATGTAACAGACAAAACAATTTTGCGTTGACTAGACTGTATTCATTCGGATATATTGGAGTGCCTTTGGAATTCGAAAAACATCTTGCGAATTTCATGAGAGCATCATAATTGCATTGATAATATCATGGGACGAACATTCTTCGAAAATCAGCTTTAAGGTTCTCCAAATTGATAACATTGTGTCCTAACGCCAGCTTCCAACATTCGGAATTTTCACAAAAAAAAATTCACAAAGCATTTGCTAAATAAGTGGCATTGAATCCATGTTTTTTTGGTTTCCTTAATTGAAGTCTAGTCATATAGATTATTATAACTTATCAAGTTAATACCGATACGCAAATGAGCAGACGTCTATGTGCATGTTATTGTACACATTATCGCTCTGTAGTCTGAAAATAATTATTAATTTGATTAAGTGCAGAGAAGGCCAGCAGTATGTCTTGCAACTAGTTTTTTTCATTCCTAAAGCTTTCCTATTTTCTCCACTCGTGATTCTAGACATTTCTCACGGCTGTTTCGAGAAACTAAAGTGTGTCGGACCATGATCAGGGTGCCATTTCAGTTGAGCTTCTGATTCGGTGAGAGAAAATGAGCTAATGTTTAAAGGATTTAGTTGCTAACCGCATTCTAAAATTGTAAATAAAAATATACAAACAGCATTACATAAATATTTCTTAAACACTTGCTCTTAAAAATATATTGAGGAAGCAAGTATAAGAGATGTTGTTTAAAATAGTAGTTCAAGGGTCGCTATTATAAGGTAGCACAAAACAAGAACTTTTTTGAATCTCGCCTTCGTGAGAATGGCATTTACACGTGCAGAGCAGTTGTGACTGTATAAAAGTGCGACAGAACTCCCATGATTCTTTGGTTTTCCAGATTCAAGAAAAATATAACGTATTTAATTACCGTATTTTCTCTATTCGTGCTCCGGGGGTACTATTTTCAATGCCCCTTGCGAGAGGGGGGCACTATTGGAGGGGGATTCTAGAGGGAGGGGTACTATTCTTCAATGTTACTGACTAAAAGTTTGCTAACAACATTTTATTCTTTAAAAAATGAGATTTATAGCTCGGCCTCAATGAAATCATTGGAATATCCATTTCACGGAATATTTGTATGAATTTGCCATAAGTTCATAGGGAAGAGCATCCCATGCCTCCAGGATCCATTCGAGGCCCGTCCCGAGCTGAGGTATTAGGAGGGGGGGGGGGGGGTTCTATTAGAGGGAGGGGTGCTATTTTATTTCAAGGGGGGTCTATTAGAAGGGGTGCTAGTAGAGAAAATACGGTACGCTATTTAATTGAAGTCATCGTTTTCCTAGCTAAATATTCGCCCTATCTGCCCTATTTGCTTATTATCAGTGAAGCAGATCATCTCGGGTATACAATGGCTTTTCCATCAACTGTCCGAGTCCTTCCTTCGTACTTACCAGCGGCTCTACGAAACAGCATCGCTGTTTTGCCTGGCTGCTTGCCCGCCATCTTTCTTCTCATTGTCTCGTTTAGACGACCGGGAGTGACGAAGAAATATAAGGTTTTTTTTTATTTGATGTGAACAGGTGTGTATATATGCAGAGAAAATATAAATATATTTTGGCAGCTAATTTACATTTACTACAGAACACGATTGTTACGCTCACCTACGGAATGTTCGTTCTATGCATGCCTAACGCGCTTGCTAACTTCTACTGGGTGATCATCATTGCGATGGGAGAGCCGTCAGTCAATCAGTCTTTTCTTCTTCTTCAATTATTAGAGGTTTCGAAGAGTAAGTATATAGTAGCTATCGACTTTGTTCAGGGAAGGACCCGTCGTAAGCTATGCATGGTGCAGTATCATGAAGCTACTTCCGGCTCACATAATGTCTATGGCCATCGTCACGGGAGTGGTATCCTACATTTCTAGTTATACGATTCATTTATTCCGTGTAAAAATGATGGCGGGGGGTTCTCTCTCTCTCTATCTTTAGATGGTTGCTGTCGCGAGATTCCTCCAAATTGTCATCGGCCTTCAGCTGACGACAAGACACTATCTCGCTATCGCTTTGCCATTTTACACCCCACATGTATGTATGAAAACGTATTTTTGTTCAGGCTTTTATCTTTAACTTACTATTAGAAACGCATGCTTTGACACAGTTTCTAGTATGAAAGTGTTCACTGAATGCTACTCTCATTCTTCAGCTCTTTTATTACGGGTCGATCTTGTTCTTCGGCGTGGAGACGGTGAGTGATACATGCGGCCGCATTCATACCTCCCCGTTCCCCCTCGGAGCAACTGTCAGTTTGTTTCGTTTGAATACTTCAAGTCATCAGCATTTCTCAAAATATAAATATAGGCAGAAGCAACCAACAGAAATTTTTAGCTTTAAACACTTGTTTCGAAGTGCCCTCAAAAGAATATCCCAATAGATTGATAACTTCAGTCATATAGTTAGGTTATTGCAGTATTACTACACTTATATCGTATTCGAAACCACGGTATCGGTGACGTTGAATGGATGCGTACTTGCATATGTTCTTCGCCATTCAAGATCTGCAGGTTTCTTCTTTTGTTATTACTTCAAACTCATTGAAGATTTATAATTTTTAGCTGGTCGTCAGTCAAAGCAGGCCGATCAGCGACAGATCGCCTTTGGCCTCTTGGCCCAATCATTTGCGATGATCTCCAGTTACGGTTCAATCAGCGCATTTATGATACTCTATAAACTTGGCAAGTTCTTCTTTCTTAAATAAACCTGTTCTATACATGTTAATATGGCGTTTCTTAGATTTTAGGCATTTATCTTCCTGGCTCGGTCTCAACCGTCCTAAACGTATTCATAATGCTAACGCCGTTTCTTAATCCTGTCGCCGCCATGTCGTGCATCAAGCTTTTTAGGTAACTTTTCTGATGGAAGCAGTTCGTTTTGGGCAGCCAATTTTAAATAAGTCATCTATGGATAACGAAGACAACGAAATGTACGCATGTCTATATGCAGAAGAGAGTTCTTCGCTCTCATTCATCTGCGCACGACTGGTTCCACGGGCCCTCCAACTTCCGTGTCACTCACGAACTCGACAGGCACGGCTATCAGCCTAAACCCCGTCCCCCGTGCTTCTCAGCGTACCCTGCTCTGAAAGTTAAATCAACAAGCTTGACGGTTGCGAGCCTTAGCTTTCGATTTTTTACTTGGGTCTTAGCTTTCGATTTTGGAGAAGGAGGGGCGTCTTAGCTTTCGATTTTGGAGAAGGAGGGGCGTCTTAGCTTTCGATTTTGGAGAAGAGGGGGGGGGGGTCTTAGCTTTCGATTTTGGAGAAGGAGGGCGTCTTAGCTTTCGATTTTGGAGAAGGAGGGGCGTCTTAGCTTTCGATTTTGGAGAAGGGGGGGGGCGTCTTAGCTTTCGATTTTGGAGAAGGAGTAGCGTCTTAGCTTTCGATTTTGGAGAAGGAGAGGCGTATTAGCTTTCGATTTTGGAGAAGGGGGGCGTCTTAGCTTTCGATTTTGGAGAAGGAGGGGCGTCTTAGCTTTTGATTTTGGAGAAGGGGGGCGTCTTAGCTTTCGATTTTGGAGAAGGGGGGCGTCTTAGCTTTCGATTTTGGAGAAGGAGGGGCGTCTTAGCTTTCGATTTTGGAGAATGAGGGCGTCTTAGCTTTCGATTTTGGAGAAGGGGGGCGTCTTAGCTTTCGATTTTGGAGAAGGAGGGGCGTCTTAGCTTTCGATCCTTGAATGTATCAATGCTTTATTATACAAGTGCATGTATGCATAAATAACAAATAGCATGAAATTCCGCGACTGGTAAAGGAGATTTTCGCGCGTTTGTGGAGAAGTTTAAGGCAAAGTACGGTCGCTTGCTGTCTGTGGAGCAGTGCGCGAACAAGTTTGTCATTCTTCTGGAAGGCGACGCGAGGAAGGCGTACGAAGTTCTTCCCGAAGACATTAAGCGCGCGGAGTTTTATGAAGTGGTGAATGCTTTGGAGAGAAGGTTCCACGGCGACCCTTCCCTGTCCGCCTTCGAAGCCGACCAGAAGCTAAGGGAGATGAAGAAGCGAGGCGACCAGTCGGTTGCAGTCTTCTGCTTCGATTTGGAGTTGTTGAGTAAGCAGGCTTTCCCTGGCGCGTCAGAAGAGATTCTAGCGATGTTGCACCGAACGGAGCAGCAAGGACGGTGGCAATGCCCGGGTGGACGCGAAGTGGAGCGAGTGAAGAAGAATGGAGTGGATGCAGTGGCCGCCATTGACAGCGGCTCAGAAGTCCCACGCGATGACGCCCCGACTTCGAGCCGTTGTCAATGCAAAACGTTTCCTACAGGAAACGACCATGGAGCAATGAGGCATTGCCAATAGGAATATGTAATCTTTCCATTATGCGAATATCGAAGTTGCAAACCATATTCTATAATCGAAAGCTAAGACGCCCCCCCTCTCCGAACATCGAAAGCTAAGACGCCCCCCACTTTCGCGGGCTCGAAAAATTATTTTCGAAAGCTAAGACTCGCACCCAAGCTTGACGATTGACTGGCGAAAGTGAAAATGAAGAATGAAATACCTTTGTGATTTAAATATTAGATGAATGCAAGCCTAGAATAAAAAATAGTTCAGGCTGACTATTCTACTTTCTATTCTCGAATCTTTACAACAACAGAAACACATGCACTTTCCTATCATTCCTCACGCGGTACGAGAGCTCTCAATGAAGAATATGAAAAAATGACGAATACGAATTTTCTTTATGAGAGATTATGACATCGACGTGCCATGTTTCAGATGGCGGAAAAAGCTTCATGGCGCAGTACTCAGGTTTCACGTCCCTGAATTGGTGAGATAAAAGTGCTCGAATTCTTCGCAACATGCATGATGCGCTGCTGTATTTGCGGAGAAAATAGTTGAACAACATTTTACATTATACATTATTTTATATCATTATACATTTTACATTATTTTATATCAATTTTGGCTCCTTTTTTGAACACGATTCATTAATGTATCTGGCCAACTTAAGATAAGTAAATTACGTAATGCCTTGTGGATCCCTCAACTGTAGACTGGAGGCGCTATCCTCTGAGTTCTTGTCATGGATTATCCACCGGGTGTTAAAGGAGCTGTCCATGGAGATGGAGATTACAGTGTTACTGAATTGTTTGTTAATACTATCCGATTCAACTAGAAACATCATTAGGAAAAGTGAGAATGCGTCCTGAAGGGGCCCTGTGGAGAAAAACCACACTTTCCCCACGCCGTACTGTAGAATTTAAGGAGTGACGGCATCACCCCTTGCCTATTTTGTCCGCATGCACACCCTCATTCTACCAGAAAAAAGGTGAAAACTAGGTGCGAAGCGGCAAGCCACGCTTGAGATTCGAGGAAAGAGAAGAGAGGCAGAGAGAAAAAGGCTCACAAAGTTTAGTTTGTTGTGATTTATACTGTGCTAGCATACCGCCAAAACTTTTTGCAATATCATGCGCGAATTCAAACGTTAGTTCTGCACAAGCGGCTTTTAAACTCCATGGATAGTTCCTTTAACGGTTCATGTGAGCCTTTCCCGACAGTGTCTCCAACGAGAAGCTGCCCTTTTCCCGGATGGTGCATTGAGGTTCAAGTGTTCTTTCATTAGAAAGCTACCCATTCTCCACAAAGTGGAGAGCAATATCTTTAGTTTTACGGAGTTAAGAATAAATGTTAGGTAGATCAATCTGTAGTGCCAAGCAATCTCAGATTTTGAACAATCTTGCGATTCTGGGCAACATTATCATTTAATGCGGAGCGAAGTCACGAGTGTGAGCTGCTCGACACGAACATTCGCATTGTCAGCCTAAGAGTAACTTCTTTGTATCACATACATACAAACGTTGTCGTTTGGAATGATTATATGTCACTGGGATTACTACTGCGCAATGGATCAATTGTGTTCAAATATCGTCGCTCTCCATCAAGCATTTCTCGTTCGGCGCATGCAGCCTCGTGTGCTGTTGCTTCTCCTGCGCTTCCTGCAGCCGTACCGTCTTGAAGTGTGGCTGTGCTTGCTCGGCGCGTTTGCTGCGCAGTGTGCGCACTTTGTCAGCTATCTTGAGCGCCGGCTCGGCTATGCAGCCGGGCTAAATGGAATAGTACGCGCCTTCTTTTAATTACATGGAGTTTTAATGCGCACATTTTGTGTTCTCTAGCTCGAAGTGCTCGAGGCGCTTCGTGGCGGTTCCGAAGCAATACCAAGTGGACATCTGACAACAGGCGCGATTGCCGAAGTCGTGTTCTCCGCTCTGATCACAGGTCTGTTGCCTTCACTCTTCTGCTGGCCGCCCTTATCAGCCGTGACGACACAAGTCCGATCCGCAGCACCCGCGAGAAGATGGATGGAGGAATAATTTTTTCACGGTTGTTGCTTCTGTGTGGTACGATATAAAAAATATAAGATTTTAGGCTATACCTCAGTGTCATGCAATCTTCGCTCGATCCTTTCTTCAGCAAGCTACGCGAAGCAATGGCTAACAACCCAATTGTAACAGTTATTTCTTCGAATTTAATCATGGCACTGTTATTATGCAGAATAGAGACTTAAAATTTCTGCGCCCAAGTGCAAGAAGGTTTCTTGCGACTCACAGAGTTCTTCGATTATCGATTCTTTAAAATTCATTTAAAATTTTGTATTCATTCAAAATCCGTTTTAGCTATCTGGTTCGTTCTCGGCACATTCGTTCTATATGGTGGAGGTATTATTGCCAGCCTATGTTGTTGCATTGTTCATGGAACGATTGTTATTCGAAGGCATACATATATTGTGTTTAAATTTGTTCAATCGAGGTAAAATTTGTCCAGGGTGGCTGTCTGAGGTCTTAAATAAATCACAGGAAATGTGGATCTAATGCCGCAAAAATGAAGCAGGAGCGAGGCCAATAAACAAAATTCACCGATAAAATCTTCTTATTCTCTAGAATCTACTTATTCCATTGCTATAACTTGGACCGAAATAGTCCTCCTACTGGGAATGTAAAAAAATTTATGGAAAAATTAAAGAAACCTCTAATGCTAAGCACATATCTTAAAGATTACAGCACTCGCATATGTAGTTGCTTGATAAAAATTCTTCCCAAACGCAATATTCGTTTGAATTATCAAACTACAAAAGTATTATCTCTATAGAACATTAACGTTCTGCGTGACATCAAGCCCATTTTTCAATTCTCCTTAATTTATATAAAATTGGTCTTCTATTTCAGATTACATAAATATTATTAAAATGGTCAATTGAGCATTTCATAGTCACGTACATCTGTATATGTATCCATTAAAACATGTATGCATGTATCTGGCAAGATTCATGCATTTGGAGTCATCGCTTTTCTTCACTTCTAAAAGTGTGCAATTTCCCGCTCATGTTTCAAGGCATAATGCATAGATCACGAGTGTCGTGAAAGTAAATTGTGTCGGACCGCGTGAAGAGTAAAAGATGTAGGATAAAATAAATGTGCAAGGGTCACCATTTATGGTGAAATGCAAAAAAAAAAATCTGTTTGACGATTCGCTTTCGTGTGAGTAACATTTACGCGAGCGGAACAGTTGTGTTTATATAAAAGAACGACAGAACTCCCGCGATTCGTTGGTTTTCTAAACCTGGACACGAAATCGAAAGGCCGAAACACTGTAATTACACAATTTTTATAGAAGTAATAAAACTTCCTTTCAAAAACTTCCCTTCACTATTTACTCATTATCAGCGCGACAAGACAGTTTGAACACTTCTTATACATAGGTGAGCTGGAAATGGCCCCTCCATCAATGGTCCGAGTCTTTCCTTCGTACTTACCGGCGGCACTACGAAACAGCATCGCTGTTTTGCCTGGCTTCTTGCCCGCCATCTTTCTTCTAATTGTCTCTTATAGACGACCGGAAGTGACTAAGAAATATAAGGTTTTCTAAATATTTTATTGAATATTACTTTCTATTAAATATTCTGATATAACAGAAACGTAAACGTATTTTTATTAATATATGTACTTATTAATTCATTTATTTTAGTACACGATTGTCACGCTCACCTATGGTATGTGCATTCTCTGTACACCGAATGCGCTTGGCAACTTCTATTGGGTCGTCATCATTGTGATGGGAGGGCCGTCAGTGGATCTGTCTGAACTGTCGTTTCACTCTTTGAACAGTTGGGACATCGATAAATGCGTACTTTTTTTTAGAGAAGGATCCGTCATAAGCTATGCATGGTGCAGTATCGTGAAGGTTCTTCCGGGTCATATAATGTCTATGGCCATCGTCACGGGAGTGGTATTTTGTTGTTTTCGTAATTGATTTATTTCTGTCACTCTCTTTAGATGGTTGCTGTCGCGAGGTTCCTTCAAATTGTTATCGGAATTCAGCTGACAACACGACACTACATCTCTATTGCTGTCCCCTTTTACATCCCACATGTAAATGCGCTTGTTCTGCTTATTATACTATACTTTCGTTGATACCTATGAAATGAATGGTTATAAGTGAAAGAGATGAGTGTAGTCAGCTCATGCCTGATATTCAGGCAATACATTATGGCTCGATCTTATTCTTCGGCGTCGACGTAGCGAATGATACATGCGATCGTGTTCAAACATCGCCATTCGCTTATGGCGCTACTGTCCGTTTCTTTCGCTTCAATTCTTTAAAAAGTGTAACAGACGGAAGAGGCAAAACATGAAAGGATAGCGCTCTTCAGAAGTTTGAGCTTTCAGCTCCTGTATATTAGAAATATCTTCGAGAGAGTAAATGTTTGCGATTCTCGAATCCTATCGTGCTATTTTCACCATTGCCTAGGAAATATCTCGTTCATATTCTTACGATCATGGACCTTTGTTTCGTTGCCACCGACATCATCTGCCTGTATTTACCCATTCCATACATTGTTCTCTCGCAGTTCTACTACACTTATATCGTCTTCGAGATGACTGTAGCTGTGACGCTTAACGGATGCGTCCTAGCTTATGTTCAGCGGCATTCAAGATCTGCAGGTTCCTTCGCTCCGTTCTTCTATAGAGTTCTAGCAACTCCTCTGTGCTCAATTCTAGTTGGCCGACGATCAAAGCAGGCTGACCAGCGACAGATCGCTTTCGGCCTCCTCGCCCAGTCACTTGCGATGGTCGCCAGTTACGGATCAATCTGCACATTTATGATCCTCTATAAACTTGGTTGGTTCTTATTTTTCGAATAAAAGTGAGTGAAGATTTGTACGCACAAAAAATAACGTGCTAAAATAACGTTTCTTTGGTTTCAGGTATTAATCTTCCCGGTATGGTGTCCACCGTCCTAAATACATTCATGATGATGACACCATTTCTTAATCCCGTCGCTGCGATGTCGTGCATAAAGCTTTTTAGGTATCCTTTATGATAGATGAAATAAGTTTCTATCTACCATTTCACATACGAGATCTATGGACAAAGAAGACGAGGAAAATGTTTCTATTTAGACAAGAGTTCCTCACTCTCGTGCTTTGTCACTCCGCAACGCGTTCCAAAGGACCCCCAACTTCTGTGTCACTCACGAACTCGACGGGCACGGCCATCAGTCTAAAACCCTTCCCTCGCGCTGCTCAGCGCACTCTGCTTTGAAAAGGAAATGATTCAGCACACTTTGTTCAGACGAGTAAACCATACTTCTGCATCCGAAAGGTAAATTGAAAGAAACTTGTAGGAGACCATATGCATAGATGGAGATCGACATATGTAGAAGTTGGGAATAAAAATATGAAATATTCTCTTCGCCACTTTATTTGTATTGCACTTGTTAAATCTCCCTCTTGTGCCATTCTTTATAAATTGGCTCTTCTTTAATGCACATATTTTTTATGTCCTCATTTGAACAAGGGAAGGAAATTGGCAGATAGAAAGTGGTTGATGAGTTAAAACAAAAGTTTGACAGATCGAGAAGTGAAGGAGAGAGAAGAAGAGAAGAGTTAAGAGAAAAACAGATCAGATGTGAAAATATCTAATCATCAGCCATTGCTTCCCCTGCTTTCCGGGGGATTTGAAAGGATCCTTTCTTCGTGCTCTTCGCGCGAATATGAATGCCGTCTATTTGGCTTCCGGCACGAGATCGAATAAAAGTAGAGAAACCACAAGTAGGACTAAGAATTCTCTTTTTTTTGTCGATTTTGTTCGCGAAATTACGATTAAAATTATAAACAAGCAATTTCTATGCGATACACAAATGTACGATGAATAGAGCTCATGGAGCTCACGAAATTGGATAGAATTCAAAAAGGGACTTTTGACATGAAATGTTTACTTGCGAGAGTGCAGTTGTAAAATAAGTCTGTACTTTTAGAACATTTCCAGATAATTTAGCGTGCTAAAACGATATAAAAGAAGGAAAGTGAGAATGAACACCATTCCTGTCTCACTTTCTTCCTGCATCCAGTCGACTCTCATCCATCGTCGATAACGTCATGAAGGGTTTGTGATTTCTTTGCTTCTCTTGCTTATCATCATATTTGGCATAGTTCTAATCCTTCAGTGAAACTGTTTGACTCCGACTACTCTTCCGACAAAAGCGAGGGAAGTTGTGCGAGCGAGAAGAAGAAGCTGAGACGGAGCAAGAGACCAGAAGGAGGAGACAGCATTCCATCTACCAAGTCGCCACTCCAAGCTGTTAGGATCTCTATCAAGAGTTCAATATCGACCATCATGCTGAATTCGTGGATATCAGAACGAGATGAATAAGATGAGTTGGAATCCTTGCAGAAGCAGGCGAACTGCTTTGAAGTGGTGGGCGATGCCACTGCCATGGCTGAGCACCTGGCACTGAAGCTTCAGTCAGTTATTGTCAATTAAAGCAGGAAGAACACCGCGTACAATGGGAGCAGCAAGTAGGAATGATATGTATCCGAGGGCTTATTTGTCCACCCAGAAAGTAAGCAGTGGTGCTATTAATCTAGGAAAAAAGGAAGCTGAGCTCGACTTTTTTGTACGGAACTTTTTTTCGAGTTGAGTTCAAATCTCAATACAATTGCGTCGAGATTTCTTCTAGAACTACGCCAGCTACCTCAAACTTGGGTAATTAAACCGGCTCACTGCAGGCCAAAGGTTCTGCAGCAACCGATGTCGGGCGGGTTTACCATAGCATGCTCATAGGCAGGGGTGAGAGGCTGGGACTAATGGGCGAAAACGGAGGCATCGAGACGCGATGTAACCTTTTTTAATGTCAACCTTTTTTCGCGGCGAGAGAGTACACAAAAATGAGAGACCAAATGGAGCAATGATTTATAGCTTCCTTTTCCCTCCCTCGTCTTCCACACTCTTGCAGTTAGAAAAAGAGTTGACCATTATGTTGAACACTTTTTGGCTGAGCACGCTTTTTAAAGATGGGATCTTTTTGGAATAAGTTGGGCCCATCTTTCTTCTTTTCCATACTAATCCGCTCTTTTCAGAGTTCACCCTCAATCTTTTTTCTTAAAAAGTTGAACTCAACTTTGGCCCCGTTTTCTTCCTAGATTAATAGCAACACAGATGTCTAGAATAACTGAACGATGTTCTCCTCTCTCCCTCAGACGCTGCAGCGTCGTATCACTGCACTCACCAACCATGCCAAGGACGAATTCCACAATGTCTGTGTTTTTTTGTTCGCGAAAAAGGGTTATTTTTAAGATTCGGTTATTGATTGAAGATAGCTAATTAAACTATTTAATTTAACATCGGCTTCTCCAGCTGCACATCCGCCTGAATCTGGTGCGGGACGCGTGGGAGGAAGCATATCTCATCGAGGCCAAGCGGTACGGAGCTTCAATCGACTATTCTTCTTCCTATCTATCGAATTGGCGAAAATGCAACCAGCTGCTATGGCAGGAGAAATTAAGAGATAATACGAATGAAATTTTCTTGTTTAAAAGTGTAGGTGTGTCTCATCTGCTGTTCTGCCCTTCCCCTGATCTCCTTGCAGGGCAGCCCATCTGCTGACTCGCATGGCGGACTGTCCGACTCCGTCGTCTTGTTCGTCTCGTTCGTCTCTGCTGTCTGTCGCGTCTCGCTCGTCTCACTCTTCTCTGCCGTCTCTCTCTTCTCTCTCGCTGTCCTCCTCGCACTCGGAGTACAGCACTGCACCGGCCTATCCTGCGCGCTCCTCCGATCTCCTGCATCCCATCGTCCCCTTCGCTGGCACTCCTTGCTCCAACAGCCCGCAGCTCTGCAGGCACACTCGCTATTTTATAGACTAGATTTAACAAATTAAACAGATTAAAAAAAAAACAATAGTATTTACGTATCTAATAAAGATACTGAAATGTCCAATTTGCAGTTTTTGCAACTACTTTAAATTGTCTGAATTTGTAGTTTATATAATGCATACAGTCGGAACAATCTTTAAATTGGTAGTGTGACGTGCAATCCAATCGACGGCACGTCGTCTGCGTCTCTTCCCTCTCTCACGGGCATGGGCAGCAAGTCTGCAAAGAGGCCAGCTGAGAACACTTCATTTATACACTGTCTTCAAAATTCCTATTTATTTTCTCTCAAATTTAGCTGTTCTAGAAACAAGTGTGTTTTAACGCAATTCATTTGCTAATACAATTGAGATAATTTAAGCAAGACAGTCGTGGAGGATCCGTTCGAGATGCTGGAGGCGCTGAGGAAGAATCTGGCAGAGATGTGCCGCGGGACCTCGGCCACTTCCATCCGCACGTCCACATCCATCTCTGGCTCTTCTCTCGTTCCCACTGCTCGCTCCACCTCTTCCCTCAACCTCTCTCCTTAACCCTGAAAGGCCCTTTCCTGTCTACTTCTCCCCGTTCTCTTCTCTTCTTCTCAGCCCCCTCTTTTCCCTTGCGAAATAAACTGTTCCATTTATGTCGCTATATTAGAATAGCGGGCACATTAACTGGATCTGTTGCACTATCAGATCGATGAGGAAAGGAAATCGGCATCAAAAGCTCATATAACGAAGGGTTGAGCAAGGCAAGCAAGTTCATAAATAAGGGATGAGATGTTCAAGAGTAGAAATTAGGCGATGAAAGATTGAGAGATAATCTTTCGTCTCGGTTTGGGTTCTCAATCGTTTCTCTGTGCAACTCTTCACTCGGCACAGAAGAAGGAAACTGATCCCTTCTGCGGCTCCGTAATATACATGCATATTGATTTGATTGATTTATTTACGTGCTGCTGCCACGTGTTAATGAATGAAGGTATGTGTATGAGTGATAAAGCAATGCATGATATGGTATACATGAGAAGATACAGTACAGTATATATGAGCATCATACAGTATATATGGGCTGTTGTAATGGGGTCGCAGATGGGGAGGAGAGGGAGGAGGGAGATGAGTGCTTGGCCAGGCTGTTGAATGCTTTCGCGGATCTGATGAAAAACGAATGGTTACGAACGGAGGAGCGAGTGGACGGGTAAGCAAGGAGGAAGGAAAGGCCGCGAGTACGTGAGTTACGAAAATGGAAATAATGGGGAACGCGATCAGAGATACGCCTGTGGCCAAATACAAGACAACGCGCAAGTGTAAAATCAGATTGTTGTCTACGAGATAAGAGAGAGGGGAGGGAGAGAGCCTTGTTACGGGTAGCAGGGTTAGGAATATCAGCGCGATTGCTGTAACCAAAACAACGGCGGTAAATAAAACGGGTAAAATAGTTCTGGATGCGTTCTAGACGAAGGATATCTTTCTTGAGCCGGGGAGAAAAGACAATGGAGGAGGATTCGAGCAAATTGCGAATATACAGGGTATAAGCGGAAACAAGGGCGTCCTTGTTTTTGGAACGGAGGGAGCGGATGATGGGGTGACATTTGCTTATAGCCTTGTTATCAAGATGGGATGAAAAGGAAAGAGAAGAGTCAATAATAATGCCGAGATCTCGGATGCTGTCTACTGGGGTAAGAGGAGCGCCGTTAAGGTGGTAAGGTAGCTTGGGGTTGGATTTGCCTAAATGGAGGACGGAACACTTGAGGGGGGCGAGGGGGAGTTGCCATTTGTTGGCCCAGGATGCAACTTCGTCAATGGCCGCCTGAAGGGGAGCATGAGAAGAAGACTTAGTAAATGAGCGAAAAATCTTAAGATCGTCAGCGAAACAACTAGAATGTACATCATGTGAAGAGATAAGAGAGGGAAGGTCGCTAGTAAATAGGATAAAAAGGAGAGGACCAAGAACTGTACCTTGCGGGATTCCGCTAGTGACAGGAAGAGGGGGCGAGAGGGAGGAGGCGACACGGACAGAAAAGGTGCGATTGCTAAGGAAGGAGGCGATCCAAGATATACACTTAGGCGGGAGAGAAAGAAGACCAAGCTTATGGATGAGCTTGGGGTGAGAAACACGATCAAAAGCACGGGTGTGATCAAAGTAAATTACATCAGTGAACTGAGAGTTGGCCATTGCGGAGGTCCATAATTCGAGACAACTTAACATTTGGAAATCGATGGAGCGTTTTGGCCTAAAGCCATATTGTTGATCAGGAATAATATGTGCATCGTTGCAAAAATAATAGAGTTTCCTACAAAGCATTCTTTCAAAAAGGCGTGAAAATAGGGAGGTTATAGAAATGGGGCGATAGTTGGAAGGGTCAGAGTAAGGTTGCTTCTTCTTAATGGGGATAACTATTGACGATTTCCATGCTGAAGGGACAGAGGAAGTGGCATAGGAGTAATCAAAGATATATTCAAGGGCTTCAGAGATGGGGATAGCTAAGTTCTTGATAAAAAGCAAATTAAAATTGTCTGTGGTTTTACACGATGAGTTCTTCCAAGATTGAATGAGACGACAGATTTCATGACGAGGGAAATTTATAGAAAAATCAGAAGGAGGACGGAAACGATGATTGGGTGGCAACGAAGGGAGGGAGCCATTGTCAATGGTATAGGCAGAAGCGAAGGTGTCGGCAAGAAGTTGGGCCTTATCCTTATCCGTGAAACAAGAGGAGCCTGAGGGGGAAGTGAGGGAGTCGACTCCTCGGAAGAAAAGGAACTTGTTATTGGATTTAATGACATGTTTCTCTACGTTCCTAGAATACTTATCCATAGCTCTACAATAAAGGGCATTGGCTGATGCATAAGCTGAGCGGGATGAGTCAGAGTCAAGAGCTAACATATTGAGCCAAGATTGATAGCGCTTACGTTTGAGGCGGATGATGTGGTTGGGAAGACGGACACCTTGGGAAGAAACTTTCTTAAAGGGAACAAAAAGATCTTCTACAACACGGAGAGCAGAAGTGAAAGTTTCATACATCATGTTGACATCGGTAAGTCTATGGAAAGGAGCGGGAAAAGAATAATAATCTAAGAGAAATTGACAAGCAGCATGGTAATCAACTTTAGCGTAGTCTCTGACATAGGTGAAGGAGGGTTTGGAATGAGACAGAGAGAGGGTGGCTTCGATTGCCGAATGATCAGAGTTGAAGAAAGGGGGAGAGAGAGTGACGTTTGTAATAAGGGAGGGAGTATTGGATAGGACTAGGTCAAGGAAGTGGTTGTTGCAAGTAGGGGAAGGAGCGAGTTGGGCAAGCTGACACGAGGAAGTAAAATCATGGAAGAGTCTGGATGAAGGGGAGAGTGAAGAAATGGTGGCCGGTGGGGAAGAGTTCCATAGAATGTCCGGGTAGTTAAAGTCGCCAAGAAGAATGGTAGGATGAGGAGCAGAGGAGAGATCTGTGAGAAGCTTGACAAGGTTAGTGTTATCATCAGATGGGCAAGCGGGAGCGCGATAAACTAAGTTGATGCGGATGGGGTCGCTACTGAAGCTAGCGTCAACTGCGAGCAATTCGAAAGCGTTGGGGGCGAGAAAGTGACAATAAGGTGGTGGTGGAGATGGAAGAGCGGAAGATGAGGGCAACACCGCCGCCTTTGCGTCTGGTGCGGTCTTGGCGGATAATAGAGTAATCGGGAGAACCGTTAAGTAGAAAGTTGTCAGGCAAGGAAGAGGTAAGCCATTTCTCGACAATAGCAATGATTGCAAACGAACGGGAGAAAAGGGATGATAATTCGTGGGTCTTGTTAACAATCGAGCGGGCATTAAAAGAGTATATTGAGGAATTGGTTTGCCTGCGAGTGGCAGTAGTTAAAAATGGGGGAGAGGATGGTAGTAGTGGAAGGGGGGAGTGGGATTGAGAGAGGCGAGAGGGGCGAAGGGGTTGTTAGTGGTGAAGTCGGGGTTAGGGGGGTGGTAGTTAGGCGGCGGATTGGTGTAGATGGGAGGAGAGGAGACAAAGTGAGAGAGCGGTTGCGGCGGCTGGAAGTGATTGGGAGAGAGAGGAGGAGGTGGGAGAGAGGGGAGATAAGACGCGCGATGAGGTGGCTGGGATGGAGGGGGAGTGGGAATGCGGCCCACAGCGGCGGCATAAGAGGGGTTAGAGAAGAGGGGAGTGGGGTTGGTGTTAGTGTGGGAAGGCCGGCGAGTGGCCACGCGAGATTGAGGGGGGCGAGGGGGCGAGAGGTGGGGGCCGTGCGATGGCCGGGGGGTTTGGCGAAGAAACGCGAGTAGTCGGGGAGCTTCGGGGGGGTGGGGATGATGCCACGCTCTGCGAACGTGCGCGAGGGGAGGATATAACAGTTGGAATAGGAAGAGGAGTGGCGGAGCTTGTGGGATCTGGCGATTGCGAGCGCCTGGAACTTGGATGTGGGGAGGATCACTTTCAAAGGGTTAGAAGCATTGGGGCGGGGGTGATCTACCAGCGGGTAGACAGCAATGGGGAGACATGGGACACCAAGGGTGTCCAGGAGACCAACGACAGAGTTAAAGTATGAGTAAGCAGTGTGAGTGGAGGTGTTTCCGTGTTGGACTGGGAGGCCATAGACAACAAGAGCAAGGCGACGCTCGTGTCTGTCTCTAACCTCATCGTCCGTCTCCCGGGAATAGTCCCAGGGAGGGGGGGGGGAGGACGAAGAAGTGGAGGGTGGGGGATTTCATCAGAAGGAGTCATAACAACATCATCATGGGCAAGAGCAACATTAGAGGAGGCATTAGTGGCAGCAGGAATAGGCTTTGGGGGCACGACAGTAAGTGGTGAGTTATATGAATCGACTTTGTACGTGAGGACAAGAATGGAAGCAGAAAGATCGCTGATTGTCAGATCCTTGATGGCTGCGTTGGACTCGAGAGTGGAGACGGAGGAGGAGAGAGAGGCGATGGTGGACTTGAGCGCGGACAGTTCTTCTACGAGGAAGTCGAGGACGTCGTCCACTTCCAAGGTGGCGGAGGGGGTGCCGCCGTCATCCGCAGCGGCGCGCTTCCTTCTCTGCCTTCTGCTCTGGAGAAAGGAGGAGACAGCAAAGAGATCAAGGGGTTCAGTCATGAATGATGACTTAACCAAGAAGGGGCCAGTAGATCAAATTCGGTATTGCCCTTGGCCCAAGGGGAAGAGCTATGGCCGGGCAGGAAAAAGATGTCTTCTTAAGATGGAGGTGAACCTGTTTTTGTGCCTGTTGAAGTGGGTTAGGCCCCCCAGGCACGAGGGGCGTCGCGAAAGGAAGTCGGGCCGGCTCTTGAGAGGAGCAAAGCGCGGACCGACCGCTCTCAAACTTGGGTAATTAAACCTATGTATGTATGCATATTACAATGGTTCAAGTAACAGTTCACAAAACAGGCCGGATTTACACCTATGTATGTATGTATGATCAACCACAAAACTGCTTTGTACGTCTTTTAAAAGAGTTATTCACTTTTACATTTAAAAAAACCTAGTTTCATTAAATTTCGTCAAATAGCCTCTTGTGTTGATATATGTAGTTGAAACTGCTTAAATTCACGTCAAAAAAGTGCATGCAGATGTGGTACTCTATTTCACGGAAGCTTCTCGAGTTCTCCATTTTTTTGTTTCACGGGCTTTCTCTTTGCCAGTTGCAATTCAGCGTAAAGTGGAGATCGGTCTATCCATGAGCTCGAGGGATACCAGGAGACAGTGTTCCTTCAATAAGGATATCGATCGGATTCACTTCCGGATCCACAGTAATCTCAGCTATCGTCACTTCTTGAATACGGATATATGTTTATAAACTATCTTTTAATTTATATTTTTATTCTGAAATATTTCTCAGTGAAAAAGAAAGACCGTGTCCAATTTGACAATCGATGTACGTTGAATACCCTTTGCCTTTCTCATGCATTAACTGTTTTTCATCATCTGCTATCTCATTTCCCACAATTTGACGAGCGAGTTCTGGTCGCGTTCCCTCTTCGTCGTCTTCCGACATCTTCCTTCGCAGAAGACGCAGCCAGTTAGAAGACAATTCTCTCTTCGAATACGAAGCTTTTTTCAGCGATTGACGTTTTATATCACAAGGTGGAAAATGTACACAGTTCGAAGAATAGTTGGCCTGTTGAATGAAAGAGAGCTTGAAGTGTGCGATGAACTGGCCACGGCTGGCCTCCTCTGCTTTGTCTCAATCGTCTTCTTCGTTGCATCTGTTGCTACTTTCTGCATTGTCAGCCTTTCCTTCATTCTCCATCTTCATAATCTGTTTATGCCTACCCAATTAATTCTTCTTTTTCCATTTTTCTTAATTATTATGGCCTTCCGAGATAAAGATGCCTGTTCAGGCAGCGTTGTTGTTCGCCGAGTACCGAAGCCTGCGTAGTGCCAGCCCTGCTCGCCCTACTGTCACTCAGTCCACTGATGAGACTACAACAGGCGCAACTACCACCGGCAAGACCTAAAATGTATTTCTTTATTATTTTATGTTCGCTGTTTGTCATTCGCTCAAACCAAACATCACTGTTACTACATTTCAGATCGCTTTCTGGTTTCCATTTCTTCAATCCCTGCTGAGAAAATAAAGTGTTTCTTGTATAGATCTCCCTCTACAAAATCACTTTCAATCAATGCAACTCTCAACTCTCTTCATGCGTTGCATAGAGACAGAATCTCATTGTCAGACAGGCCACCCTTCCTGATTATCATATGATTTGATGATGTAAACTAACTACAGTTATCATTCTTCTAATCGAAACTTTTCTATAGAGCACATCTTATGTAGCAAGGTAGTTAAAATGTTTACAACAAAAATATGATAATTCCTAAACGTTCATCATTGGCAAGAGAGTTCTCAAGTTAGAATATCAAAGGTTATTTGATATTAAGATAATATTTGCCATGGTTTTTTCGTGTTGAATTTGGTGAGGGTAGTGTTCAAATTTTTCGCAACATATGAGGATGCCTCTTGTTGATTTTGTGAAGAACATAGTTGCCAAGTAATGAAGATGTTTCAGTATTTACATCAATTTGGACTCCTTCATATGAACATGCATGATGTATACTAATTACAATTCAATTCAACTAAATTTATCGTTGTATCGGGCCGATTACGAGATACTAATGCCTCGGCCAATTTTGCAAAACGTGCTTCCTTTAACATATCCTGGATGCACAATCCTCCTTGCCCGCTACGAGTTCTTTTCAAGGATATTGCATCGGTGTTGACTGTTTGTGCCTTTTCCGGTAGTGTCTCCGAAAAGAAGATGAATAGTTCACTGAGGTTCTGGTGTACATAGTTTCATTTTAAATTCGTCCTTTCTCCATAAAAATATAAACTGTGTAATTCTACTGATTTAAGATTAAAGATCTATTAGTAATGTTAAGAAATCTCTATATTTCGGCATTTATTCAGATTTTGACCAACATTGCAATTCTTGGCAACATACTACATATGTAAATTGGTAAAAGTTTTAATTCATTATCTTCTCACAGCATTCGAGGTATTCTGTTCATAGACACATTGTACAATTGTCATGAGTTCATGTTACAAAATATGAAGGAAGACATTTCGTCTACGAGCTTTGCATCACATTATAAACAAACGAATTTTCGTCGAAAACGTTCAATAGGCGATAGATTTCCATGTCTTCACGCAGCTTGCTCATGACCGCCTGAAAGAACAGGAGAGCGTCAAAGAACTGGAGAAGGCATTAGGCTGATGAGATTACTTTTTATGAGTAAATGCTAAATTAAAAATTAAAACCTCAGCGTTATGGATGACATCAGAAAGATGACCGAGCCGAACTGCGTAATTTTCAAGCCGCAACTCATCTCTAAAGAATTCAGTATACTGTAATTCCTTTAGCTGTTGCAAGAATATTATTCCAGATTAACACTATACTCATAGGTAATATTAAGCTACTGAACCAACCTGTAATAAGTATGCAACTCCTGGAAGACGGTGTCACGAATTCGCAGAGCGATCTTGCGAACACGTGTCGTGCCTTTCATCAGTGCTGCGCAATCGAAAATGAAGATTAGGTCGCATATTTGCATAATTAGAAAGCTATTGACTTGTAAACAAAAAAACCGTAATACTGTCAGCTAAAAGAACATCCAGTTTACGGCTAAACATTCAATCAAATTAAACGAAATCCAACTTGCTGGCCAGAAGACTAGTGTCATGGCGGCACAAAACTCTGTCTCGGTGAGATCGGCAGCTTTGAAGAGGTCCTTAGAACATTCAACATTTTCTGCGATATTCGTGGAAAACATCCTGAAAAATATACAGACATCACCAAGTCACGTGTTCTGAAACAGAAAATAAAATAGTTTAAATTTACTGTGCAAAATGATCGTAAAATATTGACTCTCTCGCGCGCTTGAGGTCGACATTGTCTGGTGCATCAGAAAAGAAGACGTCGAGATTGTTCGAGTCTACATATGTCATGTAACTCACCATCCATCTGTATAATATATCTTTTGTTTCTAATAACGGGATCTTTTAATACCACTATCTTTCAGAAGAATGAACTTATGTACATGGATTCTGTCGTCGGAAATACTTTAAAAGTTCTGTACATTCCTTCCATCTGGCAGAGACACGAGATGAAGTGCTGAATGATTACCCACTGCAATGGAAATATTGTATTTCTGGCTGTGCTTCAACTTCTTTTATAATCCTTTCTCAAACCTTTTCGCCTTCTTCCAAGCTGGTAAAATCATTTTGGAAGACATTGGCAGCGAAGTCGGCGAGCATGGACAGCGCAGACTTGGCACACAAGTTTAGAGAGCGGAATGTAGCTGGACGAGGCTGGTCCTGCAACTGTCAACGGGATAAGTCAAAATTTTGAAGCAACAACAAAAGCTTTCCGGTACGGTATCAACGATTTCATTTGAAATTACCAACTTTTGAGGGAAAAAATATTTGGAAAGTATCACAAAAGAAAGCATAGAAAATTGTTGCTGACTGACTGCATCGAGGATGGCGTGCGCAAAGACTCCCTTGTGATCGCCCGGCATTGTAGTCACCGCGATGGCATTCTCACTCGCTCGACGAACGATGCAAGTGATGCTGAACTCATCAAGTCATCAGCTTTAGAGAGATATACCCATGCTACTGCGTGCAGGGACCAGATTCTCCGGCCGCATGTGGTTACGGTAATGATTCCAATTGTCATTGTACGTGTAAGTCTCAATTAACTAATGAAACCTACGAACGCGTATTGTTCGGCTACTCGTCGAAGCAGCGGCGTGCTCGCCCCGACGCCGGCGCTCTGGAGCTCGGCGAACGTGGGACGCCGAGTCACTGCCTCCAGCGAGGACGCCAGCGGTATAGAACTTGACGAGGCATGTTGCTCGTGTTCTTTCATTCGTTGGGCACTTGCAGCTTGCAGCAGAGTCTGAACTATGAGTCTCGAATAGGACCTTAAGATGGAAAGGAGGAACTTTAAGCCTATTTGTTTATCACAGAATAGAAAGGTCAGACCTTTCAGAGTATATGTACTTGATTTGAGACAAGTTGGTTCTGCTTTGGACTCACTTCTATCCTCGTGTTCACCCTCCGTCCGTCTTATGACAAAATAGCGAAATACATGCTGTATGAACCTCAGCTTCGGAGGATGACGGAGGTGGCAGCCACGCGTTCGGATCAGATCCCGACTCGGATTTCAAGCAAAGCGTAGAACGACTCTTTGAGACAATATCTGAATGAGAAAAGAGTACACTTTTTTTTATAGTTGCATACAAGTTTGCACAAGGATACAAGACGAACTCAACTAAAAAGAGTTTATTTTCAGTACAGTAGAAATTGTTCGTAATAGCATTTAGAAAAATCAACTGTTTGTCTTTTTTTGCTATTGGAAAATTGCTAAACCATGATTTACCCATTTCTCCTATCGTCAAGAAAATGCGAAAGTTCGCTTATCGCTTACTTTCTGGGTGCATACCGCATGACAGACACTTGACGTAGCGGCACTTTCTGCATATGAATCGCATGTCTGAAAAGGAAAGTATAGGAGGCTGTTCTCAGTTATTCGAAAGAATATCTTGTAACCTTTGTGAACATTACATCGTCCAGTTCCTTGACGACAAATGTACCTGCAAGGAACTACTGATTTTTATCTCGCATTGCGTTGGTTTGCTTCACTCTACTGCATGTTAACATCATGCCGGTATTCTAGTATGAAAATAAATCAAATGATAAGAATGAAAGTAGAGAGAATGCAATGTCACTCCGACCTCTTCTTCATGGCGATGGTGCGGCGGAAGAAGGCGGCGCAGGCGCGGCACGAGTCAACGCCGAAGTGAGCGGAGTCGGAGCGTGCCGTGCACACGAGGCAGAGACGCGTCGAGGAGGAAGAGGCGCCGCCGCCGGCCCCATTCGCGCCTCTGATTGATAATGAATACAATCAAATAAGCAATTATTCTTCTTTTATAGGCTTTTCTCTCTAAATACCTGCATACACATCTGATAATATACAAATATCATTAGCAAAACGAAATCTGAAAACTTACATTGTGTCGCAATCTTCTGACATGACACCAGGAACAGACAGCGATGCACGCACCTGCGCAGACACTAGAGTAAGGAACACGATTTATAGTCTGTCAAGCGTATACACTTGGGCACAGACATTCTGAGCGTATTAAGCGAAGTCACTTAAATATTATATATAATATATCGTAGATTGCTACGTATTAACAAAAGCCACAAAAAAGTATCTATGGCCATATATGCGTATCTGTTGCAAAATCACAAAGTCATTTATTTTCTATATTTAACTAGTAAGGAGTTTCCAATATAGCACAAAATAAAATGCATCTTCTTGAGGACAATTGCGTGTATGTTGCACGAACTCTCGAGATACATACATATAAGCCTGTTGCAATCGCGCCACCTGGAAGGGCCGGCTGCCTGGCACTCTTCTCGTGTAGTTTGTTGTCGGGCTAGCAAAAGCATGCAGCGGGAACAAGTGGCCTATTACTCTCAAGAACATTATAGAGTTGCTAGGCGGCGAGAGAAGGTGCTGAAGCCTGAGAGACAGACAAGAGAATCGATAGTGAAAGCTGGAAAAGATCAAGAAGAAATATGCTGGGTGCAATTGTGAAAGTGTCTACCACAGTACGTTCAGGTAGGCATGGATCGGGAGAATTGAGAGAGAGACAGATTGAGAAAGATTGAGGAGGGCAGAAATAGAGAGTGTTTTGAGAGAGGTAAAGATGTAAAGAGCAGAAGAAGAGAGACCTTGTTGCTTGATACGATGTGGCTGCCGAGCGATAAGCTAAGAGGCAAGAGGCTCCATGCACTCTTGGCACCTTCCTTCTCTTGGTCTTTCTCTTCGTCTCCTTATCTAACTTCATTCTATCTATCTCTCTATCAATCTTTCTTTCCCTCTCGCTCTCTCTTTCTTTGTATGTGTGTACATATACGGTCTGCCCACTCCCTCTCCCGTTGTGTTAAGTGTGTATGTCTGCCACTCTTTCTCTCTCTCTCTCTCTCTCTCTCTCTCTCTCTCTCCCTTGCGGTCAGAGACTTCGTGTGGCAAAGTAAGTAGGGACACAATTGAAACACACATTGCCCAATGATGACTAACCAACTTTTTTCTACGAACTTAGCAATTCGAACTTCAGAGTTGGGTCTTATGTGAGGTGAAATAAAACGAAACCATTACACTATTTCGCAAGAGTACGTTTTCAATAAAGAAGTTTTCAATAAAGAAGTTTTCAATAAAGTATGAGCCTGTCGAAATGCACAAGCTTTCTGAATTCCAAGGCAGAATCTGTTATAAAATTTTTATATACACTTTGGGGTGAACAGATCCGTTTCTCTTATTATCATAAGTTGTTATCATTTATTACATTGAATAAACATGTAGGCGTACTGATCGCTGCATTAATTGTTTGCTCGATTTCTGTTTCAATTTGCAAAATCCAAACCATTGAGATTATGGACGACGAATATCGTGGAAATCGACCAGACTGCCCTCGTGCATATATACATATGTATATTTAAAACACTACTGCATCTTCTGTAACAGAAAATCCTCATTAAAATCTGTTGAAATCGAAAGTATGTTAGAGATATGCAATGACCTATGCATATACATACATAAGTATGTATGTATGTATGTATGTACCATTCGACATAATTTTCTCGCTGATCACATATGTATATACATACATATGTATATGTTTTAGTCATCGAACATATCCACCGGTGTAATAATGAATATTTTTAAGAAGTGTTCTGAAAGTCGGCAAATAAGTTAAGTACATTTGTATGTATATCTTACAAACTTGTAACATTTAGAAATAATTAATATTAAAATACTTTGATAACGGAAACAGCTAAGGTAGACGGGATAGACCTTATGCGAAAATTGGGTTAAAAAAAACATTTTCGCAGGCGTTAATAATATGGCAGTAGAAATCCACTGGAGAATTAATCCAAGAATGAACCGGTAGAGGTGGGATGAACTAGCATGATAATACTTTGAGGGAATTGAAGGGAATGGGATCTGGTAGATCAGATATCCGACTCTAACAATGTTAATTTAAGATAATAGCTGACCATGAGTATTAAGCATAGCTGTTGCGCAAATAGAGATGGGGCTGTTACAAATGTGTAAGGCGATTATGAATACAATAGCAGTTCTATGTACAAATGAAAGGAAACCATCTTGTTCCTAGTTGTTTGAAAATAAAATGTGAAAGTAGTGGTTCTAGTACCATTACATTGCGTGATGGTTTAAGGTCGAATTCATATTAATTGAAAATTTCGAGAAGAAAATAGTAATAAATTATAATTTAAAATTTCACGCTATTTTTATGATCTGCGTTACAAATTCAGTCTAAATATGTGTAGATTATTGCACGACTCCAAAATCAGGCATCACCTTTCCTTGTTTGTTGCACGAGGTTTTTGTTTGATCCTGTTAGATTGCTGCGAAGCATTCGCATTCTCTAGGACAGAAGCCAGCCATAGTGTATAGGATGGGACGATGATCCCGAACAATGATGCCATCGCAAACAAATCATAAGGCAAACCAAGAGAGAGAAAGGAGGAATGTGGAGAGATCAGTGAGCCTTGTCAATCGCTTATTGTCGTACTCTGCTCAAAGCAAGACCCAACGCCCTCGCTCAAGCAGAGGGATTCGGATAAGTGTTCGTGTAAGGGGAGGTAGAGATAGACAGTGCAATGCAGAGTGAGCTTGGCATGCAAGTAAACAGTAGTATCGGAACAGTAGCTTTGGCAGCGTTGCAGATGAAGCAGCTTTGTTTTTAATCAGAATCATTCCCGCAGTACTCTTTGTTTCAATTGTCCTCTCTCCATCACCTCTTCCTATGTTCTCGAATGCCAGTATTTCCGCCATCAAACTCTCGTCATAACGCAAATGGATATCTGGATACATGGGCCGGCTGAACTCACACGGCAAAACGACAAAACAGATAATAAAAGGAGAGAGAGCACAAGGGGAGACGACAAGGACGATTGTTTCAGGGAAGAGCCGCCCCGGACAATCATTCTGCTTGTTCGAGATTCTGTTACTTTCTCCATTTCGCTGGCCAGTACAACACCCTCATTCACCTATAATTAACAGCCAAGATTGACCCAAACTGACATCGAATAAATAGAAGCCAGTTGGCACAGTTGATAACTTACTAATCTTTCCACTTGAGCGCATTACCTACGTCGTCGGTTAAAATGTCTCGCACCGCCCTCTTTGTCTGTCTCGCCGTCGCACTCTCCGCCTCACTAATAGATGCGCAATGCACCGACGCCAACGCCAAGTAATAACTTTGCAAGGATAAATCACTCTTTGAGAGGCATAAAAATGAGAACATTCACTAAATTCTAGTGTTGAAGATTTTGACAATAATGATAACTTTTTTGCTTCAAGCTTCACGTACATATATACACTTTTATTTTATAATTTAGCTGCGCATCGTGGGTGAGAAACGGTTTCTGTACGAACCCGGGATACACTCAGGCCCAGAAGGTTGGATTAATTGGAAATTTCTATTGCAATAGCATACCTCTTTCTCCATTTTCTAGATTGAAGCACATATGTATATGCGTGGATTTTAAAATGTATTACCTCTAATATCCTATGTTCTCTTTCAGACACAATTCTGTTGCGCGAGCTGCGCTGCTGTGACTTCACCGTCCACCGTTGCGCCCGGCACCTGCGCCGACACCACCACGCGGTACGCCATAGAGAATTTCCATATCATTAAAAAATTGAGTGTTTGCCAAATATACGTTTAGCATTTTAACGTCGCTAAAATTGGAATTTTTCAATTTCATCAAATGCATGATGAAAGTGGCTGGGGGATTCATGGCTGTTCTTTGTCATGACGGCAGAATAGTTCAGCTGCTCGGTGTGGGTGGCGAACGGCTTCTGCACGTCGACCTTCTACACGCAAGAGCAGAAGATGCAGTTCTGCGGCACGACGTGCAATCTCTGCTCTTCCACCACCGCGTCCACGACTCCGACCACTCCCACCACACAAACCGGCGGCGGCGGCAAATAACGATTTCATCACTCCAATGTTACATATATCCATCATCTATGTATCTACCACTTGTCTCCCTCCGACATGAAGCTGCTGCCAACGAGAAGTTGGGCGTTTCATTCGCGCATAAAATAATTATCTTTGCATCCATTATCATCTTAATGTTTTCTTCTATGACCTGGTGCTTGGACACATTTGTGTACATAGGAATGTGCTTGGCTAATCGTGAAATTCCAGTGTGATTAGTTCCATTTGCTCAGAGTGCTTGTTGTCATACGATGAAAAAGTTATATCATTTGTCTTAGATGTCTGTTCTTTGTAAATGAGAAGACAAGGTCCGGTATGTTACGGAATAGCATATTGTAGGTGCGGCTGGCATAAAGAACCAGAAAAGGGCTTATTATTTAGAAAGGGCAAAAACACAGAAAGAACCAAAGAGTGGGTCACGAGAGCGTCGAGCCTTACTTGCCAGCCACCCTCTCGCTGATAAGGGATGAATGGCTTTGCCCGGTCGAAGGCGGCAACTGATCCGGCTTAGACAGAATAAAGGGCAAAAGCACAATCTGTCAATGACGCGAGACGCTGCTATGTATAAATTCCCGCGCAATCAAGCATCGAAATCGTAGTGAAAATTTCATTTCCTTCTTCAATTGCGACATATTACATTTTGCCCTTTCTTTTCTTTTCTCGCAGATTTCGAAAATTTCGCGTACTTTTCTCACACCAATAAATTTAATTCTAGCTGTAATAAATATAAAATTAATAATCGACTGGCGACAATGTGATTACTATAATGAAGCGTTGAAGCTGAAATTTTCATCAGATTAATTGAAACATGTACTATCGGCAAATATTTTTTGTCAGAACCTTACGCTTGCAGATAATGTGTCGTAACGCGTAAGGAAGCGAGAAAGATTAGAAATTTCGACAAGAGCTAGAGCGTCAGAGAAAAGCCTGCTTTAATGTCACAGACACTTCAATATGTTGGCATATCTTTAAATGTACACACATAGAAGCCCTTAAAGTACAAACTCTCTCTTGTGTTTGCTGTTAGTCTAGTATAATAATTCTGGAATTATTTCCCATCTTATTCATGACAAGAATCATCACTTTAGGGATGTGTTTTTGTTTGTTTGTTCTTCATCTTAATATTGTCGATCAGTTGAAACGAAGAAGATTTCTCGCGCTGCTCATCACAGTCTTCTCCACAAACTGCTCCATGTGCTTGTCCCTGATGTTTCCCGTTCCAGGTGTACAAATGAAGACCGCGGCAGCGCATGCTCTTCTCTGTTCGGCGGTCGCTGTGTTGGCTGCACCGCACAATTCCCTCCCTAAGCCGCACATATTCGCAGTCTGGAACATGGAGAAGGTACGGAAACGAAACATTGCAACATACAAGCCGCGATCCACTTGTTGTTGTATACTGCGTAGACAAGCTCTGTTTGGCGTGCTATACAGTTTCACTAAGAACTGTAATAGAATGGCAAGAGCTATATATGTAGATATGAATGTACTATTTATGGCTGTATGCATTAGTGTATCTTGAGAAATATATAAATAGAGAAAGAGGAATAAGCATGGTCTGCTTGTAGCAAGCAGAGTGCCACCTCGGCCACAGTGTCTACCTGTTTGCCGACTACGGCTGCTGGTGCGGCCCCGGAGGCCGACACACGCCAATGGACGATATTGACGCGTCAGACTTATACAGCATCTTACCTGTTCACTTTAGCCTCATCACGAGAACAATTCGTTCAACATGAGCCGTCTTGATAGGTGCTGCATGGCTCACGACAAGTGCTACGATGCCGCCGTCGACAATCACAAGTGCGCGAACACGCCCGAGGAGTACGTGTACAACTACGGATGGGACTGCGTTGGCAACACCACCGTCTGCCAGCGTCAGTCATTGAAGAGTGATTGAAAGAGAGAGAGTTTTTCTCCAGCAGTTTGGTATATGCATATGAATGACATAAGTATAAAGGAAAGATATGTGATATTTATATGTTATCTTATGCTCTTTGTTTTAGCGAAGCAAGCGTCGTGTCCAACAGCGATGTGCGAATGCGACAAGGCGGTGGTGGAGTGCTGGGGCAAGTACCCCATGCCGCAGCATCACACTGCCTGCACTCACACTGACTAGAATATCCATGTGTGCAAATCCACTCGATAAGCCTACTTCCTAACCAATCTTCTTGCCCAGTACAAATCATTCTTTCCGACTATATTAAAATTGGATTTTCAAAATTGTACCTCCGTTCATGCCAAATAAATTTGTAATATAGATGATTAATAAACAAATAAATATACATGATACGAACTAAGCAAAAGGCCTTAGAAAATGATATAAAATTCAAAACAAATTTTCAGCATCTACAACAATTGATTTTTTTCTGAGAGATATGACAATAACAACGCACACGTTATTGATTGCTCGCCAACGTCATGTTTTGGTCGGCCGTGTGATTCTTATAGAATTGCATGATGTATAAAAAGTTGAGGAGGTGAATGGTTTGGAAGATGATGAAAGTGATTGTGTGAAGGTGCAGAACGCTCATGGCTGCTGCCGTGCAGCTCTGGCATCTCCGGTGGCCGCCGCCTCCCGAGTCCTTGCAGGACGCCTTCCTGCTTCCGTTCAAAGTTCACCCACTTTCTAGACCAGTGCGGAAACCTGGATTGGTATGATCGAAAAGCGCCGACAATTCGAGGCTCAATCTTCTTTCGAGCGACGACCACGAGGATCGCGAAGGATACGATAATCATTTGCCCAAGAACAAAGATTCCTACAATTGAATATGAATTAACATTTGATTGAAAAGAAACAAAACTTTATTTACAGAGCCGCTTGAAAGAAAAGCCACTATAAGAGGGTCTAGGAAAAATATAAGGTCGGTCCTAGAAGTATGTGGCAACAAATATGTGGCTTCCAATTGAGAGCCGTTACTGTTAGCACCAAACGTGAACTAAGAAGTATAACCAAGTATAGGAAGCTTGGATGATTTTGGCAGAGAATTTGCAATGATTCCGATTATCACTGTAATTGACATCATCGTTGCGAGGCCAAAGTTCACCTGAAGATGCGCGTATTGATCGGGATGCTTACAAATAGAGCCACAGTATATTACACAACCAACCGCCGTGCCAACATCATCGTGTGATTCCGAGAGGAAGAGACCAGAGATAATAAACATTCCAAGGAGAAACGAGGGAATTATGACTAGGGCAACCCAAAAGTTCGGCCTCCGTGCGACTGTTGCTGCGAAATAAACCTGAAATATGTTAAAGGGGCAGTGTGAATTCCATTCTCCTAATATAATTTCATAAGAATGGTAGTAAAATGTTCATAATGTGATATGTTTATAAACGTATTACCGCGTTGAAATTGGGGTCGAAATCGAGTAACTGCCCGAATGACGAGTTGATTCCAAGGCAGGCCCATTCAGTTGGAGTCTACAGAGCGGGTAATATGTATGGGTATTTGGGAAGCATGTGAATGAAAACGTTTGGTAAGTTAAATACTATATCTTGTAATAGACATTTTGCTACAATAATAATGTCAAGGCTAACACGCGGGAAGAGCTTCGGAATAAGTTCTCGAGGAATGTGTGGATAAAAGAAGATCTCGTCAGCACGCGCCTTGATAGCGAGGCACATTCGACAAGTTTGCTTGTCGAACGGGAAAAATTCCATCTAAAATTTAAGACAATAATGCATATATAATAAAATATTTTTAATAAAGTCAGTCTTTCCGCACTAAATTTTCATCAGATGCATAGAAAAGTGCAAACGATCTGTTTAAAATGGTCTTTGGAAAAGAAGTAATAAAAAAGGCATGCTGCCTCCATCTCGCAGTTGTATGTAACTGCCCAATTCAAGTAGAGGGTTGCATTGCCGGCGTAGTCATACTGCAAGCAGTCGGAAGTAAGTAGCCGCACTCGTATGACGAACACTTTGAGCCAACGCGGGAAGTGCAAGCGGAAGGTAACCTCGACAGTGAGCAGGGAGTCGTCGTCTAGTGAATCCTTCTCGGATGCGTCGCACGCCGCCACTTCTGGCACCCAGACGTGGCTTCTGGCGATTCGTGTCAATTATTGTGTATATACCCTCTAGATGTCTTCGAATAATAAAAAACTTTTTTGAAAATTATTTTAATAAATAATTTTACACGAGTTAAGGTGGTACTTTGGAAGTCGGATGGTGCTAATGTTGCCGTGGTCGACGGGGTTCCATTGAATGCGCGACTCTCGCCACGCGAGACGCAGCACAAACACAAGCCGGTATTGCTGCTCCACTTGGTCCTGTTCGCATGGAAAGAAGGAAAAGCATTGCTTCGTTTCCTTTGCCAGAAATGCACCGTGCATGCACAATGCAGCGTTCTCCAAGCCTGTGTAGTTTAGTAAACTGAAAACTTTCTATATGATATTGTACCACGGTAATGGCGCGAGTGAACGGAATAAAGACCGAGACTGGAAGCGGTCGCGGCGAGCTGCCGTTTACTGCTGCAGCAGAATGATCAATTTTGCAAGAACATTGGGAATAAAAAATGCCAAAAATGAAATGATAAACAAAATTGTACATATTAACCAAAATAGGGAAACGGTTCAATGAATAGGCAAACCTCCTCGCGCCGCGACTGGGCTCATAAACTTGGAATAGTTGGCAAGGATTGTCTTGTAGAGTTCTGCGTTTTGTTGCTGGAACGGCTCGAGATTTCCTGCTTCAAGGACGATCGATTCTTCAATTAAGTGGTCATTTTGAGACGTTTTACAAATTTTTTTTTGTGAAGTGAAGCAAAAAAGCTAACGATTATCGGTCGAGCTGATGGTGTTGTTTCCTTGAGCCATCTTTGTTGCAATATGCAGCAAGAACGCCAGTGAATAGAGCATGCACAGATCTAGCAAGACGGAGAACTGGCCCAGTCACACTTCAACTACCTGTTTAAATGGTATAATAAGTAGAGTACCACCTAGAATGCAAGTTTTGGCTTTATTCTGAGTGCAAAGTGCATGAAGAGTAACAAACACTGCGTCAGGGATGTGAATAGAACATTTTAAAGTGTTAAATGTCTATTTTCCTATGTGTACTTCCCAAAGTTCCCGCACCTCTACCACCGGCCGCCTTGCTCACCGTTAGTGCCAAGCTCTTGGCGGTGTCACATAACCACGTGTTAGATTGTACATTATTCATACATCTCTTCATGGACAGCATGCGAAGAAACTGAGAGAGGTGTCCACATTGGCAAGGAGAAGTAAACTCCTGTTTGTCGGAAATGGAAGCGAGGAAAAAAAGTCGAGGATGACACGTTGAGCTTAAGCGACGAACATCCTTTGTGACACCAAAATAACTGAAAAAAGTGATTGGCATCTCGCTTCAAACAAGGAGCGTCAAACGTGATCAAGTAATAGAGCAGTAATTGCAATCCATTAGTTTGGCGAAGGACCAATACATCAAATGAACTTCTTCTTTTTCCTGCATTCTTTCCTCTACTCCTCTCCGTTCAAAGAATCGTCTCCTTCTTGTTTTGATTCTCCTTCTTTTTATCCTTTTTTCGCGTTAGCTGAGCTCGAACGACCCGTTCTCTATGATCTTCTCTTTGAGTTTTCTATCTTTAACTCTTTCCGCTCTGTAAACGTCTTTCATGTTTTCAATGAGCATTCAACGTCTCGTCTTTGCTTTTCTGCTGGACTTTCTGCGGATGCCCATGTGACGTCTAAATGAAGAGTGTAAAACAAGTTTGGTTCAGTGAGAGGAGAGCAGAGCATAGGCGCGGTCCGAGCGGCGGCTGATTCGGCGAATCCAAAACAGCGGATGAACTCTTTTTCGCCGAGTGTACTTGATTTGTGCACTATATAAAGGTCAGCTTGTGCAGTGTAAAACCATCCACTCTTGGACTACCAACTCACGAAGACACTCTGTCTGCTGTTTTATCTCAAACCTTTCCAAAGTGACTCCTAGGTCTGAAGTGAAAACGGAATAATGTCTTGCTGTCTTTACAGATCATCATGCAATTCGCATCTGCCATCCTCCTGGCTGTTCTTCTTGCCGTTGCCCAATGCGCACCCTACATAACCTACATGCGCAGTGGCTACCAGCAGGTCAGATCGTACGAGCCAGTGACCTACTATCGTGAGAACACCTACAAGGTCCCGACTTACGAGGCCTACGACTACCGACCCGTTTGGACTCTGCGACCGCGTCAGTCTTTAATCTGGTATATTTTGAGAGATCCGAGATGAAAGCTATCTTCTGAACTTACTAAAGTATATCACACAATGTAATAAATGTGAGAAAAAAAGTATTTTAGAATGATTATTCTATGATTATTTGCAGTCGGCCGCACGTTCACCCTTAACGACGATTTTGCGAGAGCACGGGCCTAATCTACAACTATTACCGACACATTGTAGATTCATTTGTTGAGAACTTCATCGGGCCTGCTTTTTGTGTTAGAATCTTCTCAAAGAACATGACAAAATTGTACAATTTAATGCAAATATATGTATTTCTATGTCCAATTCATTTTCTCTCACCATTTGCATGCTTTGGTAGGCACATTCGGACAAGAAAGCTGAAGTGCTTTTTCTTACTCACTTTGTGTTTACCACTCTTTGTAGTACACAGTATTCATATGCATGATTAATAAATAAACTATTGACTCTACAATGAGCTTATTCGTTTGCAATCACACAGAACTTAAAATAAATCAAGGAGAGCACAAGCTTCTAGAAGTTGCTTCTTAAGAGTTATTAATCTGACACAAACTTGAATCAGCTTTCACAGAAGATAAAAAAATTTTATTTTTACCATTAGACCCCTTCGCTGTCTAGACAAATCATCCAGACTTCTGTCTAAAATAGGAGCGAAGAAGCCTTTACAAAAATACCGGGAACGCCGAAACAAGCATAAACAACGCACAGCGCAGATTTGCCACTGCACCACAACTTGATGAATACGTAGAAGAAGCAATTAGACTCGGCTGGCTTTTCAGCGCGTGACGTCGCGCCTAGTCACTTGGTTCACAATTGCGTGTTGGAGGAGTCAGATGCCGCTCACTGGAGGAGTCCTTCAGTTGTATGAAATGAGATGGTGTGCAAAATTGAGAGAACAAAAGCAATTAAACTTCTTAAAATAACCTTTTCATATCTCATTTTTGACACTATCACGTGTTGGAGACACGTTGCTTATAAGGTTGAACATACACGAAGTTTCGCACTGAGTGGCGTGAATGTGAATGAAATTACGCCATTTTGAATAATATACCGGGATAATTTGTCAACAGTTTTATCTATGGCTAAAAATTTTGTATGCAAAAAAGCTCGTTCGGAGATGCCGTTCATTTCCAAGATTACCAGCTCGGCTGATTGCATAAACCTCAGCATTGTGATTGAGTACATACTTTGTTCTGTGACTCTTTTGTGATAAGGTCAAGTGTTCGCCAAAGCAATGTGGAGAGAATTCCTATTCACTCCCCACCCTCGCGCTGCACTTTCAGTAGATCTTGTTCTCTGCGCTATTTTTAGCCGAGTCATGGGCAGCGAGTGTGACAGAGTAATAAAAGGTTCATCAATTAGGAAAGTCGTTGATGGCAATACTGGATGCGTTAAATTTGCAGAATGTCAAACTGAGTTAAAGATATAATTTTTTGCCTATATTTTTGTGGTAACCTGCATTATTGGCGCTCAAGTTGGCTGCGTGATCGCACTCCATCAGTTTCGTAAGAAGGTGTTCCTTCTCCGCCCTACACAGTAATTATTATGATGTGAAGGGTTCCCCGAAAGACGGCGACGATTTATTAATAAATCGTATATAAATTGTCTGAATAAGAATACAGCGCATAGAAGGTAGAAGTAATGTACGGAGAGAGAAAAAACATTGCTTGTACCCGGGATTCTCCCTAAAGGTAATTGCAAAGAGGCTGCATGACAAATGCGGGGAACAGAGAAAGCAATGAAAGGTGGAGGGGAGACGAATGAAACAAGTATTGATAACGAAAGAAAAGCCAAGGAATCTATTCGTGGCATAGTCAAATAAAGATACGGCATATGGGGTCAATTACCGTGATGATACTTATTCCTATTGTATGCAAAAAATTTAAATCAAGGAAACTGTGAGCGGTCAAAATAAGGACATAAAGGCAGATATCAAGAGGATATTTACACTTCCTCAGCGGATGAGGAGGACATGAACGGGTCAAACATGACACAACTGTCAATTTGCGTAAGATGACAACGTCCTTACGGCGGCGCGTGCAACAAAAACTTCTAGAAGATCATAGTTAGTGAGCGGTTCACTTCAGTATTGCACCAATATATTGATCGTTCAGTTTAGTAATCGTTGAGAGGAACGATGATGGTCTATGAGTTATTAGTAAAGGTCAATTCACAGCAGCAAGATTCGCTTAAATGCAAGCATGGAATACGCTCCAACACAATATGAATACGCCATACAAACTCTTATGCAAACGAATTTGGTCAAGGAAAACATCTAATTGTATTCAAATTCAACGGTAAAGTTATAATTAAGCAAATTCTAAACGTGATAGAACAATTTAAAGGCAGTGAACGCAAAGGGTCAATTGACGGATGACGGTAGCGATGGTAACGTGCAATGATGGTTGTCTGTATCTTCGGCGTTGTTGTGAGACCAGAAGAAGGGTAGCACCGTCTATCTTGTTGTGCTTTCGAGCAGGCGGTTTGATTCGCCTCTGACAAAGCTAATTTTTCTATTTGATTTCTTTTTTCTTTGCCTCACTGCCTCACTATCTCCCTATTTTTCTGTCTCATTGTCTCGCTGTCTATGTCTCTTTATGTCTCTCTCGCCCTAGATAGGCAACAAATAATAAACCTGGCTCCTTCGACATCCTTGGGCTTGGGCGCATGCGCCTTTCTGCCAAAGCAGTGCGTGGAGATTAGAGCGAGGACGCCGCAGTTGGCAGTGAAGAAGAGGAGGCAGTCGATGACGATGGCCAGCACTAGCAACGCGACCAGCGCAGCCAGCACCCACTGCGGGGACGAAAGCGCCGCCTCCATTGCACTCCGCAGCGTCTCTGCAAATTTTTTGGTAAATTCATTTTGTCGGATTCTCTTTAAAACCACAAATAGTTAATATGTAATATTATCTACAATTCCGGAAGAATCTCCCACCTGGTGTCTTGAATGTAATCTTTGTCGCCTCAGAGCGTCCAACACTGTTTCCAGCGGCGACAGACACCTCGTAGGTCGTCAGCGGCTTAAGATGTGAGAGCTCGAGGGAGTTGTCACCGCACTCGACGCTGTACTCGACCGGATCTCCGAGTTGGGTCTGAACATCAATTTGTGTATTCAAAATGAGAGAGAGAGAGGGAGGAAGATAGCAACATGAAAATAAAGAAAGGAGAGATGAAGAGAGAGAGAGAGAGAGATAAAGAAAGATAACGAGAGAGGAGTCGAGAGCGAGAGAAGAGTAATGGAATGAGATGGAACCTCGCCGTCCTCGTCCTCCTCGACCTCTCTGACTTCGACATTGTAGTGCGTGATGGGTGCGCCGTGGTCGTTCGGCTCGACCCATATCACTTGGCATGCGCGGTCGCACTCAGTCGACACGCTCTCCGGCTGCTCCGGTGCTGCAGAGAAGATTACTATGACATATTTTAAACATATGCAAGCTTTGGTACACAGTTAATTTATTAATTAAAAAAACAATAAAAAAGTGAACGCACCCCACGGATCAGTGGTCTCGACGGTGCCCACGGGACTGAGCTCGCTCTCGCCGGCTTCGTTCGCAGCGAGCGCGCGTATCACGTAGGTACGAGAGGTGCGCAGAGACGGGATGCGCATAGCTGCCTCGGCTGAAGGAATCACGACATTAGCGATAAGAATGATGCAAACATATAGTAGTTCACAAAATGATAAAAAATATATGTACCAAAAATGTCAAAATATAGCTAATCGTAAGAATAAGGTTGCAGTACGAACTGAAGTCAACGGTGATGTTGTCTGCCATCGTCTTCCACTCAAAATCATCGTCGACTTCTGACTTCTCAGCGTAGAAAAAGGTCACCTTTAATAATTCCAACACTCTTTTTTTTATCAATTTGCTAACTTGCACACGAGACATTGAAAGCTATGTTTAAATTCATAAATGCAAAAGTGATATGTACGTCGATACTAACATTGCTGGGCTTGCTCTGGGAGGAGAAGGTATCGGGAGCGAAGGTGCAGAGGCCGTAGTTTGGATAAAGATGCTCCATGCACGCAGGCGCAGCTTCGATACGAGGAGTCACTGCAATCAGTCATTGTCTACTTTTTTAAAATAAATTTATTCGAATTACATACTCCCTTTTCTTCGATTTTTTTTGCTAAAAATAAGCATGAACTTGTACGTTTCCGTGATGCAACTTTGTTCAAGTCTGATTGTGAGAGGTCAACAGTAAATAATGAACAAATGAGTACCGATTCGGAGGACATTGATGCGCGCCTCTGCCTTGCCGACGTCGTTGGTCGCAACGCAGACGAACTGGCCGTAGTGTTCGGCAGTGTCGCCGGCGGCGATGGTGAGACGAGTGCTCAGAGCTTTCGTGTCGATTACGACTGTCGAGCCGTCGGCTTCCACCTGAACAGATTGAGCATGGCTACTGGCCAAAAAAAAAAAGAAAAAAAAAAAATAAAATAAACCCGACCAAGATACAGGTTGCTTGTCTCACCTCGTCCCCCTCGCGCAGCCATTTCCACTTCGGCTCGGGGACAGCGGTCGCGTCGCAAGACAGAGAGAAGGTCATGCCTGCGTAGGCGCGTCTCTCGCTTTCCGTGTGCGACGTGATTAAGGGAGCGTCTTGAACGGGAGAATGGGTAATGAGACAGACAATCTTTTGTACTCAATGAACATTCGAGTGTTGTGACTAGCTTGACGATTTTCAAGGCATTGGTTATGAAATACATATGTTGTTTACCGCAAATTTCATATTTTTTTTCTTTCTGTCTGTCTCTCTCTTCTATCTCTCTTCTATCTCTCTTCTCTCTCTCTCTCTCTCGCTCTCTGACGCGTGATGCGCAGATTGGCGGTGCGGGTGGTTTTGCCGGCGTCATTCTCGACGACGCATTGGTATGCGCCGGCGTCCGCTTGAGAGAGCCGTCGAACCGTGAGCACGAGCTCGTTCGCAGCCTGCGACACGACGACGCGCTGCTCGGACGCGTCGCGGACAAACTGCGAACGCGTTGCGGTTAGGCTATTAAATGTAAGTTATTTCAAATAATCAGTAACTCTCTTTGTAGAATGTCATTCATTTTTAATTATCATTACCCAGATTCATTCTAATTAAGATGTCATTTTTTCCACTGGTTCTGGCTTATTTGTATGTATAATCATCAAGCGATTTTTTAATACAATACTCATTTGAATATTCATCCATCGCATTCGGTTTCCTTTCTTATAATCCTCTTCACGATCTAACCATAAGTAGCCAGTAGCCAATTATGGCACTTTCGCATGATCAGTACGAAGAGCGGGCATTCGTTCGAAAATTATTTCTACATGTGATATGTACTACTTGTTAGACCCCCAAATTTTCCAAAATCTGTTGGTGAATTGCGTCGTAATAAGCTAGATAGAAAGGCAGCCACTGAGTAATAAGACTTCCCCCTCCATCCCTGCTCGCAAAGTAGGCGCGCATTCCTGAACAAACATTCCAAGGAGCGGTGAAGTGCAAAGGCGGCCGAAAAGGCCGGGGAATCTCCCGGCTCTTCTTCTTTCCTAAATCCCTGCCTTCTTCCCGGTAGACAAATCTCCCTCTCACATTCTGCTTCTTCTCTTCTTTATCTTTCTCTCTCAATTTCTCTCCTTCTCGTTTTCTCTCTCTCTCTATCTTTCTGTATTTCCAACTACATCTGCTCTTTGGTCCATCCCACTTTTCAACTATCAGTAAGACCACTGAGTACAACGCACACAAATCCTGGCCTTCGCGTTCAGACATTACGCTACCCCTGCGCACACACTTTTATGGCTTCCCTAACAAAGTCAAAATTTTGGCAATGACTATGTGCAAAACGAAAGTGCAGAGTAGAGAGAACGTACTCCACAGTCTACAGCCTATAAAAATCGTAATAAAACATTGAAAGTTCTAAATGTATATTATTAACTGTTTTCGTAATTAAATTCCAATCATTATGAAACACACTCCGGCAAATTCCGAGAGAGAGAAAGAGCTGCTTACTCTCTTCCACCGCTTCTCTTCCTCTTCCTCTTCATCGTCTTCATCTTCACCGCCCTCCGCCGAAGCCGCCGTCGTTGTTTCCTCTTCCTTGTCATCCTCATCCTCATCTTCGTTATCTTCCTCATTTGCAGAGGCTGCCAGCTTCTCTTCTACTGATTTCACCTTAAAAGAAAATGGTTTTGCTTGCGAATTTTTGCCTTCGTCTACGCATCCAAGTTAGCAGAAGCTGAGCCCAAATTGAGTAGCCGGAATGAGCAATTTCTTATTCTTCATAGATGGAAAATTGATATTAAGTCAACATATTATCAAGAGAGGTTGCAACAGAGAAAGTAAGAGGTGGATGGTGTTGTGAGAACACTCGTGGCATGTTAAAGGGGCATACAACATTTGTTACCAGGTGCACACACACAAACTCAAGATAAGCACGCTTCTCAGCAAGTCTATGGGAGGCATCGGCTGTTACTCGTCTCTCCACTGTACCTTCTCCTCGCCCTCCTCGCTCTTCTCCGTGTCGCCGCTCTTCTCCTCTTCGTCGTCCTTCCCTTCCTCAGTCTTATCCTCATTCTCTTCATCCTCGTGAGCGCTGTCCTTGTCTTCTGCTGACTTGTTGTCCTCCTTGTCGCTCTCTTCCTTATCCTCGTTATCCTCCTTGCTCCCTTTATCCTCGCTCTCTTCCCCTTCCCCGTCATTCTTTTCTCCCTTGTCATCCTCTGCATGGTCGTCTCCTTCCTTCTCTGCCGATGTGATGGCCGGTTCGAGCTCGTCGTTGATCTGATCCTCGGTGTCCTCCTCCACGTCATCCTCTCCAGCCGAGCTCTTGTTCTCTTCATCGGCGTCATCTTCTTCTCCCTCGTCCTTATCTTTGCTCTCCTCTCCGCCTGCACTTGTTTCCTCTTTTTCTTCTTTGTCTTCATCTTCCTCTCCCTTGTCATTTCCCTTATTTTCTTCTTCTTTTTCTTCCTCCTCGTTAGCATCGTCGTTATCCGAGTCCTTGCTAGTTGAATCTTCATCTTCCTTATTTTCCTCCTTATCACCCTCTTTTTCTTCATCCTTTTCTTCATCCTTTTCTTCATCCTTTTCTTCATCTTTTTCTTCATCCTTGTCTTCATCTTTTTCTTCATCCTTCTCTTCATCTTTTTCTTCATCCTTCTCTTCGTTCTTCACATGGTCCTCGCTCTGCGTGCTCTCATCTTTCTCATCATCCTTCTCTTCGTCTTCCTCTTCATCGTTTTCATATCCTTCGTCATCGTCGACTTTCTCTTCTTCCTCCCCTGTCTTGTCGTCCTCGTTCTCCTTTCCATCATCATCTTCCTTATCTTCTTCCTCTTCGCTTTGCTTTTTCTCTCCTTCTTTGCTGTCGTCCTCTTCTCCCAATTCCTTCTCCCTCACGAGTACAATTTCCTCCTCGAGTGAGTTTCCGTCTCCACTTTCTTCCTTGTCGTCATCCTTCTTGAGTGAGTCTTCTTCTCCGCTTTCTGCCTTCTCATCTGCATCGTCGTCCTCGAGTCCCTCGACCGGCTCCTTGGTGTCTCCTTCCTCCTCCGACGACTCTTTCTCCTCGTCGGCGTCTCCTTCTTTCTGCGTACGCGAGAGCTCAACAGGCATGCCAGTGATAATCTTGTGCGCACGAAACGGACAACATGGACGAAACGTGCGAAGAAAGAGACAAGGAAATAAGTGATGGCAAGAGAAAGATAAACTATGCAAACGAGTGCGCGGAACAAAAGCAGAAGACATTCCTAAGTGCATTCAGTCGGTGAAGCACAACGCCACGAATCTTTCGCTTGCTTGTGAAGTTGTGAAACAGAATCGGACAAGTGCAATCTTCGTGTTCGTGTGCGGATAAAAATTAAAAGAAATAATTGCCGAATAATGGCATTATCTTGACAGCGAAGTTTCAATGGATTTTTCACTTGTTGCGATATTTGGCATTTCTGCAGATAAATCTGCTACTGAATTGAATTTGAATCGTACCTGGAAGACTTCGTTGTTGAAGATAAACTTGGCTCGAACGTGACCGTCGGCAGCGTACTTGCAGCTGAAAGTTACCTCTTCGCCATCCTGCTTCGTCATGTCATCGAGTCTCTCGACCACAGGCTTTACTGCAATTTAAAATAGATACCTATGTATATAGATGCAAGTAAAATATATTCATTCCTTTGAAATCAATTCTAATCAAATTCTTAAAGATAACATGCCCTCCTTCATTCTACTCAAATAGTTTTGTCTTGAGCGGCCGCCTTTTCTCTGTTCTGAATACGAGAAACGAACGGAAGACTTGGAGTGTGGCGACGCGTTCGGCTTCTCCGATGCTGTTGATGGCGACGCACTTGTACTCGGCGGCGTCGGCGCCAGAGAGCGCGTTGATCACGAGCAGCCCATCGCTCACCGTGTACATGTCCGACTCCACGATTTCCTCGTTCTCCTGCAACGTTGTTCAGTTTTATTTACTTTTAAATGATAAAAGATAAAATTTTATATTATTTCAAAAGTTTTTTTGGCATTTCCTCAACAACTTCTATTTGGGTTACAGAAGCTAACCACGACTGAAGAGTTAGTGCGAGACTAATGTTTTTTGTTCAAAGAATGAAATAAAAAAAATTTTAAAGCAGGGGTGAAGTGCGAATGAAAAATATTAATATTATTATCGCAATAATAATAATAATAATAATAATGGATAGCGATAAGCGAGGGTAGCGGTAAAAATTTTGAAATGTTCACAGAACACCACCACAATAGGTTTATTATTTTCGTGATTACTCAATAGCCGTTTATTTACGTCGCTAGACATATACATTCATATACATACTACGTACTCCAGTAACTACAGTTCTACTTCTCTAGCTAAATGCGGAAAGGTGTAGAGAAAGAAGGATAAGAAGCTAAAGGTACGAGCAGACGAGCACAAATATAAAACAAACAAAAAAGAATATCAAACCTTATGCCCATACATCTTCTGCGTCTCTCCGTTCTAAATCGGATTTTTCCACTTATTTTGTCTTGCAATTAACATGGCACATCTTTGCATCAAACGACATCAAATGGTATAGGCTTGTGGTTCGCTTCTTTCCATTAGTGCCTATTCTCTTCCTGGTGTCGTCGCTGTTTGTCCCTTCCTTGTTGTTGCTTCTGCCGACCGCACACAATTTCAATATTTTCACATTCGACTGCTAGGCAATCGTGAGCTCTCTTGTTCTCCTGTATATTCCTCTCTTTCTCTCAGTTTCAATCTGTCTCTCTCATATTCTCTCTCTCTCTCTCTTTCTCTGCCATATCATCATGTTCCCGTCGATCAAGCGTGACTAGTTGCTGAGCTCTGCCAAGTCGAGCGTGCAAGAGGCGGCACTGAGGCCGCGTCTCCAATTGTGCGCATCAAATGCACGCCTTTCGTTTCCCTCTCCACGGGACAAGAAGCGCCAGAAGTTTATAGAAAAAAAATAAGAGAAAAGAGTGTCAATAACCACGCGTTCTGTTTTTGAAGGCCGTACACATTTTTGGAGGCGCATTCGAGCAGGAGAGAGACGGCGGGGAGCCGCGCATTGCCATCTGGCACGATTTAGGGGAGGGAGTAAGAGACAGAAAGGACGAGAGAGAAAGAGAGAGTAAAAGACAGAGAGAAAGTGGGAGAGCGCGACGCAGAGGAAAAGACGTCCAAGGTGATAACGATGTATGGGGCAACGCAGCGTGTATATCCTTGAATACTTTCTAAATCGTCGCTGACCCACTCGCTTCGTCCCCCCCCCCCTCCACCGCTCATGTCATTATCCCGCCCTCTCGTCCTCCACCTCTTTCGCTCTCTCCATGACTCCTTCATCCACTGTATTTGAATTTCTCTCTCTCCCTCTCTTTCCTATCTCTCTACCTCTGCTCTCCCCTTATCCCTCTATCTCTTTCTGTCCTCTCTCTCGTTCAGCTCCTTTTTCTGTTCTCAAGTACGACTATGGCAGAGAGCCGCACACATGCGGCATCGCATTTGCAGGACAAGTGATTGAAGAGAGAGTGAGAGAGGCAGAGAATGGAGAGTTAGAGAAGGAAGAGATCGAGAGGGCGAAAATGAAGAGATTGGATGCCTTGGAGCATGTAGCAGGTGGTGGGCGCACCCAGTTCAACCCAATCCGTCCGGGCACAAGGTGCAAATTTGATGAGAGGGAGAGAGCGCGAGAGAGGGAGAAAGAGGGAGAGGGAGAGAGAGGTAGAGAGAGCGAGAGAGAGCGAGAGAAAGTGAAAGAGAGAGGCAGAGTGAGAGAGAGAGAGAAAGAGAGTTACAGTTGGAGGAACTATATCGGATGTTGATATATACCAAGAAAGCAAAATAAATCGTCACGGTGCACATAAAAGCTGTAAAGCCCATTTTGAAATTCGTGAAGGGCTCATTGACTATATTATTTCCCTCGATGATTCGAGACCTTGGCGAATTGGTATGCAATTTCAAGTAGAAAAAAAGACAGGAAGATCTCAACACTCAGTATTGCCCTATTAAATAAGCAATCCGAGGGTTACTTCCTAGATTAGGCTAGAACGAGAGGTATTATTTATCGGCTGGCACGAAAAGCAACCTGCATATGCCCTGACAACATTTCGCAATTTTTCATGATGTTCATGATCCCAGTTCAAAATTAATCTGAGCCTCGTTATCTGACAAAGTCCACTCGCTTGTCTTGCAGTTGACAGTCCTCGATGCCCTTAATTTGGGATATTAGACGCTCTTGTTATTCTCACGCCGTCCCTCGATCTCCCGCAGCTTCCGCAATCTCGAGGTGTGTAGGTCTCATCTGCATACCTGGTGTCCCTTATTCTCCTCTCTCTCTCTTTCTCTGCCACTCTCTCTCTCTCTTCTCTGACACGTCATATCCAATCAGATGCATCTCCACTCAAGCGTGCAGCCCGGGCCAGAGATGGCCATCATCCGTCTCCTTGACCAGCCATATCACCAACCGTTCGCGAGGCACTGCGTGCGCGAGAGTGATTGTAAGCGAAGAGAGAAGTGAGAAAGCGAGTGTGAAGAGATGGAGATGATGAGTCATTTAGAGAGTGAGGGGAGAGAAGGAAGATAGAAGGAAAGGGAAGAGAGCCTCATCGTTCTCTCGATCGCTCCTCTCCACTCGGTCAGCCTCGACTCGCGTGAGTCTGCTGCCAGTTACATCACACCATTGCGTGATAAATAATGCAAGACGCATCATAATGTGACACTTTGCATTCATTCTCAGTCAGTAATGAAGATTTCGGGAAGGACTGATTGTGAGAGAAAGAGAGTTCTCAGTATAGATTCACTCCTTTCTGCATTGGCATGCAGAGCTGTTGCTCTGTTTCCTTTCCCGTCTCCGGCCATGCCGTTTGACTCATCCACTGCTTGTTGCACCGCAAGCGATATTACTCATGAATGGAGGAGAGGAACCTCTTTGGTCAGAAGAGGACCATGAATGGGGAGGGCGAGGAAGAGAGGGCGAGAGTGAGCATTTGGAATACGACACTCCTATGTACATATACATGTGTTTGGCTTATATCCAAATGGGCTGAGACAAAAGAGAGAGTCCACCGCTCGTCGGCGGTTGACATTGGAAATATGATAGCGAGAGCGCCTTTTCAGTAGCAGGCAGCACGTATGGCAATCGAGGAACAATGACCGCGCTGCAACTTTCTCATGCGAGAACGTGCTCTCTGGCGTTCCCGGAATGCTGTAATCCCTCCCAAATGCCTACTCTCTAACCGTTTGTGCTCCCAGCTTCGGTCTTTCAGAGTAATTTGCCTCCTGCATTCACCAAGTGAGCACGCTATATGTCTTTGTAGGAGCAAATGTGTAGCTGAACGTAAGGGAGAGATGGAGGATAGCAAGAGAAGGATACAGAGACAGAAATAGATGAAGAGAGCGAGGGAGAGAGAACGAGAGAGTGAGAGAGATAAAGAGAATAAAATACGACGAGAGAAGCGGAAGCAGCCAAGATCATTCAAAATTTATAATAGCGTAGTGCACTGCTAACTCCCTTTTTCTGTGCTAGATGACGGCTTTTCTCTAGTGAGTGGCACAATGCGCGAGGAGTAACTCTTCCCCCCCCCCTCCACACCTAATCGGCCAGAATTGTATGCATGAATTTGTAGCGTGCTTCATCGCAGAAGCGACATTTTCACTCATGCTACTCCTCTCTCTCTTTCTCTCTATTCTCTCTGCTCTCTTCCCTCGTGCTATCTTTCACTTCTGAAGGCCAATTGCAATCGGCAGAGCTCGCTACAATATTTCATGTACAACTATGCATGAGCGTGTGTACAGACTACAAGCTTGCAGCCTTCAACAACAAAAAAGCATGCGCAGCCTATCATCAGCTAGATCCTTTTGACGGGCAATTCAGTAATGCAGATTGTAAATGTCTTTTTTAACAAGCATACGAAGCTATGGTTTTAAAGACTAAAGAAAACAGGAATGCCAACTGACAGCCACTTTGAACCATTTGTAGGTCGGCTTCGGCTTGCCGACGGCCTGGCACTTGAACTGCGTGGCCTGACCTTCGTAGCCGATGCTGCCCTCTGGCACGTCGAACACAGTGATTGTTGGGCGCGCTGAAACAAACGGTAGAAGTCGATCAAAAATTGGAAAACCTTGGAAAAGAAAGTGTGTCAAATCGAGTAAGAATATACATAGAATAGGCTTAAGCAAAGAAATAATCCAATTTTAAACAACTGAATAGAGACATACAGTAAGCCGTGACATTAATGGCGAGTGTCTCGAAGGAGGAGTGAAGCGCGGCGTTGCAGAGGTAGATCCCGTCGTCTTTCTTCGCGTCAAAGTGCGGAATCACAAGTACTTGGTTGCCATCCTTGAAGTCGTAGTCACGAGTGCTGGCTAAAATTTTTCTGACTTTTTTTGCCACTTTTAATAAGCAATTACCCGAAATTTTCCAACATACATGTTTGATCGCAAGTATAATTAGTAATATATGATGCTGCTGTGCAAGAATTCCTTCGCTCAATTGGTTCAATAATTTATTGGCCATGAAATGTCTCTGTTTATTTAGCAGAACAGTAGTGGAACTTGCCAACTCTGCTTCGAAATCTCAAGAGTTGCTCAAACAATTGCGCGACGGCTTACTCAAAGCTGCTCCGTTCCGTGTTGCCTCGAACTCAGTTCCCTCTGTCAGTATCTCTGTTGTGCCAGATGTATAATGCGTACGATTGCAGCCTTCAATCCTAACACGTAGCAGCGCGGGATTGGTCAAAGGTATAGGGTGAGAAGAGAGGAGCATACATAGGAGATGTTTACATACGCACTTGACAATGTGTGTAGACATAGCGGACTTTGAAATGCCCATAAACCAGAGATGCCCCATGGTGTGAAGTTTTATATCATTCGACAGGAAAGAAGCACACACGAGTGTTTTTTCCGTTTCTCTATACGAGTAAGGCACCATGTCTACATGCTAGTGTCTCCAGTTTTCCGACATCTTGCTAGTAGCAAACTAAAGTTTGATATCCAAGCCAAGAATAGCCAGGAAATGCGGTTTGATGGGCCATAGTAGACTTGTTGTTGGTGGTGACAGAGAGAGAGAGAGAGAGAGAGAGAGAGGGAGAGAGAGAGACAGGCACACTTGAGAGGGAGTCTAAATTGCGAGCCGGGTGCTGGTGGCGTCAGCGAAACGTCCGAATCGGATTACCAAAAGAAGAGCCGGACCCTCGGAGAGAGGCAGAAGTGGCATTCGGCCGCGGAAAAGCACCTGTTCTCGGTGTCTAATCGTAGTATTTTTGAGACCTCAGTATGACAAGTGGTTTCATTCTAAGAACAAAGACCCGAATTTAATAAATGTGATATCTCACTCAAAAAAGAGATGTTTCATTCTATGAACAAAGACCCGAATGCAATAAATGTGATATCTCACTCCTCCCCCCCCCTCCATCTTCCTAGTAAATCAGCAAGCAATCAGAAAATCGCGCAGATGCTGCTTTATTCTTGAGCTTCTTCGTCGTCCTCTTTCCATTTCCAAAAGTCGCTGCTTATGTCTCATGAGAAGTGTGCGCCATCTCCAATTACTCTGTCCATAAACGGCCGGCAAGTCGCTCCAGATGGTTCTCATTCTCTGCCACCCGGAGCCCTCTTCAATCTCATCGCCCTATCCCAAACTGTATTTTGCATTATGCCCGGCCTCCCTCCATTCCTCTAATCCTGACCTGCTTGACCCCTTATCGTACGAGCCTCTTAGATCGCCCGTCTCTCTCTCTCTCTCTCTCTCTCTCTCTCTCTCGCGTTCAATGTCTCTCCTCGTGGGGAGAGATCTCATCTCCACTCTTCAAACCTTCTCATCTTCTATGTCGCCCAGATCAAACATTCTGCCATACGGCTAATACATACTTGCTCTGATTTTGTTTCCCATTTTTGCCCTTTTATCTCTGAGTCTCTCTTTCTGTCTCTCACTCTCTCTCTCCATTCTCTAGACCCTCCCACTATATCTGGAACCTTCCGAACATGATGAACTCGATGCCGCCCTGCAATCGCATGAGCAGAGATTAGGTAGTCGGACACTCTCTTTTACTGCGCAGCTGCCACACTCGTTCAGAGGAAGGCAGAATACGGAAGGAAGAAAAAATCAGACACAACATTCGAATGCCTCGTAGGTCGCGAAGAGAAAATAAGAATCTTCTCCTCACAATCAAAACTATTCACTACCGGCCATCAAGTAGTGCATTTTTATTCCTTCCTTGACGCATTGAAACTGATGAGAAGAGTGCAATTCGATCAGCCTTTGTAATGCTGCCAAGAGTCGGAAGGTTCTTTCAAACTGTCCTATTTCACAACTCGTGGAAGGCATGAGGATTTCGCTCCGGCTGCTCCGTGGTGAGCAAGTGAGATTTCGGCAATCGCCCGTCTGTACTGCAGCGCACCGGTCCTGTCGTCTACTCCCTCTCTCTCTTTCTCTCTCTCCCTCTATCTATCTTTCTCCATCTCGCTCTTTCTCGCCGTCTCTCTTTCTCTCTCTGTGTCTCACACAGCCTCACTCTTTTCTTTCTCTCTATCTTCCTATCTCTGCGCTTCTCTTCACATTCATCCAAGTCTCTCCGTCCATAATCCACCGGGTAGCTTTGGAGACGACAGACCAGTCACATGATAACGAGCGGACAAGACACCGAATTAGAGAGAAGAAGGCGCCGAGGACAAGTCATGCAAATTAGGCTTGAGAGTGTCGAAGAAGAAGACAGAGTCCAGAGAGAGATGTGTGGAGACTTCTCATGGCCAGAATTGTTACAAAGATGGGAAATTCCAGTGCCAAAGGTATGTACATATACGGTTAGGGAAGACTGTGTATGCACATGATCTCTTTTTTAAATTTTTTTTTTGTTTTTGAATATTCGAAAATCACTCTAAATTATTTCGACTATTCAAAACTCTGTTTAATTAATAAATATATATTTTACGAACTTTCTCCTAGCGTGGCTCCGTTGTGCTGCCAGAAGATCTCGACGCCCTCTTCCGCGTCGACCTTGCAGACGATCTCGGCCGTCGTGCCGTCCTCGGGATGCTGCTCTGGCTTCGGGTCGACAAACTCGGGCGTCTCTAGAAGATAACGATGATCAGAAATGAATTGAATTGATTGATTATTCTAGTTAACACCACTACTTCTCATTCTTTTTGAACCTATTTAGACCCTTGGTCATTGCCTTAGTTGTACGAATCTTTCCAAAGAACTGATCTCCAAATGTCCACCCATATCGGTGTCATGTGCTGAGAGAGAGTTTGAGTGACACTCTCGCACTGTGAGTGGTCATGGATCGGCCACTTGAGAAAGCTAGAGCCATATGCCATGATTGAAGTGAATATCAGAAGCCAATCAATATTGAAAGCGATGAGATATCGATAAAGCCCAGTGTCGTGTGGCAAGAAGTGCCATCATTGCTGACCCTCTTCACCTCGTCACTTCTCCTCTACCTGCTGCCTCAAGTAGCTTCCTTCATCAGTCAAAAGGAATGAGCTGCAAGGAGAGAAGGAGACAGAGGTAGAGAGAGAGAGAGAAAGAGCGTGGAGAGAGACAAGGAAAACGAGAGTGTGAGAGACGAGGAGTGAGAGAGATACATAGACCGATTGCTCTTGACTTCTTCTACTGCTGCTTCATCCTCTTGCCCTCTTCCATCGAATACCAGAAAGAGTGTTTGCCGTTTGCTCCGATTTTTTTTTGCCTTCTCTATCACTTGATGATTTGAACTTTGGGATCGAAAAAGAGTAGTAAGGAGTACTTGCCACTGGAGTATTTGACTCGGTGACTCTCTCCCACACCAATCATTTCCAAGGTTGTCAACGAGAGTTCAGGCATAGGGACTGCCGACTCAAGAGCTAGGAAAGGACAATTGTCCCTCTGGGACTCTCGAAGGTTATGACTGCACTTTCTTGTCTCTCTCTCTCTCTCTCTCACTCTTTCTTTCCCTCTTTCCCTCTAGATGTCTCTCCGCCTCCTCTCTCTTCTTACCATTAGCATCTCTTTCACCTAGATACTCTCTCTCTCTCTCTCTTTCTCTGGTAGGAGCGGCGTCCCCCTCTTCCATACCGGATGCCGGGTGGTTCGCCGCTCATCATATGTCGCGGGCGCCGTTCCCGAAAAAGGGAGTGCAGCCTCACAAAAGCCGCCTGCTCTCTCTCTTTCCTCTCCTCACACCCTAATTAGCTGACCGACCGGCCTTCAAATCGAAACAATATCTCGACTGATTGCTCGCGAAGGATCCGGCGATTGCGACTATGAAAAGAAGGGAGTGCATGAAGAAAGAGAGAGAGAGAGAGAGAGAGAGAGAGAGAGAGAACGGAGAGCTTGGACGAAGAGAGTCTACGAGGACGAAATAGAGATAGAGAAATAAAGATGGAAGGAAGAGATGCGTAGAGAAGGAGCAGAGACAAGAAGACGACAAATCGCAAAAGACTGAAGCAAATGCATGGGGTGCGAGAAGTGGAAGGAGACCGCAACAAGGGGGACATCTCCGTGAGTAGCCTTGTACCCTAATGCGATCCATCATGTTTTGAATGCAATCAAGTGAGCTAAAAGGGAAGAGATGCATCATCCTCAAGGATCTTTCGCTTTCTCTCTCTGATTGTGCCAATCATGCAACTTGCATCATACTATGTCTTTGGCATTCGGCCAGGCATGACTAAGAAGGATACGAACGAATTAGAAGTTCCGAGACGAGGCAAAGAGAGAGAGAGAAAGAGGGAGGAAGAAAGAGAGAGAGAAAAAAAGAGAGAGAGAAATGAGAGAGAAGGAGAGAGAGAGAGGTAGAGAAAGAGAGAGAAAGAAAGAGAGAGAGAGAGAGAGAGAGAGAGGAATCAAGAAAGAAAGCGAAATGCGCGGGTCACTCTTAGTGTCATTGCAGCGTAAACTCGGTTTCAACTCCTCATCCCTGCTCCCCCGACCCGCTTTGTCATGCCTAACCCTGACTGGCATCAAGAATAAGAAGGACGAATGTGCGCAGGTGGCTGGCAGCAGAAGGAGCTTATCCTCCTTCCTTTTCTTCTCATTTATTCCATTTCCATTTCTGCTACTTTCTAAGTATCTTTTTTCTTCTTCTTTTTCTTTTACTCTTCCCATTCTTTCGCTCTTCTTCCTCAGGGCTAACAATGTACACACTGCAAGACGCAACCGATTATTTTCAAAAATACGACTACTTTGGAAAGGTCTATCAAGTACTCCGCTTCCAATCCTTCCGGAATGAACTTGCGAGCTCCTTAATAAATCGCTCTTTTTGTGCATTAGCTGAAATATGAGGAGTTTAAAAAATAAGGAAAGTGCAAGAGAAAGCCTAGATAGAAAAAGAGAGCGAGAGAAAGATAGAGATAGACAGAAAAGAAGAGCTAGAGAGGAAATAATAGACAAACAGATAGATAAATAGAAAGACATAGAGAGATGAAGAGAGTGAGAAAGAGAAATAGAGTGAACTACCATATGGACACTGTCAATCATGGCACGCGCCACTTACGCGATCACATTTGTCGGCGTCTGCTATTCTTAATTTTCTCGCTCTCTCGCTTGTTCTCTCTTTCTCTCTCTCTCTCTCTCTCCCTCTCTCTTCTGTTTGTCTATAACTCTCTCTATTCGCCTTTCCTTTTTTAGCCTCTGTCTACCTCTCATATTGCCTGCTCTTTTTCCATACCCCTAATTTTTCGTCGCTCATTCGTCTAATCGCCACCTAAGAAGCGCGCATGCCCCTCTCCCCATATGTCTGGTCAGTCTTTTTTCTCTCTCCTTCCTCAATCTCTCATTTCGCTCTCTTCTCTCGTTTTCTGTCTCTTTCTCTCTTTCTCTTTCCCTAAGCACCGAGTGTTTTTAGAGCGATTGCGCGGTCATCCCACAGGAAAAGCCAGCGGATTGCCTCGGATTAGCGTTCCAGATCTTTACGCCCCATGGCTTGAATGCTATATGGACGTAAAAAGGGAGTATTGCCTTTTTTAATGGATTTGCTGACCTTTCGAATTCCTCGCTGGGCTTATTATGACTAGAATGAAATTTATTGCTCTATTTAAGCCAGGAAAGCTTTAATTATAGTGCCACAAGATGCGTATGCCCCTTTCTGAAGAAGAGGCTCGTGAAAATAGAAATATGTAAAATTTGAGCCCCTTTTAACGTTACTGTCACATATTTATGAAATGAAAAAAAAACAATAAAGACGATGAAACTGAGAATGAGATATTTGAACTGACTGATAAAGTTGATGCTGGCGTTGGCGTACTTGGTCTCGGCGTCAATCTTGGCCTGGCAGGTGTAGAGGCCCCCATCCGGCTTCCGAGCCCGAACGATCATCAGCTGAGAGCTCATCGGCTTCTCGATCGTCATGATTCTGGAGAATGTTTTTAGTCATTACTATTAAGTTAATTGTTTTCACAAATTGGCAAACAATAATAGCAGCTCGGAAACAGGTGTATTAGAGCTGTCCCTTACTGTAATCACATTTATGCATAAATTCATTATAAATTACATTGTAATTGGTTTAAAAAATGGTCAAAGATGGAAAAACAAAGGAAGAAGAAAAGTTGGAAAGAGTCTAACCGGCCATGCCGAACGATTTCGTTGTCCCTGAGCCAGTCGACGCGGACATCGCTGGCCGTGCCTTCGTACCCGTCGACTTGGCAGACGACGAGAAAGTTCTCGCCGACCTTCCGATTCGATAGCTGCGCGCCCGACGGCAGCAGCTTCAGCTCCCAGCCTGTAGAAAGCACGCACACGTAATTTATTTGTTTTATATATTATTTTTTAATTTTTTTTCCCTTTCGAAATATCTCTACCATTTTATTTACATTTTATTATAATGACCGTATTAGAGCTCACAATAAGTCACGTCATATTAGCTTATTATTGACGGAGCCATTATTTGGAGTTTGCCATGTCAATTGTGTTATCAAAGGCGCATTTGTTTCTTTTGAATTTTCTTGATGGATTTTCACTAATTTGCGGCATCAACAACATGAATTTTGTGTGGTTAAATTTTGCATCTCTGGCAGTCGTTTTCTCTCTCTTCCTTTTCATCATCCTTTTTTTCAGTCTAAAGCTCTCGATAGCAAAGCTCCTCGACGATGATGAATTGCACAAGGATTCTGCACATCAGCTACTGGAAAAGGCAAGAGATAAATGGTAGGAATGGAAAGTGAGGGAGGAAGGAGAGTGAGGAGAGAGAGGGAGGAAGAGTTAAAAGTGAGTGAGTCAGAGAGGGGATAAGAGAAAGAGAGTAGCCTGGCACTAAGATCTTCCTTTTGTGGAACAAAGACCACCCGTTGAGAAGCAAGTAGTCTCTGTCTCTCTTTCTCTTTCTCGCTCTCTGCGCCTCTCCATTAGCTGCTCATTCTCTCTGGTATTTACTCCCTTTCTCTTTGTTTACCTCGGCCAGGTTCGCCTTCTTTTGTTTCCTCACCAACATTGTTCATCTCTCTTTCCTGCCAACTCTGAGTCTTTGTATGCCATGCAATCTCCCACTCTATCGCTTCGGTATGAAGGCCTTCGTGGATAATTGAGATGTTTCCTACATTTTTCTAATATTACAGCAGCGAATTCAGGGATAAGACAGCCATATCATGTACTACCCGGGATCGCCGTTAAGACAATCCAATCTCCACTCTTAAATCGGGAAGGTCGTTTGTCTAACATAACAAATGATACAGATGGTTATCTCCGTCTCGGATATCTATGAGACCTTCTGACATCGAACATTTATATCATGATTCACCACGCTTCCGTGTTCGAAAGTTCAGCACGAAGTGCAAACCTTTAGTAGGGCAGTTTATTACGTTGACTTTTCAAGTACAGAATGTATCGGCTCTCAATTTTTATCTATATCTCTGTCACTCATTCTCACTCTCTCTCCCTCTCCATCTCTAGTTCAATGTCACTCTTTCTCTCTCTCTCTCACTCCATCCCTTTTGCCCAAAATGGACGTACAGATATATAATATTTTCGTCCATTCTGCTTGACAGATTCAGCCGGCGAATTTGGAAAAGTTGACATTTTGTCGCCTTCAGAAAGCTGCTGGGCCGCTGCACTGATTCTCTGTGCAGCCTTTCTAACGCCTCGAATCTCTCTTCCTTGACCGCGTAATCTCCCCTTCGCTCTCTGGACAGGACTTTAGCCCCAGAACTCTCTAAAAGTTCTTCTCTTCTCCTCTCTCCCTCCTTTGCTAGTTACTTGATTTGCCTTCTCTCGACAACACAGCTTCTACTTGTGCACAAGAGTGCTCATACCATAGGGCAGAGCTCTCGGGAAGCGAGTGCGCTTCATCACTGAGATATCTCTCCTTTCTTTCTCTCTTTCCTTCTTACTCTCTGTCTCTTTTCTGTCTCTTCATTCTCTCTCGCTATCTCTCTCTTGCGTTGAAGTGTTTTATACCAAAACTGTATGGGGGGTGTAGATAAATGATGATTGTGATTGTGTAGAGAAGGGTGCTCAGCCCGTCTGTCCTCCTCCAGGGCATAACATATCGTCCACGGGTAACACACAGACAGACACAACAAGTCAAGTGTTTGGCGAGAGAAAGCGGGCGCTTCTGCCTTCACTGAAGTCTAGCAGCGGCCGCCAGTCAAGGGGTGTCGTCCCTTGGCCGACGCGAAAAGGACGTTTGCGCAGAGATGGAGAGAGAGATTTGGACAGAGTGAGAGAGAGATAGAGTAATAGAGAGAGATTAGAGGGAAAGAGAAAAAGAGAGATAGACAGATAGAGAGAAAGAAGCTTAGTCACATCACCATCGTGCACTTTGCGGGCACGTCGCGGGGCAAACTTTGGAGTGTGCGCATACCAATATCTCCCCGGTCTAATTGTAATCTGAATTCTGAATAAGGATGGATGCAGCAACAAGCTGGTTGTGAGAGATATCTTAGCAAACCTTGTACTCCCTCTTTCTCTCCTCCTCTCTTTCACTCCCTCTATCTCTCACTTCTCTCTATTTCCACTTTGCTTTCTCTCTCTCTCCCTCTCTCTCCAACTACTTTCTCTCTTTCCTCCTCTTCATTACATCTCCACATTGCCTCTTTTAGCGCGAGAGTCGAATTAGTTTCAATGTTTGCAACACGAAAATTGGATGTTTTTTGTTGCCTCTGCTAATCCTGGAGCCTGGCGTAGGGAAGTATTCAACAACTTTTTTATCCCTCTGGACGCTGGAGACAGGCTCTTCGTGGAGGGGGAGCTCTGGAGAATAAGGGAAATTTTCGAGACACAACTCATCAGTCGGCCAGAGTCCCGAGAAGAAGAAAAAATTGACTCTCCCAATTACAGGCCGCAAACGGATGTGTTGCAATGTTCATGGCGAGAACCAGAGCATGAAGTGGAGATGAGATGTACGAGGGTGATCAGTGAGATCAGAACGGGATTCGGTATAGTTAGAGGGGGAAGAAAGAGAGAGAGATATTGAGAAGGTTAAAGAGACAGAGAAAGAGAGAGAGGGTTAAAGAGACACAGAGAGAGAGAGTGAGAGAGAGACGAAATTAGCTAAGAAAGACGACACAGCCCTACTAGAATGCGTGCGGGGGGGGGGGGCGAACACCGCCCGAGAGGCCCCTCGGGATGGCCTCGTCCGCATTGTCTTTATCCTCTCCGTTCTGCGAAGGAGTCTGCGGCAATTCCATTGCTGGAAATTGTGTAATGAGGAAGTGTGCAAGTGACAAACAGGCAGAGAAAAGAGGAGAGATTTAATGAATGAATACAACATCTTGGAGCATATTGGATTGTCAGGAATATTCTATAGTATTCCTAGCTAATTATGAGCGTACAAACTTCTTTCAACTTCTTTTTTTTCTTTTTTTTTTTTGGAAATAGCAGCACGATTTTCGCTCTTTTTCTCTGTCTTCTATTCCTCTTTCACTCTCCTTCCTTTCACTTGCGCTCTCTCTCTCTCTCTCTATGTGCTCCTGGTTGTTAGGTGCGGTAAAGTCGCCAGGATGGACCTCCTCATCCCTTCCCTGGTTGGGGCCAGGTGCCAAATTGGCAGTCGCTTGCAAGGCAGTTGTAGTGCGGCCACAGATTTGGCCGGGTAGTGGCGAGAGGTCGGCGCCAGGCATGAAAACGATAGAGGCTTTCGTTCTCTGCTATTCTTCATCTCTCTCCTTATGTCTCGTTCTCGCTCTCTCTATCTCTCTCTTTCTCTCTCTCAATGAGATGGAGAGAAAGACAGCTAGAGAGGCACGCTGATTGTTACAGGCTGGCGTCAAACCTATCTCTATCTTCTCTCTCTCTCTCTCTCTCTCTCTCTCTCTCTTCTCTCTGCCTCTTTTGTTTCTTGTACCCTTTCTCATCATAGAGCAGTACACACATATGAATTCAAATGTGGACTACGTGGTCTGGGTGCTGCAACCTCTTTTTTCTATAGTTAGCAGAGCACTGCTTACGGCCCTCTCCTGCACGTCCATTCATATTCATGTACACAGGTAGGCACATACAAAACCACTGATTTCTACATCTCCTCACGCGACGTCTGTAATTCAAGGAGTACAGAGAGAGAGAGAGAGAGAGAGAGAGAGAAAGAAAGAGCGAGAGAATTGGAGAGAGCGAAGGAGGGAAAGAGGAGTAGAGTAAGAATACCGCCCTCCAGCAGATTCCTCAACTGGCATACTACGCTAGACCCTTCCAATCTATCATGCGAGACTGCCAGCCACGACCAATCTCATTCTTGCCGGACTTCCCATATACTCAATTTCTCCACATCGCTCATTTATCATACATTTCTCTCTCTCTCTCTCTCTCTTCCATGTCGTGTCTCTCTCACAACTGAGTGTCACCAGCTTCACGTCAATTTTTTCGTAAACATTAAATTCGTATTTTATCTGTCGCTTTCTCCTCTCTCAGTCTCTCTCTCTTTCCCCTATCTCTCTCATCTTCTGTCAATCCTTCCCTCCCTCCTCTTTCTCTCTCGCACTTCTCGCTTTCTCTCTCGCTCCAGTGCCCTTTCCGTACGATCGGACAAGCCAATTCTGTCGCACTGAAAGATGGCCCGGATGAAACGGAGAGGAGCAGAGTTGCCTTCTCTCGCACGCCCCTACACATCGGCAATACCCTCGACCTCGTCCATCGTTATCAGGACATCACAGAGCATGAGACAGACAAGGAGAGAGATACTTAGGAAGTGAGATGGAGAGAGTTAGACAGATAGAGCGAGAGAGAGACAGAGACAGAGCGGGCGAGAGAAGAAAGAGGAAAGAGTTAGAGAAAGTACTTCATGCGATGGAATAGTTTGATATCGCTGCGTAGTGCACGAGTGCTATCAAAAAAGATCAGGAAGGGAAACAAAGATACTTCAGAATAGTAAACGGACCAATGATGTTTGCCGCAGATTGGCACACATCTATGTAACAATAAGAGAAAAAAGGCTGTAAATTTTTATACGTCATACCCCTTCCCACTCCTGTATCGGTCCCTCTAAATACATCAGCCCGTTTAGGCCGCGATTCCAAGTCGGTTGGCTACTGCATTAGCATTACGTGCGTGCACTCTCTTGTCGCTCCGGAACAGTGCACCGTTTATTTGGACAGTGCTTGCTCCTGCTTCTCATTCTCTTTCTCGCTCTCTCTCTCGCTCTCTCTCTCAGGCTTTCTCTTCTATGTCTCACGCATTCTGAGGCGAGAATGGATGAAAAAATGGCGTCAAGGAGAACGTAGATAGAGAGAGAGAGAGCTCTTGTTTGCGAGACTAAAGGAATGAAGGATAGAGGCTTTTGGATGCGAGTGCAGGGCATCATCAGCAGTCTCTTAGGGTGGAGATGAGGCTAATAGTGCGTGAGGAAAAAAACAGCAGAACACAGAAAGAGAGCGAGAGAGGTTAGAGAAACAAAAAGGGAATGATAGTGAGAGAGGTTAGAGAAACAAGGATGGAAAGACATGAGAAAACGCAAGTGTGCATCCAGGAGCACATGCAAGAGAGGTCGCATTGCGCAACTACTGGAGAAGGAGTGGCCAGGTTGCCTTTGCCTGTGCCGTCTTCCATCATTCCAACAGAGATAAAGAGAGAGAGAGAGAGAGGGAGACAGAGGGAGAGAGAGAGATAGGGAGAGAGAGGGAGACAGAGGGAGAGAGAGAGAGAGATAGGGAGAGAGAGGGAGACGATGAAGGTTGGACAAATGGAGAGAGAGTGCTTGCCAGGGAAAGAGGGAAAGGTGTGCAGTTAAGGAGAAATAGATTAAACTTACGCATTCATAAAGCATTTGCTAGCGAAAAGCATGCCAAAGATCGGAAAGAAAACAAGCAGATTCCCTGTGGAATTCTCGATATGCCTCATTCTGAAGAACTCAAAAGCTCAAAAAACGCACTTTCTCTTCTCTCCCGTTCTCTCTCTCTCTCTCTCTCTCTCTCTCTCTCTCTCTGCAACCCGGGAATGTCATCAGCGAGAGGAATCATTCGAGGAAAGAGTGCTGAAAAGTCGATGCCATGAAATGTATGCGCATGCAGAACATCTCACAAAAAGCTTTCTAAAACCAACTTAAAGACGTTTGGGAAATGCCTGCATTAACTGCTATAATATAAGGAACTTCATACATGATTTGTTGCGTGTTTTCCCCCGTCGCACTATACAGCCTCTCTCTCTCTCTCTCTCTCTCTCTCTCTCTCTCTCTGAGTAACTCTATTGCAGGCACGATTGCCAAACGGGCTCGGAATGCTATCGTTGGCTTTAGAATGAGGGGATTAAGTTGGCGAGAAAGGGCAGAAAGAAGAGCTTAGAGGTAGAGAGGAATTCTGGGCGTCTTTTGTGGAGAGCTTAGAGGTAGAGAGGAATTCTGGGCGTCTTTTGTGGAATAGCCGAGCGCTCAAACATATACCATGTAGCTTGAACTTTTTATATTTTATTTTCTATCTTTTCGCTCCTTCTTCTTGTCAAGTAATCTCCGAACTTCGCTACCCGGTTAACATCATTGCTGCACATTTTCAACATGGCTTTTCTTGCGCGGATGCTAGAAGAGGAAAATCATGTTAACGAGAGAAACGACGAGGAGGGTTGTGGGAAGGAGAAGAGAGAAAGACAGTGGCAGTTGATGAGGGAGATAGAGAGGGGGGAAGGAGAAATAGAGTAAGAATTGAGAGAGTGCGGACAGCTTCCTCTTTCTCACTCTCTTTCAAGCTTGTCGTCTTATTCCGAGGCGCGTGCCAAGAGAAACATGGGTTGCCAGCCAATTTTTTGCATGCTCTCTTTTTCTTTATTTCTCAATCGCTCTCTCTCTCTCTCACTTTCTCTCTCTTTCTCATTCTACCACACATAAAAACATTGATTGCATATTTGGATGTGAGAGAGACGTCGAAGGAGTAAAAGAAGAAGCAATAAGTGAATCGGAGTCTTCAGAACAGCACTATATAAGGTGAAAAATTAAGTCACACCTTTCTCTTTAGCGTTTGTATTTTACATTTCGTCTTACTCTCCCCCTCGCACTCTAACCTTTTATTCTTTCTTTCCTCTCTCTCTCTCTCAAAATATTCTTTCTTTCCTCTCTCTCTCTAAATAACCTCTGCTGCTCCTCCCTCTCTGTTATCTCTCTGCATGGTTTTCGCACATCCTGCAACTTTTTACTCTAACTGCCACGTCGCCTCTCCGTCCCAGTTAGATTATCCGTTCTATTTTCGCAGCTTGCTCAGGAAGAGCCACTTTGCAGCCGTCGGTTATTTTGCCAGCAACACAGCAGCGCTGTTCTTTTACATACATTGTTGAACGCCACAAAAAGAAGATCGGAAAGTCGAAGAGAAGAGTAGTTGAGGAAGTGCGGCAAAGATAAACAGAGATAAGGGAACAAAAAGAGGGTGGTAGTGATGATTTGGGCGAAAGGTGGCAAGGAAAGGCGGCAATGACTGGAGGGTAAGAGAAAATCGGATGGAGAAAGACAAAGAGAGATAGAGAGAGAGAGAGAGAGAGAGAGAGAGAGAGAGAGTAAGAGTTGCGATGGATCGTTAGATGACTAACCGCTCGCGATTGTGGCGACAGCGGCAAGGAGGAACAGAGGCAGCCGAAGCATGACTTCTTCCTTCTTCCCTGACAGATCTGAGAAGAAAGATCAAGGGAAGAAGGAGACGGAGGAGGAAGGCAGAGAGAGGTACGGTCGTTTGCCCACTAAAAATAAAGTTAATAAACAATGCGTATTAAAGTGCAATATGTGCTCAGAAGTTAGCCAATCGTACAAGAGGCGATAGAAAGGCAAGACAAGGGAATGCCGCGTGAGGAACGCGAATTGAGATAACAATATCACTTTGATACGGAATAGAATAGAGAGAGAAACAGAGAGAGAGAGAGAGAGAGAGAGAGAGAGAGAGAGGAAAACAGAGCGAAAGATGGAGCGAGAGAGATATAGAGAGAGTAAGAAAGAGAGAGAGAGATGGAGAGAGATAGAGTGAGCGAATCTTTAGTTTTGTACTCGGAACGAAGAAGGTAGCTTCTGGGCCAACTTGCCCTCCTCCCCCGTCTCGCTCTCCTCACGCAGTCGACCGCTCAAGTCGGATGAGGAGGAGCAGAGGAGAGCGGCCGCCCCTTCTCACTCCTTCCATTCTCTCTCTCTCTCCCTCTTTCTTTCTCCAGCCGTCTCTCTGATTCTCTCGCTCTCTCAACACACACTTTCTCTCAATGCTCCGCCCATAGCCAAGAAAGGAGGGGGGCGCGGTCAGCACACGCTCACACACGTGAACACGACCTCTGGCCATCGGGTGCGTGTCATAAGAATGGAGATTTGAGGAAGGGCCATGAGAACAGTGGATTGATGCGTTCTTCAAGAAGAATGCAATAGAAGCTATCGAGGAAAATGAACATCCAGTCAGGCATTCCTTGCCGGAATAATGACGAATAATGGAGAGTGAATGAGTGAGAGAGACTGAGAAGGCTGACTGTAAAAAAAAGTGATGCACATCGAGATGTGGCAAAAGAAATTCAGAGAGAGGGAGAGAAAGAGAGAGATTAGCTAGAGAGAAAGAAAGGGAAGGAAAGGGAGGGTGATTGGTAGAGAGAAACAAAGAGAGAAATAGTTAATGAAAGGAGTGCAAGAGTATGTGATAGAGAAAGAGAGAAAGACAGACTGAGGAACCGCGAGAAAGTAAGCAAATGACGCGTGTTGCAACACAGTGTCCTCCTCTCCTCACTGAAGCAACACGTTCGGCTTTCGGTTCAGCCAAGGAGAAGCTGGCTGATGTTGCTGACGGAAGCACAACGGGCGCGCATCATCTCTCTTTCTCTATCTCTCTCTCATTCTTTCTCCATCTCTCTTTGTCTTTCTCTCTCCCTTTCACTCTCTCTTCGTTGTCATCCTTATATCTCTTCCCTCTCTCAAGAGAACGGCAAACAAGGCTGAGAAGGTATATGCGAACTGGCAAGCCGAAGCCGAAGTCGCCCCTCTCCCGTCCAGAACAGCCAAGAGGTGGAGGAGGAGACGGAGGAGATGCAGCCGTCTTACTCTCTCTTTCTCTCTCTTCTTTTCTTTGAGAAACATTCAACTGCAAGGGCAACCTCGAATGATTCATCTGCAGAAAGATAAAGAAAACACGAATGTGAGAGATGAGCGATGAAGTGGTGACGCTAATCGTTTATCTAGCACGATAATCAAAACAATTTTTTAACGCGGTACTCTTCAGAACATGGCACCTACACAGAAAACTGCACATTGGTCGGTAACGAGAATCGTAAAATATTAGATATTAAAGAATAATCAAGTAAAACATTATTTTCTCTTGAAGATATGTATGTAGATAGACATGCTTCTGTTTTCAACTTGTATTCATCTAGATAGGCATGTATTCACTGGCAGCCTTGAACAAGCATAATAAGCAGCTTGCCCTCGCTTTCCGAGACACTTTACCTCTTCTCTGCACCTCTGCAAACATTCCACTCTGTTGTAGATCAATTCGGCTCCTTCTCGCGAGTGTTCAAGAATCTACGCCAATAGCAGCGCGTCTGCTTGATTACTCTTTCTCTTATCCTTCTCGTTTTCTTTTCTTAGCTTCTTCTATTTCTTACTCTCTTTTTTTGCTTCTTCTGTCCCCCTAAATGAATTTATATTTTACCTTCCCTTTGGTAACATTGTTCTTCTTGTTCAAAACTCGATTCATAGCTCATGGCCATGTATCATATAAGTTGAATACTTCACGGCAATGTATGGAAGCCATGTGCCAAATGTGCCATGGAAGCATGTACTCCTCCACTTTCATTTCTCTTTTTTTTTCGCATCAATACTCCCTTGGCTAATTGAGTCCTCGTTTTAGAGTATAAATTGTAGAGTACTAGACACAATTGATGAGGAGCCTCAGCTGGCCTCTATGGCGACGCTTCATTGAGCGACCGCTTGAGACACGCGAAGAAGACTAGACAATCGGGCAGGGTGCAAATGAGAGGAGCTTGCGACAGCTCGAAACACAAAGGTGAAGAAGCGGAGGGACTAACGGACACAATTAAAGACAAGGGGAATCGAGAGATTGCATGGAATTGGTGGAAAAGAGAGCGGAAAAGATAAAGAGAGGCAGAGAAAACGAAGGAGAGAGAGAGAGAAAGAGAGAGAGATAATTCCAAAGAGGCGGAAAGGGATTTGAAAAAATAGACACTTCAAAGACACTTGTTCTTGCCGGCGGAGATGGTCAATATGAGCAGTGCACGAGTACATAAAATCCGCACTTTAGCTAATATCGTTCAAATGTTTGAGACTGGAAATTTGCGTGGCTTTCAATAATGAGCCATATTTTAGATAAAATAATAATGTTTACAAAGGCTTAACTGATATGTTCCCGACGAATTGGCGTCAGTGCAAGCGCAGCGAGAAACTGACGCCAATTCATCGGGAATTTTGGTGTGTCTTTGTAAACTCTATTACTACCTTCTAACACGAGAGACTGAGCAAAAGTGAGAGGGAAAACCCCAAACTTCCTTCTTGAAATCTGAAATTACAAATTTCTAGTTCCAAATTGTGACACTTTTTGTATTCGGAATTCCAAATTCCGGTAGCCAACAATTTAGTTCTGTTGAGTATATACATACACCACTGATTAAATATATGTTCTGCGACAACTAACCTAAGTTCTAACTTTGCAACAAAAAAAACAGGTAATAAATTATTTCCACTGTTTATCCACAAGCAAGTAACACAAAACTGCCTACTTAAAGCTTAAAATAACTAATAAAAATACTAGAATAATAAATATTATTCTAAAAAGGGACCAAGAATATAATAAGAATGAAATATTGCGGACTCGATTTCTTCATAAACATGCCTCATGATATAAAATAGTTAAGCGCTAAATATGATACATCAATAACTCTATTAGAAAAAAAAATAAAATTTTAATTAAAAGATTCAAATTTGATATTTTAAGCAACAATTGCTCCAATTCCTGTAGTGTGAAAGGGTAGAGGTCGGTTTCATGACACTTTATGTGTAACTTTGTGGCCATGCTTTGTTGAAGGAATGTTACTATAAACAGAAAGGCAACCTTCTACGTATTTGGAATGAGTTAACTCGAAGAGGATTACCGCCAGTACCAACGCCTTTGCCATATTGAAGATGGAAATGCCAGCAGCAAAAAAATATTCATCTGGAGTGTCAACAATAATTTTCAAAAATATTAATAATGATGCTGATGTGAAAAAGAAGCGAAATTGTGATGTGTCATTTTCCGCTATTGTATCTATAGTTTTTAGTACACGCAAATATTATCATAATTTTTGAAAGAAAAATATTGATTATCTCTTGCAGGAATAATGCAGCTGCTAAGAGTGGTGCTATTGCTCTCCATTATCCTGCTGAGAAGGGGCAGAGCTCGTCGCCGTCGTGTCTTCGCGCGCACACGAAGCGACGCGGCGTCGCGCGATGCGTCTGCCAGTGCGCGGCTGCCGCTTCGTCCGCGTCTGGAAGCAGACCGGCCAGCGTGCAAGGAAGGAGTTCACGGCCAGCCACGTCATGCACCAGACCACGGGCCTGAAGGCAGAGTTTGGGAAAGGGCCTTTAAATGAGTAGAAAATAACACAATGAGAAGGGGAGAGATAATGAACTGAACGAAGAAAAGAGAAACCTTCTTGAGCACGACTCTCTGATCCATGTGCATGGCAAGCGAGGAGAAGTAGAGCAGAATCTCGTCGTGCGGCAGCCGCTGCGTCAGCACGTCCGCGCCGTAGACGGCCACGATGGCAGTGCAGATGAAGAGATGGAAGTAGGGGGTGCGGTAGCGAGCCCAGCACGCCTTCGAGGCACATCGATTAGGCATTTTATCAAGGTGCTTATAATTATGTAGGTATCTTATTTACTGTTTATTTTATTCATTCTTATTTATTTATGTAACTAGATATCAGAAAAATACAGTTTTAAACAAATTTGAAGCTTAAAAATTGCTTATTTCGTGGTCAGATCGAAAAAAATAGTTATGGAAGAAGAGAGAAGCTGCACACCTCCCAGATGTGCATGGCGTCCGCCTCGGGGAACTCGCGCTTGAAGTTGAGCAGCAGCCACCGATGCACGAACATTAGTTGGAGGGCGTCGCCGCCAAGGCTCGTAAGGTACTTGAAGAAGTCGGGCAGCAGCAGCTTGAGCAGCTCGCGCAGGTATTCCTGTATATCTTATTGATTCATTCCCCTTCTTATTTATCGATTTCTTCTGCAAAAGTCTCGTGCAGTTTATCCGTTTGCTTCGGGGACCTCTGGTTGTGTGGAAGAAGGAGTTTTGGCGCGTCGCCAACCAACCAAGTTGAGCTCCATCAGATCCTCGTGGACGACGGGCGCCGCGGCGAAGAGCGTGGTTTGCATGAGGCCGACGAAGCACCAGTACGTCGCGGCCTCGTCTTGAATCGTGCTCAGGAGTGGCGCGAGAAGATCACTCATTCCCTACACGACAAAATACACCGGAACTTGTGTAAAATATAAAAACAATTACATTGCTTTATTTTTTTATGCCAGACTTTGGGTCAAACCTGTATGTAGTTAATCTCTGGATGTGCTGCGGCGTAGTTCAAGAGGATATTCCTGAATTAATTGAATGTTTAACTAAACGATCTGCATTCATACTTTTCTGTTAATTATTTTTAAACGGCTAATTTTAATCCGTACCTCATGGTCAGCGTGTTCGGATTGTCTTCTCCTTCAAAGTACGGATTTCGGCGGTCCGTGCGCACGACGTCCTTGATCACCGTGTTCTCAATCTCTGGCCACACGGCCTTCAGCGAGGTTGTGCTTTTTTTGATCCTGAAGAATCTGCTGTTCATTAATTTTTTAACCTCTTTAGGAAGGTTTTTTTTAAATAGTTACAGATGCGAATAAAATAGTAAAAAAGGCAGAACTGAAGAACCGTTTGCGCTTGACGTTCTGGTACTCGAGAAAGAGATCATTCCGCGTTGCTTCGCGCTGCTCGAGAGTGGACTCCCATGGGTAGACGCGCAGCAGGAAGGGCCAGATCTCCTTACGTAGCGATGCGTCTACCGATGCGTAGTAGACGGCCTGAAACTAGCCAAAAATTCTATCTTAAATTCGCACCATTTTGACTAGAGTTCCTTTAAAGCATTGGAAATTATTTTCTTCAAATAAATAAACTTCATATGAACACTCGCCTTTCTGACAGTGAGACTATCATCGACGGTTCCCTCTGTATTCTGGAATGACCTCCATAGGTCTGTCGAGACGGCATCATATAAGCCATCCTCCGGATCCAGCTCGCTCCTCCCGACCACCGGCTGCCAGATCAGAAGTTGCCGATCCGGGCACGGCGATGGGCTTCCCTGAAATGGTATTGATCCGCTTATTCTCTTCTTTTGCACATTCTCGGACGTTCGCTTTTATTAATTATATCTAGACTATTGTTTGATATAAAATAAGTTCTGTTTCTGACATTGACACTCTTCGCCTTGATGGCGGACCAATGCTCAAAGAGCTGTGACAGCTTGTCGAGTCCGCCGTGATGGAAGTGGAGGATCTGAAGAATTTTGATCTTGATCATGGCTGGACGAGTCTGTCTCGGTCTAATCTTGTAGTGCGAGTCGCGGCTTGCGATCACGATCTGGCCACAAGTGCTCTCGGGATTCGAGAAGAACACACGCATCGACCGCATCTTGCCTTTGAAAATTTTGTTGGGCTTTATTATCTGTCCTTTTCTTTCTCTTTATCACCATCACTATCTTTATCTGGCTCTCCCTTCTCCGTAAAAAAAACCGAATGGGACCCTGACACCATAACACAAGTATGGTCCTTCCTTACCAAGATTGACCGAGAAGAGACTGGCGCCTCCCGCGCCCCCTCGCGCGCCCTTGCGTGACAAATGAGCTGAGCGAGTGCGCGCAATGGCCACGGCGCCCTCGCGCCCCTCCGTGCCGTCATCGATGCCGCCCTCGTTGAGCGCGAGACCCGCGGCGGCCGCGAGTTGCTCGGGCGTCTCGCGCAGAAGGCTCGAGCACTCTGATCGGTAGCGAGCGAGCAGCTCGATCGACGCGCTACTTGGCGAGCTTTCTATAACGTTGTTTTATTATTTTATATTCTATTCTTTATTATATTAATTAATCAATGAATCGCCTTTTTAATGGCCGCAAAATGTCCAACTTGCGCTCGTGTCATTCTTGCCTGCCGCTTCGTCGTCGTCTTCATCGCAAGACGAGCTGCGCGCGCCGCCGTCCTCCTCGTGGTCGCTGTCGTCCGCGCCCGATGTCGACTGCGACGACACGGAGTGGCGCTTGTTCTGCATGCTTTCAATATTTAATTTAAAAAAATTAATATCGTATTTTAAAAAAATAATCGAGATTTAGAAGTAAAAAATTAATTAATCTTTTAAAAGTGAGTGACCAGCGTCTTGGCCGCGTCGTCCTCATCATCTGAGAAGGTGCGCGAGTCGCCGATCGGAGTATTCGGGATAACGTTGATGGAGGGCAGGAAGAGCAGACTGCCTCCGGAGCTGTCCTCGTTGCCATTGCAGCCTCCCTCTCTCCCTCTGCCATTCTCGCCCTGTCTGCTGCTCTCTTCACCGTCGCCGTCTTCTGTTACTATGATGCAGCCATTCTAAAATAAACATATTCTTTTCTTCTTTTACGCATAAATACATATGAATGCACAGAATACCACATTTATTATTATTTCGATAACGTGCCTCATCGGAAGTGGCAAGCGTGACAGGACGCGTCGCGGTCGCGGTCGCGGACGATTCGTCGACCGCTGTGACGGTGATGACGTCGCCATTCATCTCGATGCTAATCTCGGGCGGGACACCGGATTCCGTCGTGCCGAGACTCTGAGATTTTTATTACATCTTTTCTTGATCACTGTTAATTTAGATATGGTTCTGAATGCACTAAAAAAGTTAATTGATTAATTCAATGCTTATATTCGACAGCACCATACCATGTCCTCCTGAGTGTTAGTTGTTGATGTTGACTTGGACGCATCGTCATTCTGCTCCGATTGCTGCTTCTGAATATCATTTTGTTTAGTTACAAAAAAATTTTTGTCGTGGATTCTTTGAAGAAGAGAACAATGATTATTCTTAGAACATATTTTAAAGATACTTTTGAACAAAGTGAAATATCCGTATTCTAGTTCGATTTCATAAGTCGAAGATAATGAATGAAATTGCAATTCCTGCAACATCACACACTTTTTTGTGTCTGCTCTCGTACATTTCTTGTTTCCATCAAAAAATGCGGAACTATGCTCATATATGGAGGGTCTTAGGAGAAGTTGAGAAGATTAAAGGTAGAAGAAGGAGATTAAAGTCAAAGATTAGCGTCAGCCATAGGTACATATCTTTGTGTGTTGTAAGTCAAATGACCAAAGGGATCTTTGTAAATGGTGAAGCAGAAAAGATTATGAGGCTCATGAAATTGTGCTTTAACCTCGTTTCCTGGAAAACTTCAAAACTGTATAATTCTGACATTTGTTTGACCACGTTTGGGAGGCCGAGCGAGGACGGAAGAGATGGACGTGGAGGTGGATGACGTCACGACGGAAGATGCGGAAGATGTTGACGAGGATGAGTAGTCGTGACCGCGTGGTGAGACCGAGCGGATGCTGAAGAATCAAATTGTATGTTTATATTCGTAAACTATATGTAAATTACATGTTTACATTTGTAAACATGTGGTTGTGCATGTAGAGAATTATATTAAAAAATACCCTGCGAAAATAATTACAGTGTTGTTTCGTGTTGGCAAAGGCTATAGCAAAAGTGAGTGTCATACATGCATACATATTTTTATCCTAGACGCCATTCTCGTGTTATTCCGTCGAATCCAGTCATGGGAATGGGCTCTACAGAGACAGGAATGCCAAAACAATTACTGAAATGCTCCTGTGTCTCTTGCCCTCTCTATTGCGTACGCTTCTCACTGGCTGACATGGCATGCAGGCACTGGCTGCGCCCGCCTTTTGTATGTATGCGTCTGTTGAGAGGAGGATTTTCATGACAAATACATAAGAAAGCAACGGTGCTGGGGGATAAGCTGAAAAGGCCACATCGTTCGGTCGTTTGAATGAGGGGACATGTCAGTTGCGCCGAATAGCAAAAAAAGAGATAGCGGTGTGGCTTTTCTCCAACAACATCCCAACTTGTGGCTTCAACAACTGCTCGACATATCTATTTAAAATTCAGGTTATTCACCTGTCAAAGAGCGCTTGCCGAGAAGGATAAATGGCAGGCAAATTAATATTGTATGCGTCTTTCATCAAGCTAGCAGTGGCTCTTCTCCATGCGGGAGTGGCGCATGCATATTAATCAGTTTTAAATCAGCCTGTGAGTGATGGATGTGATGAGGTGATGCCCTACCTTGCTGGATTCTTCTGTAGAGTGGTGTTCGGTAGCCACTGAAGGACGAGAGTGACGCCGGCGTCGTCGTCTTGCTGGCAGTGGACGGTCAGGTAGCCGGGCACGTGACGGACACTCTCTTCCTGTGGAAATCTCCATTTTGACCACCTATCACATTTTTGATTTATCTATTAATATTAGAATGGCCTAATATAAATGACCAGATTCTGAACGCGTACCTTGCCGCAGTCGTCCTTGCTCGCCTCGTGCACGCACACATTGTTCTTCGAGTAGACGACATCGCCGTTCTTGCCGATAAAGTAGTTGTTGTTGCCTGTGCAGAAAGAAGTTAGAATACAAAACATCATTTTTTGCTATATATATATATTTTTTTAAACAATATTTAATAAAAAAAATTAACTATGATATTGGGAAAACTAATTTGTGTAGTATGTTGCTTAATAAAAAAATTTACCACGCAGATTACTGATTGCATCTTGTGCCTTCTTGAAGAAGTCTGTCAAAGCGCTCATGTCTGCAGCTTCCGCATATGTATTTGACTGCGTAGAGAGCGAGGCTTAGTTTCTCCTGCTCCTGCTCCTCTCTCTCTCCCTTCTTCTCTCTCTCTCTCTCTCTCTCTTTCTTTCTAATGTCGTCTCTCCTTTCCTCACGCCGGAATCTGCTAAGGAGGAAATTAGTAGTTTCCTTGATACTTCACATCAACGGCGACACGCAAACGCAAGCTCATTTCCTTCGCCAGACATCTATTTTTATTATTGCTGATGAATAAAGTAAGAAAAAGAAATGTAAGGCTTCTCTCCGATGAGGGAACTCTGCTATGAGAGGAGAGAACAGACAGATTGCTAGTTGTGAGGGCTACGGTATGGGAAGAATGCAAAAGAATGAAAGGTCATGAAACCGGTATTTGGGAATGGAAGGGGTTCGGGAAAAAGACGAGGTATGGATTAGAGAAGCTATGAATCTTCATTCATCATGTAAATCGAGCGAGCTAGAGAGAGAAATAGAGAGAGATAGAGAAGAGATATATATGTATAGATATCGTTTTACGACCGAGCAAGAGAGCGAGAGAGCGAGAGAGAGAGAGAGAGAGAGAGAGAGAGAGGGGATAGCGAGAGAGAGAGAGAGGGACAGTTAAAGAAAGGGACGGAGAGAGCAAAAAAGCTCTATTTCTCTGGATTCTCAATGTATTTTTCTCCTCTCTATCTGCCGCCCACATTCATGACATTTCGAGGTCGTGTTTGAATGAATAGCATGCCGTGTACCTCCACCGTTGGCCAAGAATCATTGTCTAGTCTTATGGTTTGATAGGAAAAAAGGTGTGCAAAGGGTTTCCGCATGATATTCGACTACTTTTGATTTAAAAAATATTTTTACCCCTTAGAAATTTTCTCTAAAAAAGGGACAAGAATCTTTATTGTTAGCAGAATAGTTACTCATTCATCATCAGCAGAATGCGAGCTTGACTGACTAAGCTCTCTCTCTCTCTCTCTCTCTCTCTCTCTCTCTCTTTCTCTGTCTTTTTCTTTCTCTCTTCCTCTCTCTCTCTCCTTCTGTCTCTCTTTCGCGCTCTCTCTCTCTTCTCTTCTCTTTTTTCCGTCTTCTGTGGTAATGAAGCAGAAAGGACCCGACTGGGACATCTCGAGGAGGAGAAGTAGAAAGTAGATACAAGAAGAGTGCGGCCGGGTAGGAGAGAGTACGCACTCGCCTAATTGGAACGAGTGCAAAAAACGGAAGAGAGGCTGTACCTCAAGGCTTACATGGCATGTTCTGTTTCCTAGGTGCATACAATATGGCCAGACATCTGCTCCAGCTTGAGAGTGTCGAAATGGTTTTGAGAGTTAGGAGAGCGAGAGAGGTGGGATGAGAGAAAGAAGTATGGGGACAGGAGGAAATGGGGGAATACATATACTTTCGTTTGCTGGCAGTAACACCAAAGAAATACAGCAAGAAGCCAACGGTGAATGTGCGCGCGTTGAAAATGGCACGGTAGCTGCCGAAGAGAACATGACACCCTTGGCATATGGGATAGGGAAAGAGAACGAGAGATAAAGTGAGATAGAGAGATAGAGATAGTGGGAGAGGGACAGAGAGATAAAGAAAGAGAGAGAGAGAGAGAGAGAGAGAGAGAGTGAGAGAGAGGAGATTACCAATATCAAAGAGCTACATTAGGCGGTGTGGAACGCGTGGGGGTATTGGGAGTCGGGTGAAAGCGGGACCTCGGGGCACTACGCATTCTCCATGCCACATTGCAGGCTTTTCAAGTTGGCGCAGCATCATAAGACCGCTTTTATAGAGTTTTCTGGCTCTTTCGAGCGAACGAAACGAACCGTGCTAATCGAGAACGCGTTGAATATTCTGGCAGGAAAATAAGGGGACAATAAGCATCATTCGAGCGGCTGCCTCTTCTTCTATTCTGCTGGCATTGTTGTTGTGGTCTCCTTGCAAGCTGGCGAGAGGGCACGTGTGAATATGGAAGTACAAAGGAGAGGGGCAGTCTTGGGCCCCCTCCGAACATCAGAGTTAGCCTGCACATTTGGAAGTGCGCTCATGGCGGGAAAGAAAGGGGAGGCAAAGAGAGGAATGAAGCTGCTCTGAGGCGGAGGAGGGCCACGGAGAGGCAGACGAAGTGGAGATCGATAGGCCAGAGGCACATCTCTCTCTCTCTCTCTCTCTCTCTCTCTCTCTCTTTCTTCTGGAGAACCCCTTGCTCGTCAACCACGCATCTCCTGCCCTAAAAGAGGGTCACTTGGGAGCACGCCTTCGTTGCACGCCCACATATACTTGTATATATACTCTTATGCCTTGCCCTTTTTGACCATCAGCTTATATTAGCATTTCTCCCATTTTCAGAAATAGACCTTCTTTGTTCAGACCTTCTTCTCATTCCGAAATTGTTCTGACGACGCTCGCTTCAAATAACTACGAGTTATCTCAGAGTTTTAGTCTTCTTCAATTCTTTAACTTCACGTCGATAAGCCGTATTCTTTAGAAAGAGAAAACTCAGTCAGAGTTATTGGCAACGCATGCAGAAATCAAATTAGTAGAATGAGACAACTCTTCACGACAAGCAAGAAAAAGGACCGGCATTTTGTAGCATAAAGCTGATGGATACAAATAATGAAATATGTAGTGCGGGCTCTAGTACTGAGAATCGTACAATTATTGTCTTGTGGTATTGCTCTCTCGCTTTCTCGCCCTCTCTCACTCACTCACTCTCTCTCTCTCTCTCATCTCTCTCTCTCTCTCTCTCTCTCTCTCTCTCTCTCTCTCTTTCTCTTCGCTGTGTGTGTCTCTTTCTATCTTTCTCTCGCTCCTTTCTCCCTCACTCTCTCTTTCTTCTTCTCTCTATCTTTCGCTCTCTCTCTCTCTCTCTCTCTCTCTCTCTCTATCTCGCAGTAGCTCGTAGATGCATCACTATAAATTTATTTTATTTTATTTACTTAAGATCTCTTAATTTGTGGGAGAAAGCGTCAAGCTTAACAGGCTTTTAAGGAGATCTATCCCAAGCACATGAGAAAGAAAAAACAGAAATTCTAAAAGACTTCATATGCATAAACAGTTGAACATCTCAAAATAGGCTATGAAACACATTAGAGAATTTATAATTTTAGTGCGTGCTGTTGCGAACGTGTTTTGCATAAGCGATACATTGCGTATTTGCGCTGCAAAGTGCATGAAGATACGCCGTTAATAGTGTATAGTTTGTAGTTCAGAAAATGCATGGAAAAGTTTAAATTTTCGCTTGATTTAGACCTTTAATTTCCCTCAAATTGTTTTTAAATGTTATTTTTTGTTGCTGATCGCTGGTCCTCTAATGTGCGTTCTTCTGTACAGTGGGCGGCGCTATGGATCAGCAGATGTACGAGGATGGAGGAGGGCCGGCCGAGATGACTGTCGGTAGTCATTTACAGCAGGCGCTCTTGCAACGGCAACAATTGCAACAGCAGCAGCAACATGGACAGGTAAGAGAAATAAGATGTAAAAAAACCTTTCGGAACTTGATTACTCATTGTGGACGTTTACGTTTCTTCTTGATTACTCATTGTGGACGCCTGTGTTCATGGTGTATTAAAGTTGGGTACGGATAATACGTCTATATTGAATGGGTTAATTTCAGCCAATGGATATGCAGCAGGGCCCTCCTCCGCAGATGTCGCTGGCATCTCAACAACAACAGCACCAGCAGCGAATGCAGTATCAGGTTAATTTGTTAGTCTATTACCACTCCTTCAACTGCATTCATCTCTACGATTTGCGCATTTTCATTCTTAATTATACTCATCTTTCTCATGTTTGCTTTTGCAATTTGGCTTATGCGTCTTTAATGAGCTAAAAGTGCAAATGTTGTCAGAAATTAAGTGCTGATTACAAAGATTCTCCATGGAGTCTTTCTGTGTTGAATGCCTCTGTTTGCATACACCTCATATTATCCATTTCTGCGTATTCGGTTTATTGATTTATAAGCATATGATTTATTTTTTTTTTCATTTCCTCAGCAGCAACCGCCGCCAATGCAGCAGAATAGCGTCGCCAGCGATGGCGGCGGCGGGCCCCTTCGGCCCATGATTCAGCAGCATCAACCACCTCAGTGTTTGTTACTACTTCTACTTTCTCTCTCATTCCTCAACTTAGATAATGCATCGTAGAATACCGAATTGTGTTTCCTATTTTCATTTTCATTTATTCCGATGATACTATGGAGTAATTTCTGCATTATATTTGTTTTTCTTTGGTATTTTAAAGTTATGTAATGAGTTGACTACTCGTTAGCTACTTAAGCCCGGCCATATCCGCCTCCTAATGCCGGCCGCCCTGCACCCTCAACAAGCGCAGGCCCAGCCCAGCCTCCGCCTCCTCCAGTCACGGCAACACCACCTTCCGTGAAACAACAGCCATCTCAGCCCCTCCAACACTTTGATCCGCCCGGCAGTGCTGCGGTTCGTCAAACTATCTTTTCACTAGCACCATGTATCTGCTCTTCACAAATGCCGTATCTCTGGATCATTGACTAACAAAAAACCGACCTGATAATTCATCCTATTGTAACAATCAGGATGCCGCTCGCTCGCATTAAACATTGTTATTCCTTTTTCTTTACTTATACTAAACTCTTATAATTCCGATGTAATTATAAGTATTATAGGCGCGCCCAGCCATTGCTCCACGCCCGCTGCCCGGCATCTCCGGCCCCGTCCAAGTGGTAAGTCTTCTTCTTTCTTCTTCCGATCTAACGAGTAGCAAGCCTCGACCAAACGAATCGACTTGACTTCAGGTTGTTCAGCCGGCTTCGCAAGGCGGGCCACGAGTGCCAATCGTCGACAAGGTTGGCCTTTTTCACATAATTTTATATGTGCAGCTAGAATTTTATCTAAGGTGGGATGAAAAGCAAAAGCAGTGTAGTTTTGCGAGAACGGCTATATCCTCCACTGATAGCTCCTATCCGGCTCACTTCTTGTATTTTGCTCTTCTGATCGCCGCAGTAGACTTGGTTCCTTATTATATTTACCCGTTTTCCCTCTTCCTTGACACCTCCCTTTGATCAGGACCGCCTTGACGCCATCACTCAAGAGATCGAGTCTACGATGGTGCTCGAGGATGCTGCACGCGATGCCCTCCTCGAGTTCACCGAGGAGTTCGTTGATGATGTTAGTCATGGTTACCGTGTACCACAAGTGGTTTTCATTTTTTATACTTCTTTAGCTACATTCATATATGATGTTCTTGCAGAGTGTTTATCGATTCTGCTAACTAGATATAGAACATAGCATAGTATGAGGGAGATGAGAAAATTTAGTTCAGCGCATATGTGTAATACTAATCTTCTTAAGATGGTTGACAAGCTGTGTCGCCTCGTTATGCACAAGAGGAAAGATCCACTTCATATAAACAGAGGCGATGTGGAAGTTGTCCTGCATACGGTACTCTTACCTTATTTTTTTTAAGCTTTAAAAAGAAGCTTTTGGTTTTTTAAACCCGCTTTTTCATGGATTCTAAGGAATATGTCGTCATTTAAATACCGCCGATTACAATTGTTCGCCATTCAGGCCTACAACATGTGTTCGGTGCCTGGTGCTCCGCCAGTGTTCGGAGCGACTGCGGCCGCGGGTGGATTGTTTGGGGGCTCAGCGTCCGCCGGCGCCGCGAGCAGCAAGAATGGCGTACATCAACAGCGTCTCGCACTCATCAAGAAGACGCTCAAGAAGATTTGAGAACTGGTCTAGACTGGATGGAGTAGAGTAGACAAACATCTCGGAGGTTCTCTCTCTCTCTCTTTCCCTTTCTCTCTTGCTCGACTACCTTACAATTAGTCACGGTCTCATTTTGTCAGTTTGTTATACATTCACATTGTCTACACAGGTTATTGGAGCCTTTTATACATTGAATCGTTTTACTTTTTACCAAATTTTTTTATCGTGGGTCAGAAAAAGTGCATATTTATTTATTCAGAGTTGTGTTTTTGCGTGATATGTGAAAGTATCTTCCATTTCACTAGGTGCCTCGGATTGTGACTTTCGCGTTCGGCATTTGTACTTCAGTTTTTTATATACAGAATATTGATTTAAGATGTGCCTTGTTAGAGCTACAACGTTTTGTTTAACGTCTGTATTCACTCTAGAATAAGAGAATGCCGGCTAAATTTCTTTATTATGATGTTTAAAAGAGCATCTAAATAAAAGTATATAAAGGACATGCTTGCTTTTAAAATGTGTAAAAAATGTTTTGGTAAATGAACCACGTGCATACCATTAGAAAATTTATATCAAAGCTGTTTAATAGTGGCGCAAGGCTCTCACGGCCGGTGGTTTCGAATAGGGCCTCAAGAGAAAGGGCATACTTAGGCTGCTTGGCGTTCTCCTCTTTCCTCCGCCTTGTTTGAGACAGCGTATGTTCTTTTCTTATCATGCAGTTCGTAAAGTGGAGCGGAATGTGAAAGGACGCGTGCTGACTCAGCCTCATTCGATGTCTTCCCTTTATAGAATGCGTCCTTATACTCCTAAGAGAATTTTATGTGTTATTTTATCATGTTAATTCATTTATGATAGTAGGTGCAAAATTCGAAGTGATCTGTAATGATAAAACTCACTTTGGTCTCTAATCACCTGCTTACCCCTCTTTCTCTCCATTTCTTGCTCTCTCTCTCTCTCTCTCTCTCTCTCTCTCTCTCACTCTCTCACTCTTGTTTCTCAGCTTCTCTCTTTTCCAGTCGCGTCGCATAGTTGTAATATTCGCCCGGGCCGCCCGCTGTTTCTCCTGCGTCCATCAGCATCCAAGCAAGACGCGTGGGTGACCTGGGTTGTTGGTTGGGGAGAGAGCGGGAGAGAAAGAGGGGAAGGGTGATAGAGAGAGCGAGAGGGGCACAGAGGAAGCGGAAGCTCTGAAACGAGAGATGGAGAGAGGTTAAGAGACATAGACGTGGTTTTCTTTTCGATCTCAGATCTAGCATAACTTTGGCTGGCTTATGACGCGTTTCGATCTCCAACGTAGATGGCATGAACGTCTCTGCTTCAGTTGCTGTGCAGTATTTCGCAAACGACACATGCTTGTGCCTCTGCTTGTTTTCTTTTCTTTTCTCCTCCCCAACCCGCTGGTTCTTCTGATTTCCCCTCTCCAGGGGGGGCGCATTTTTTTCTTCCTATTATTCAATCAATAGTTTCGGCGCGTTTCATTAATCAGCAAGTGATGAATCGGCCTTTCCTTTGCTGACTGTGCATGCAATTGAATTGTCGTGTCATTGAGTTCATTTCCGTGTTCAGGGATTCGAACCTGAGCGAGCAGAAAATGACGGACCCAAGCGAGTACTCCCTCGGTTAGTTTCCAATACTTTCGATAATTTCATATTTATAAACAAGCTTCCCAGGGAATTTACGTGCAAATGAAAGGAATTTGCTTTCTCTTTTACGAACTCTCACCGCGTTATCTATACGCCATTTCACAGCTGGAATGTGATGGAATGCATCAGAACTGGAGACAATAAACATTGTAATACTCCATGAATTGTAGCACAGTGAATAAAATGCATTATTTATTCGGAGGGAGAGAGAGATCTCCGTGATCTCTCTCTCTCTCTCTCTCTCTCTCTCTCTCTCTCTCTCTTTCTCTCTCTCTTTCTCTCTCTCTCTCTCTCGTTATCTCTCTTTCTCTCTCTCTCGTTCTCTCTCTCTCTCTCTCTCTCGTTCTCTCTCTCTTTCTCTCTCTTTCTTTCTCTGTCTCTCTCGCTGTTTCCATAAATCTTCTGTATCCAGTGCGCACCTTCGCATCTCTGCCGCGGACAACACGTGGTCTGCCCGCTTCAATCACCGCGTCTCCCAAGGGAGACAAGATTCTCTTCTGCAACGGCAACTCAGTCCACATTGTCGACGCCCAGGTCCGCAATATTATTTCTTGCTATTTCTACCAGCTATGGAGTGTTGTCTAAGCTCATCCGGTTTCTTGTATGTTCTAAATTCATCATTCATAAATAAGATCACCCATCCAATCGTGTTACTAGTTTATCAAGCTTACTCTGTTCTAGAACTTGACGAACGTAGACATCTACACGGAACACTCGACGCTGACTACGGTGGCTAAGATGAGCCCGTCCGGCTACTACTGCGCATCTGGCGACAACGCTGGAAACGTTCGGATTTGGGACACAACGCAGAGCACACACATCCTCAAGGTTCATACTTGCTACCGTAGTCCATTCATGCGCAGTTTTGCAGTGAAACCTCTTTTGTATACTGTATGTACAAATTAATAAAATGTAAAAGAGAATACCGAATTAAAGCTCTCTTTCAGGCGACGTACCCCGTGATCTCGGGCCCGATTCGGGACATTACATGGTCAGAAGACTCGAAGCGACTCGCGGTTGTCGGTGAAGGACGCGAGAGGTTGTCTACTTTACTCTATTGCAAAGAAGAAAGAAGATCTTCACTTAATTAGCTTCCATTGATTGTGCCTGGGCAATAGGGTTTCTTTCATTTATCGTGCAACTATTAGATTCGGCCACGTTTTCCTCTTCGACACGGGCACCTCGAACGGCAATCTCTCTGGCCAGTCTCGGCCAATGTCCTCCATCGACTTCCGCCCGGCCCGCCCTTACCGACTGGTCTCGGGCAGCGAAGACAACACCGTCGCCATCTTCGAGGGACCGCCCTTCAAGTTCAAGACGGTCAGGCTGAACTACGGAAATGCTTCTATTAAGTGTGTTTGATTGTGAGTGCGAACACCGAGTAAAAGTTAACTTGTGAACAGCAGCAAGCAAAGCTGTTTACATTAATAAGGCATTAATGTTTTTTGGGAGGACAACGATCCTGCAGTTGTTAAACCAATTTTTATAGCTTCTCGTAGTTCCATATGCATTATGAATATATTGCCATGCTGCAGACCTTCCACGAACACACGCGTTTCGTGCACGTGACGCGTTACTCACCAGACGGCTCGCTCTTCGCCAGTGCAGGCGCGGATGGAAAGGTTGGCTTTGTCTTGCGCATTGGGAATTAGGATTCCATTTCCTGTTTGACTTATCCATCCTTTTTACTAGTCAGCCATTTCAAGAAATTAAATACTGGTTAAGCTTAGCCTAATAAATATTTGGAAGAAGAAAAACAAGTTTCATCTTAGGTATGCCTGTTCGAGGGCACCGAGGGCACGAAACAAGGCGAACTGGTAGATGAGCAGTGCAAGGTTGGTGAGGAAAGGGGCCAAGGATGGCGAATCAATCGATACTTTCTTGTCTTGAGAAGCGCAGTCTTGAGAAGTGTATATTTTTAATTTAACTATTTTCCCCTTGCTTTTCTAGGGCAACGCACACGGCGGCGGCGTCTTCGGCCTGGCGTGGAGTCCGGATGGGCAGAGAATCGCAACGGCGAGCGGGGACAAGACGGTCAAGATCTGGAATGTCGCGGCGCGCAGTCTGGAGAAGTCAGTGGACATGCATTCATTATCATTCAGAAATCATTCACTCATTTCCTGTAATCACGAAGAGGCCATGCATGGGCTGCAGGTTCGTTAACCTTTTATGAGACTTAATACCTGTTGTGTTCGAAGAGTACTTATCCTAACTTGTGTAGAACAAGCCTTCCTGAGAAGTTAACCTAAATAGTTCTAGAACTGTTCGCAAACCAGTGGCAGACAGGGTGGAGGATACAAGTAAAAATTATAGTCTATCCTCAACATCTGTATGTTTTTTTTCTTTTTATCATAATTAAAGTTGTAATTATGCAGGACGATAACGATGGGCACGGCAGTGGAGGACCAGCAGCTTGCCGCGGTCTGGTCGCCGAGTGTACTCGTGACCGTGTCTCTGGCCGGCTTCCTCAACTTCATCGACCCCGAACTCGGACAACTCGCCAAGGTGGGCATGCTTAGCAACGTCGTATGGTAACAATTTTAATAATATACGCTAGCTACTTCTACCTCTGTGCACTCAAGTTCTCTTTCTTTCTCCTTTCTCTCTCATTGTCAGTCACTCCTCTCCCTTGTCACAAATCTCTCTCTTTCTCCTCTCCCTTGTCACAAATCTCTCTCTTTCTTCTCTCCCTTGTCACAAATCTCTCTCTTTATTCTCTCCCTTGTCACAAATCTCTCTCTTTCTTCTCTCCCTTGTCACAAATCTCTCTCTTTCTTCTCTCCCTTGTAACAAATCTCTCTCTTTCTTCCCTCTCTCTCTCTATTTCTCTCTCCCATCTGTCTGTCTCTATCTTTATCATCTCTATTTCTTTCTTTCTTTTACTAATCTCTCTCCCTCCCCCTCTTTAGACAGTGCACGGCCACAACAAGCCAATGACTGCCATGGCTCTGGCTGCTGATCATTCCTTCCTCTGCACCGCTGACTTTGAAGGAAACATCAGTAAGCGGGAGCATTTCTTCTCCTTTTTCGCGATATTTGTCACCTGTCTTTCTCCAACTAATGGCTGCTTTCTTGATTTCAAGCAAAAAAAGATAGCTTCTTATTCTATAACTACTAATACAAAAAATAAGGCGACTTATTTCAGCTCGCTGGGACATTGCAACAGGAGACTCCCGTCGCGTCACACCGGTGTTGCACAAATCTCAGGCATGTTCCACTAGTCTTTCCCTCTTTCTGTCTTTATTTACTGATAAGGAGACTATTTTCTATTGCAAAAATAAAACAATTTTCCTGCAGGTCACTGGCATGTCGGCAACGAGCAATGGCACACTGATCTCGGTTGCCTGGGACGACACGATCAACTTCACTCCGGACGTCAGCGCCAACGTTGGTGCGTGCTCACCGTCATGCTCTTTTCTTATCACCACGTGTTTTTCCGCCGACATTTCACTCCAAATAATGCCGTGCGGCTTTAGCTTTCAAGCTTGCCTTCTTTTATTTCAATAACTCGTGCTGAACAAAATCACCTGGGTTTATTGGTTTTGTTTTATTGAGATCATATATAGCAGTTATATGGTCGTCTAACTCGCATATAATCTTTGCTGTATAGCATCCAGGGATGTCCAAAACAAGGCCCGGGCCGGCCCGGCCCGGCCCGCCCTCCTTGCGGGCCGGGACGGGCCGGGCCCGCTACCCTTGCGGGCCGGGCCGGGCAGGGCCCTTCCAACTGCGGGCCCGGCCCGGGCCGGGCCCAGGATAAAAATATTAAGGTGGGCCGGGCCCGCTATCCTTGCGGGCCGGGCCCGGACCTGCTTTCATGTGATAGAGAAAATTTCCACGCATGCCGGGCCGGGCCCACTATCCTTGCGGGCCGGGCCCGGGCCTGCTTTCATGTGATAGAGAAAACATAATAGAATGTTCTCGGTCATTTTGGGGTGATATTTTTAACATATTATATGTTTATTAACTAAAATTTTTGCATTTAAATAAATATTGCATGTCTTAAATACAAGTTCGGCGGTGTTTGCCACGTCGGAGAACTGTAGAATAGTTCAATTACACTCTGCCATTAGGTCCTCCATTCTAAATTCATTGTTGTAAGACAACAATTTGAATAGCAAAAAGAAAAATCACATTAATCCAAGGCAGCGCAGCAGTTTTTCGTGCTCAGATAGCATCCTGGTAAGGCCCGGGTCCAGCCCGGGCCGGGCCCGGGGCCATTTTTCTAAATGCGGGCCGGGCCGGGCCTCATGGGTAAGCGGGCCGGGCCGGGCCCGGGTGGTAAGCGGGCCGGGCCGGGCCCGGGTGGTAAGCGGCCCGGGCCCTACCTTCAAAATATGGGCCCGGGCCTGCCAATTTTGCAACGGGCCGGGCCGCCTTGGACATCCCTGATAGCATCCCATGGTTCAGGAGAAAGCCTGGCTTGTGAACTAAGAATTAGCCTATACAGTTATAAGAACCGTTCTCGATGGGTCGCGTTTATCTCTTTCTTCTTGCTCCTCTTTTCAGCGTGCGATCAACTTTCCTTGTTCTTGTTATGGACAGAAAATGATTATAAAATAGTATAAAAATTCATAAATAATTATAAAATGATATGCAATGAAAATATAGAGTAAGAAAATAAAATATGCAATCAATTATAAAATGCAGAGGGAGATATTTATCATTGACTTTTTAAACTTTCTTGGTCATTCCAGACTCGGCTCGTCCCTCCTCGGTGAAACTGTCTTCGCAGCCCCTCGGGCTCGCCGCTTCTGCTGATGGCTCGTCTGTCTATGTCGCATGCTACAAGTCAGTTCAAGACTGCGGTGTTCTCATATCGTTCGTCTTCCCTTCAATTAAACATGACTTCCTAACACAGCCTTATCTTCTATATCCCCAGATTCTATGGCATTACCGTAACCGTCGCTAAACTGCTGAAATACCGTAGCCGCTCATTCTACGCATTCTCAGGTCGATCATCTTCTTCTCGAGCGGTTCCCTGAAGACGGACATCCCGATTGCCTTCCCATCCACATGCATCGCCTTCTGCGAATCGAAGGGGGTTGTCGCGGTCGGAGGACAGGTGCTTGCGGTTTTATATATCTTGTATCGGTGTGTTTCTGAAATAATCCGAGATGAATTTCTGAGAATTTTAACTGTTTTTGCATTATTGAATGTTCGTAACTAAAAACGGCAAATGCATTTTAAAAGCGGCCTTGTAGGACAGCAAAGTTCACGTGTACTCCGTGTCTGGTGGCTCGTTCTCCGAGGTTAAGACTCTCACTCATGCGGGCCCCGTGACGGCCGTCGCCTTCTCTCCCAACGGTGAATTCCTCGTCGCGACTGACACGGCGCGCAAGGTACTCTTTTAGCGATATGTCAACTCCGAGATGGTTGATTGTTTTTTTCTCTTGTTCAGCCGCATCCATCTTCTTGTTGCCTTCTTTAACGATTTGATTGAATATTCCTCCTGTGTCTTTCTCTCTCTTCATGCTTTCTCCTTTCCACTCTCTCTCTCTCTCTCTCTCTCTCTCGCCCTCTCTATCTCTATGTGTCATCCTCTCGCAGGTTGTGCCCTACGCCGTGGATCGTGACTACGTGCCGGCAGCCGAGAAGGAGTGGACCTTCCACTCTGCCCGTGTCAACTGCGTGTCCTGGGCTCCCAACAGCCGGCACCTCGCAACCGGCTCCCTCGACACGAATGTCATCGTGTGGGATATGCAACGGTCCGGAGAGCACCCCGTCATCATCAAAGGTATTCTTTTGGGATTATTCATGGGTCGGGCTTCCTTTTCGATGTTACGATGTTCTTCGTTAAATTTGATGCATCAAGGACATTTGTCCACATCATTTATAGAACTCGTTGGTTACGTCACTTGACTTGTTGCAGGCGCGCACGCGATGAGCCCCGTGAATCAGGTGGCTTGGCTGGACGAGTCGACTCTTCTTTCTGCCGGCCAGGACTCGACTGTCAAGCACTGGAAGATCAACGGAATCTAAGCCTGCGCTCTCTTCCCTCTCCCCTCTGCTCACTTGGCACGAGATTGGTATCCTATCCATGCCCTCCCTTTCATCTCCCGTGCCTTATCTCTCTCTATTTACATACTTTGTATGTGGCAATCTTTGGAAATCTCATGGACTCTCCGCAAGTGCTCTTTCTCACTCTCTCGCATTCTTTTGCTTTATAGGCTTCATCGCCCAATAATCGTGCCCGCCCAAAGCTTTGCTATATACTTTCAAAGTTTTACCCTTTGTATGAAACTGTTAAGTTGGATTGGTTATATATTTTATGCTATTTATCAACCATAAGTATTTAATGTATTATGCTAGTGAAGCTGCATGATCAACTCGCATTTCAAAGATTGTTTATTCCTGGAGAGGACGTGAAGACGGATTGGTAAAGTTTTGATGATCAGAAAAGAAGTACATTGTGCTCGATTATCCAGAGTTTATTCTCCTCGACGAAAGGTTGGATGATAAGAACTTCACGCTCCTTCATGATCGACTGGAGGGAAAAGGGTAATGCAATAAAATTCACGAGTAATGCCTCAAGGAGGTAAGTGATTAAATTGATCCCGCGCTTACATTCGAACTCCATTACTATTTTTTAAACTCAAGATGCATATTTATGCCTCTGCATGCAGCACTTTGTCCCATTCAGTTGTGGGGAAACAAGCATCCTCCCACTGTTGCACTGTTTAGATCCAAGAGGATCATAAGGTACAGTGATGATTCAAAAAAAAGTTCTTCGTCAAAGTAGATTGGCTATTAGGGAGGTAGCATCAACCTATCTCGGTCGGACTTTTGCAAGTATGAGACTAGTTCATTTTGAAATGGATACCCTATCCCTCTCCTCCCATCTAACTGCTGGTTCTCCCTTCATAGAAAAGGCCGGCTGATGTCGGTTGCGAGCGTCGATATGCCGCACCAACGCAGAAATCCGTTGGCCCCGGTGGCCACGGTGTTGTACCGTTAAATTTTTTTGAAAAATGCGGGAACTTCAAATAATATTCTTGGTAGTAATTTGGCGCGAGGTTTGAAAATTTTTCCCATAGTGAGCAAAAGTGAATGGATTTCTACTATTCCAATGTGCTGTGCTGCAGTCTTCATTCGCAGAGATGCTATATTTTCTTGTGCAATTTTGGGAAAAGAGGAAGCAAAGCCGAAGGATCTACCATCATCTTCCTCCATGTCCTAGAGGATTGAGCCATGCCGCAGGAACAAGGGTTTAAACATTTTGGTGCATCAAAAAGAATTCACTGTGTATGAGAGCATCGAAAATTTAAAGAATGACTGAATGAATAATATAAGACGATGAGAGCTTCAAGAACATAAAAGTATAAAAAGGAGGCAGATACGATCTTTGAATTACGTATTCGTCACGACTCATTGGCAAGATTTGTCAAGATGAATTCTTGTTCAACCTCACTCTCTCTCTCTCTCTCTCTCTCGCTCTCTCGCTCTCTCTCTCTCTCTATATGAAGATTCTCGCTCAGCTTCACCTTCTCCCCCACCCGAAAGGTCATGACGAATTCCTAGACGGCGCCACAACAGTGGAAGACACATTGACGATAGCTGCGTACACGATTCAATGAAAGAAACTTGAGCTTGATCCTCTCGCTTGCCTCCAGGACGCCGTGTGAGTTTCTCACACCAGTGCATAGGTATGTATGTACATATTTACATATGTTTTTATGTACATACAGTACAGCAAAATGCATATCAGTCTGATTCAAAAAATCTTTGCATCAAGCAATACCTTTCTTTTCTCTTTTTGTCTATTTTGCTTTTACAACTTTCCTGATAGACAACAGTGTTTTCCGCTGGTGAGTTTGTGAGTGGAAGACAGAGAGAAAGAGAGAGAGAGTGAGAGAGAGAAAGAGAGAAATAGAGAGAGTGAGAGAGAAAGAGAGAAGTAGAGAGAGTGAGAGAGAAAGAGAGAAATAGAGAGAGTTGGATTTAAAAAAAAAGTTTTTCATCGTATCTTGCCTATCTCTCTTGTTTCATTGGCCAATCTATATCACTGCGATAAAATACATACATACATACAAGCACATCAGGCAATCGAGCAGTTTTTGAATTGGATTACCTAATCCTCAATATTGGGTACTCAAACAGAATTCACAATCATAGTCACAAAGATTACCAGAAATTGTAAATCAAGATAAACGGGCAATGACTATTTCCAACAGTTTATGTTCTTTCATGATCTGCAAGCCAACATTGTAGAACTTATTATTCTTTCGAGAGATATTGAACATTGGTGAGACATACATAGAGATGCGTCGGAAAATGTCTTCGGCGGAAATTGATCTGAAGATAACATCTTTGATATTAGTAATGTGCATAACGAAGAAGGAGGAATTCGTTACGTGCTCATCAAAATATCAGAATAGAGAAAAAGCGGGCGGGAAGATGGGAGAAAACTGACTCATTTGCAACGCTGAAGAGCTACGCCGCTCTTATTCTCTCCTATGGATTTGTGCTAGTATTTAATTAATCTCTTAAGTTAATTAATCCCACAAGTCGTGAGAACAGGCTTACTGCGGAAACAGAGGAGGAGGGTATATTGATCATTGCTTGCTATTCTAAAAACTGGAATATTGAAGAAGGAGCATGAGTGACCATGTCGTATTCCTACGTAAGCATGACCATTGCAAGCTCATAAAACTTATGCCGGCTTTCAGACTAGATTATAGAAAAAATTACATTGCGTCTTTGGCATGACTGTGATGAAGAGAGCTTCCTTCTCTTTCAGTTTCTCTGTATCCTCGAACACTTGGAGATTCCACAAGCAAGAAGATCTCCTAATCCTGTATTCGAAAGTGATTATTTTTATTTTTATGGAACTGCCAAGAGAGAAAGAAGAGGAACTACCTTTCTCTCTCTCCACTAAGTGCTGCCAACTTAGTCGGCAGCTGTTGGCTGTGCTGGGGTGTCTTGGGGAAGTGACCAATCGTGGGGCCCTTGACCGCCTCGTATACCGGATTGCAGTCGTGCACTTCCATGATTAATTCATTCCAGCTAGCAAGGAAATATCCTTGAAATTGTTATGTACATTCATGCATGAGCATAAATCAGTTGGATTTTACACAACAACTTTCAAATCTTGGGAGCAATTTTTTTGCGCCAAAAGTACAAAGATTGTTTTTATAAAGAACTTTGTCTCAAATCTACTATAATCAAATGGTCGACAAAAACGAATAATTTTAAAATTTATTTGTTATCTAAATAAGCATGGCCAAGAAGAAGCGCATCTACTGACAAGCGGATGCGTCCCTGTAAAGAATTGTGAAGCGCAGACGAGCGCTAGCGCGAGTACGATCAGATGACACTTCATGATTGCTATTGGAAGTGGCTTCTTCTACGGCTCGACTCGTTGAATATGTGAAATCCGTTGCTAGAAAAGAAATACGGAGTAAACTTCCTTTTAATTGAAATAATACATGTTACAGTATTCGTTTCCGTTAGATTAATAACGAAAATTTTAATGGAAAAATTGAAAACTAAGAAGAATTAATACCATGTGGATGGATGTATGCCAATTGCACAATACTGATAACGTCGATATCAATCGATAGCTCCGTATATGAGAGCAGTACAATTCTGAAAAGGGCATTTCTGAATGGAGGAGTAAGAGAAGGACCCGTCGGGAGAGAAGTGAGAGAATGAGGAGAGGCCCACTGCTTCCTTCTCGTACCGCCCTTATTGCCCCGTTCCTCGCCATTGCTGGAGCATTCTGACAAAGAGCCATCGGATGATCGAAATAAAAATTTTTTGCATTTTATATTTCATTCTTCTGGCAAAAGTACCATGAATGGTACTCAAAAGTAGAAAATGAACATCAAATTCATGTTTCTCGTCTCAACAAACATTATTGTAGAGTTTTCCGAACATAGTTTCCATTTTTACCAGCTTTCGCAGAACAGCTCAAAATAGTCGAATCCTGTAGTCGATTTTTTTCGAAATTTCAAGATTTCTGAAACATGTACAGGTTTTGCTCTTTCATCGGTGGATATATTATGTAAAAGTCTCTACTCTTTCGAATGGTTATGACCTTTCTGGCAATCCGGCTCACAAATGACCTGATAGTTGGCTTTGAAGGAGTTTTCGTAAAAAAAAAATGAAATTTCTTGACATTTTGAGTACTTTTGAGTAATAGATCATGAAAGAACTGCAAAGAATTCGGGAATAGCCATTATTGGGTGCTAGATATTTCAAAAGAACTAATTTTAAATATTTGCTAAAAAAAATATTCAGCAATATCGCCTTCAACAGTCAGCATTCAAATATGTACGTATTCCCAAAAAAAATTTCCTCAGATTTTGATGAAAAAGCTGTATCCGACTCAGTTTTAACTGCTCTTTCTTGTAAAGGAAATATTATGTGGAAAGTCGGTCTATATAACCCATTAATGGTCCAAAGAACGAGTATTTTAACACCAGAAATAGGCCAAAAACACAAAAAGTCAATTTTAGGCCTTTAGACCCATATTCAAATGCAGATACCCAAAAAAGGTATCGGAGATTTTTCCTCGTAAACACATATTATGTGTAATTTTTTCTCCTCTTTCTTATGGAAGATTCAGTTTTCTGCAAGTCATAATAATAAAAAAAGTTATTACCTGAAAACGACATTTCAAAAAATTCAATTGACCAAAAGTTATAAAAATTTTAATTTTTCGAATATGGTCATCTGGGACTTTTTTGTGTAGTTTTCGACAAGGAATCGACCAGTGAAAAGAATATTGAGAAATATTAAGTATAACGTTAGATATGGTCATCCAAAGTTATGAACATTACGACTTATATCTAAGTGAAAAATTTTTTTCTAAACTTTCTGACCGCCTAGACTTCGTTATGAACAAGGGATACATCCCTCATAAAGTTTTCAAAGTGAAAGAAAACAAAAATTCCTCAGGGAGTACTGCGGAATTGGCAAGTGAGCATTAATGACTGATACAATAAAACAAATTAAATTCGGGAAAAAATTAAGACACAAATAATCATACTATTGTGGTGATCATAGGCAGGCCAAGCATGCCAGAGGAGGAGAACGGCAATGGCAAAGCCGGGAATCAGAATAAATGCAAACGGTATCGCCGCCTGTTTAATTCCAGCTTTAAAATTCTTGCACGAAAAAGAAGATGCCAAGCTGACTTGGATGACGAGCTGAACGGCGAAGACCATGTGCATTCTGCGTGTCTGCTGTGACATTGAACTTCGCTTCGATGCAAGAACCCTAAAACTTCACAACCAATGACGATCAATCAATAATTTTATTTCAAGATGAGGTGCAAGTTTTCTTGAAGAAACTAAGGATGATGACCAGAAGCAGAGAAAGATGTTCTGCCCGATGAGATACTGCACGGCAACTGATCCTACAGATATTGCCAGGAACATGTAAAACTGGTCCTCGTGGCCGCCATTGAGATCAAAGACAACCAGGGCAGGTCGAGAAGAGAACTCTTCCAATTCAGGATAATTCTAAATTTTTTGAACACTTTAACAACAATTTCAACTATTTATATGGAAATTCAATTAAATTTTTCAGAAAGTTGATCACTAAATAATATCACCTAACTTTGTTTAGCAATTACAACAAGACAATAAAGCAAGACTGATTCACAGAAAGTACCTTTCTCAAGAAAACCACCATGTCATCGCGGTCGAAGCGAAGAACTACGATAAAGGAAATACCTAATAGTATTGCCATGCCGTGGACAAAGCCCGCGAAAAGAGGCTGAAACCTTTAATCGCATTCAAAATTACCTCATCAAAAATTCTCAATTCCTTGTTAGTATAAGAAAGCATGGAACTGACAATTTTGTAAGTTTTTTGAAAGCTTTTACTTACCATTAGTTCTTTTTTTACTATGTCAAGTTGGCTCTGGTAGATCATATTTTATCACATGAAAAGGAAATGACACTGACAAAATGTCGAACGAGCAGGTGGTGTGGAGAGAAGGAGCGCATGATGACGCGAAAGCGCATGTAGAAGCTGCCGCCGATGGCGCAGAGGCCGTTCGCGATGCAGAACAGCCACAGACCCTGAAGACACCCATCAAGAGTAGCATTTTTAGTTCATATTACACTACAATCACTTTTCATTCTTCGTTGTTGCACTTTTGTGACATTATTTGCTTCATACTCGCTGAGACTTTTGTTCGGGCACACGACAATATAAGAAAAAAAAATTAGTTCAGGGAAACCAATTTCATAAAGAAAGATTACCAATCCAATTGGAATCCAGCCAGTCTCGAATGGTAGGGAAGACAGGCAAACGCCCGCTGGGGCCGGCAGTAGAAGCAGTGGCTGACAAACAAAGTAGAGCGCGTCAACTGGGAAGATCCAGAGCTAATAAGTAGGTAGTAGTAGGTTAAGTAGTCGTGAGCTTGCGAATTCTAATTGCATATCACGAGGTGCATATAATTGAGGGATTTTTTAAACGAACAATATTTTGACCACGTCGAACTGACAAGAATATGCAAAATATTGTAACGAAACGTCTTCATCGGCTTCGGAAATTGGAAGAACAGCAGATATGTTGTGTAGATCATAAGCAGCATTGAAGTTCAAGTTAAAATGGAAATTAGTGAAATATAATAGCCATAGATTGCAAGATCTTACTAATTATGCTCACGTAAATTGCTGCATATTGTTGTAGGGCATAAGATTTGAAACTATCGAGTGTCGATGACATTTAAGTTGCGGATATTTGAGTAGAAAACGCAACGAATGTACAAGTCTTGTAAATCTAAAACAATTTTGACTTATTAGTAAACGCCATAATTTAATGTCATTAGCTTTACATATAAGTCATGTCTATGTCATTGTAATGTTATCGCACAAAGTAGCATCATGTATGCGAATAAAGATATATATATATATATATATATATATATATATATAATATATAATATATATGTATATGTATGTACATATATACATATGTATGTATATATACATACCTATATATATATTATAGAATGTTGAAACCTGCCAAGTTAAAGATGACAAAATGTGGATTCTCAACATGTGCATCTGAAAATGAGAATTTCCTTCATGCAATGACGTTAGTAGGCGGCATGTTGGCTTAATTATGTATGCAGATCGTTTGTCGTGTTCTTTAGTGTCTAGGTGTGTAATAGTTGCTAATTATTTCCAAGGTGACAGCTGGACTAAAATTCTAGATCGTTTATAATTGGAAATTTTACTTGAATCTTGCGAAATGTGTTCATTTTGTTATCCGAGAAGCTACTCTTGTGAACAAGAGGGCCAAAATTTTCTGCGAAAGTCGAAGTCATTCATAATTTATTCCGCCTGGCATTCGCTCATGAAGCAAGAATCGACAGATTAATCACGGGGATTTAATAATGGATTCACTCGCAATCACAGGATTATTAGAAGGATATGCACACAAGAACGCATAATTTCAATGGGAATGACACTGTGGACAAGGGAATGAGACCGAGTAAGTGCCGTGGGAGACGACAAACAATAAGTGTCAAAATCCACGTACGCAGTATGAATAGTTTTCATTAAAATTATCTAATCATAAAGGCTAGAAAAAATTTTGTTCAAAAAGAGAAATCGTAAAAAATAGAAAAAAAACACTGCTAAGTAAAGTTTAAAAAATATTATGTAATATTAAAGTATCATCTGTAAGCTTGGGTTGTTTATCGGTGTTGTTGCTGTTGTTGCCTTGCATTCATTCTGGCATGGGATGCAAGGCGTTGTCTCTGAATCAGCTGCATTCTCTGCTGCTGCTCAAGTCGCTGCTTGTAATTCTGGAAGAGCTGCTGGAGCTGGCGGACGCCGCGGCGGATTCGCTCGGCGCTCTCCGGCGGGATCGACTCGATCATCCTGCTCAGCGCCGTCAGAACCTTGTTCAGCGAGCGAGCCAGCGCCTCGGCAGCGTCACCGCTATTCTGAAGGGCAACGAAGAAAAAGCTCAGGTTATTGATTATGGACAAATTAATTCGACATCCTTTAAATGGTTCTATTGATTCTTATACCACTAACAAAAGGTCAATAACCGACCCGATCAATGCTCTTCAGTCGCTCCATGGCGCCTCGAATGCCTGTTAGCGGTTCGGTCGAGTTGTCGCCACCAGCCACGTCTATGTCCTCGCCGGCGGCTCCGCCAAGTATGCTGCGAACCAGACGCCAGCCGGCGCCAGTCTTTTCAGAGACGCGGCGAAAGTTCTCGATAAGACTCTCGCGACTGTCTGCCTCTTCGCCGCTCTCTTTTCTCTTTTTAAACTTTGGTCGCTTCTTCTCCGGCCTCTCCTCCTTGCGACTGCTCAGTGTACTCTCTACCACTACCGGCATCGTTGTCTTTCTCTGCTCGACACTGGGGGGCGTCGCCGTGGTCGAAATTGTCCCATTCGGTGCCGGTGGCTTGAGGCGCCAGTTGAGAAAGTGCGCAGCGAGTACCGAATCCGGGATCGGGCGCGCGCCACTTAGCCAGTGGACAGGCCGCCAAGGGAACTCCTTGCCGAGGAGCGGGCCGAGTATTTCTTCGGCCGTCAGTGTCGACCATTTCTTAGTCACGTTCGTCGTTTGAGTGGTTGTCTTGGGCGGCAGTCTGGTAGTTGTTCGTGTCTTCTGCGTGGTTGTGGTGACGGGTGCTGGCGCCCTCTTCGTGTTCTTCTTTTCAGGGGAAGACTTGTTGCGTGGCCGCTTGGTGCGCGGCGAGGGCTTCTGAGTGGTCGTTGTTGTAGTGGTCGTGGTCGTCTTGGGACTCGAGAGGAGCAGCCGATTCCAGAGAAGCGTCGCAGGACGTCGCCGCGTCGGTCGCGGTGGCGGACGCGTGATGCGCGGCAGAAGCGTACGCGGCGTCGTTACGCGGAAGCGACGAATCGCTGAAATAAGAGTCACGACTTGAGAGATTGAGGAGCATGTTACTAGTGATGTTCTTCTATGATTAACTTCATTCTTTCTTTCTTTCCTCTCTTTTTCCTTTACTTCTCTGCGTTTTCAATGTCTCCATCTCTCTCCACCAACGTATCGTAAAGGGTGCGGTAGTCTTCCTTCCGATGATAGCGGGTGGCTTCGTCCTGATGGTTCTTCTCCTCTGCCAGAATGAGCTTCTGAGTGCTTCGTCCACTCGGTTGTTGATGGCAGCGGCCGTCGCGGAGAGCGCGCCGCCGTCGCACTCGATCGGGAAGTCGTTCGCCAGCATCGCCTTACAATTTGTATTTATATTATTTTTTGAAAACTAATGTCAAATCAGATGAGAAAGAGGAGAAAAGAACACAAATTTTTGGAGACTGAGGCTCTGTGTCAACAGGCGAGAAAAGAGCAGAAGATTAAGCTTACCATACGAATACTCAATAACCAAGTAATAAACCTGTATCAATTACTCTATAAATTATCTGCGCCGAATTTTATATGACTTTTAATTAACGTTTCGGGGACCAGGTGAATCGCGAAAGCTCTTAGAATATGTTATGATGACATTATGCAGAATGAACGCTTCACATGCGCAACTATCAGATATTGTTTTTGGATGCATTAAAGCGGCACTGGAAAATGGGGTGGGGTGGATGTATGGGTGAAGATGAGGAAAGGAGTGGCAAACCTGCTGCATCCGCACATACGTCGTTTCCATGTCGCCGCCGCACTGGTTGCGGACGCGGATGACGGCGCAGATGGCGCGGTGGCTGCGGTCGATGCTCTCGCGGCACGACGAGTTGTAGGAGGCGCACTTGGATCTGGAATCGGCTTACAAATAACTAATAAAAAAAACACAAAAAATACTCATCGCATCGTAACATATCATAATGCAGTATGAACAATAATGCTATCTTTTTTTAGCGATGTCATCTGCAGCTTTTTTTACACTGTGAAATAGCGATAGCCTGCGCAATCGCCATGACAGTCACTGGTAATGCTTTGCGTTATGCAGCAACCTGTCTATGAAAGGCGAATATAACAAAGAAAGTTGATTGCATTCGTTCGTCTTCGTCAAAATGCTTGTTTAAAAATGAGCTAAGGAAATGACCTGCAAACGGCCATCTTGGGAGCGTAGATGGTTGTGGAGACAGGGCATGTCGCAGGCAGATGAGCAGAGAGAACGCGGTCAGCACAACTCGCGCCTGAAACAGAGAGAGTGAGAAGAAAGAGAGCAGAAACAGAAAGGGAGAAGGAGAAAGAGTTAGAGAGAAGAAGACTGAGAGAGACAGGAATTCACAGATTAAATGAGAAAGATAAAGAAAGAGAGAAAGAGATAGAGAGACAGCTAGAGAAAAAGAGCGACTGCGAGACTGAGAGTGGGAATGTGCCTCATGAAAGCTTCTATTGGGAAATTTTTGAGAGGGAAAACAGTTAAAAACACTTAACATATTATAATAAATATAGGTTGAAACATATCAAAACATATCAATGTATCGTATTCAAAATAAATTTTCGTCATTGAAAACATTCCTTCTCGGCCAACCTCTGCTGAGCGTGATTCGCTCATCCCTCGCTTCGTCGGCGCAGATGAACGCGAGGAGACGGCGGGCCTTGCCGGCGGCGGCGCGGTCCGCCACCGAGCCGCACTGCTCCACGCGCTGCTCCACACACGGAAGCGCCGCTTCGAATTCTCTGAGAATGATTGTTCTACTTATCATTTTATCATTATACTCTACAACTGATTTTGTTTGTATTTTAAATTGGTAGAACAGCAACAAAGCTACAGTAACCTGCATACATGCAACACCTTGGCCTCGGTCGAGCAGCCGAGGAGATGCTGCAGCAGAGTGGCGTCCAGTGTTCTGTTCTCGGCGCCAGTGTCGTCGTCATCCGGCCGCCGGACGCACTCGTTCAACTCGGCCAGATCGCAGGTGAGGGAAGAGGGGATGGAGAGGAGGAGGAGGAGGAGAGGAAAGGAAAAGCTGGCCGAGAGGAAGCTCTGCCGCTGGCACAGCCTCATTCGAATGGACCGAAAGAAGTGGAATGAATATTTCGTAATAGCCCATTAACACACGACAAAACATGTACGTGAAATTCCAAAAGGCTATAATGTAAAGTGAAAAGATCAACCATGAAACTGTGTGCATGCATTTGTCTACCTGGCTACTTCGCACCGTGGAATACAAATGTTTACTTGCGGGCAAACAAATGATGCTGAGAGGTATCGTAAACAACACACATTACTATCCATGTTATTGCTATTGCCTGATGGAAGAGCGCGAAAGAAACATGCATATCGTCAAGTTTAAATTGTCTGAAAAAAATTCTAAGTATTCTTTGAAAATGGCACGCTTAGGCGTGAACTCATACGTGCTTTGATGGTGAAGATGAAAAATAGCAAGCAGGCAAGAACGAAAGAGCATTCCAAATATTCAGCGAGAGCATCCCGTCGTATTTAGCTGGAGGTGGTAATCCCCCCCCCCCCTCCCTGGGAGGCAGCAGAGTGGACAAGCTGACCGGGAAGCTCAGACATTGTGCTCGAAGGGGGGGGGGGAGCAGAGCATGCTCAATAGCTTCGAGAGAAGAAGCATCGACTGCTCAAGTTCACTAGCATCCATGAAAACCAGAGATGCAAAAGAAAAGAATTAATTAGGAAGACGTTCGATTAGCGAACGATTTATAATGTCAACACGCAAATTTTGCTTTACTCTTGAAAATTAAAGTTTAAGAGCAGACATACATATGAGAAGGCAGTGCGCATTGCTTTAAGATGCCTGCAGAAATGGCAGGTTCCGAAGTAAAAAAGCAGATGTTGATCATAACGAAGCACAGGAATCACTAAACAGGACACGACGCAGCGCAACAGAAAACGCGACGACGGTTAGTCTGGTGAATAGCAGTAATAGAAGAGAAAAAGAGGGGCAAGAGAAAGAGAAAGAGAAAGAGAATGAGAGGGTGAAACAGCAAATGTTCAGTCTCATGCTCAAATAGTGGCGCAAAACGAGGTGAAGGGAAGGAAAGCCAGAATAATGGAGTGGTTGGGTGAGGGCATGTCAGGAAAGGACTCTATGAGCCTAGGTCAGCAGAAGCGCGGAACTCTGCCCTGGCCACCGAGTGTGGGAATGTTGCCGTCGACTGTTGGCTAGGGACTCCCGCGCACCCCGGAGGGAGAGGAGCGAGAGGGGAGAGAGAGCAGGGCAGCAAGGGATGGGGGAGGGATTGGGAACAACCGCATGCACCCCCGAGGGCGGGGACAAATATGTGTGCGCTTGTGTGTCAGCCCGTGTTTTTGTGTGGATATTGTGTACTTGCGATCTCGCGTCCCTCAGATTAGACCGATGAAGTGTTGCGCGCGGGAGACGCGAACGCAGAGACGATGAAGAAGAAGCCTGGAGCGGGCTTTGCGGAACCTAAGACGCACCGGAACTCTGCATAGCCCTTGCAGACAGATATCTCACAACGAAGGGCGCCGGAGGAGATCAAGTTTAATCCCAATTTGAGAGGGTACGGGAATGGCAATTGGATGTCTCTTCTGGCAGGCCTGCTTAGATTGAAGATTGTTAGATGAAGCTGGATGAGGAAGGAATCCGTTTCATGCAGACCTTTCTCCTTCCCATTCTTCAGCTTCTTCTTCCTCTCCTTTCTCTTTGAATGCGAGTCACAAGCAGTCTCCAATCAGAAGACACTCAATAGTGCGGAATCGACACCTTCTTCCGAGATATCTTTCTCTCTCTATTTCTGTCGAACTTTTTTCATCTTTATGTGTCTCTCGCTCTCTTTCTAACTCTCTTTCCTCTCGTTCCTGGCTACCAAATCGTTTGATCCATTCTCTCTCTCACTCTCTCTTTCTCCCCCTCCCTATCTCCCTATTCCAAACAAGGATTTGTCCATTGGGTGTCAGATGACAGTCTTCATAACAAAAGGCATGATGACACCTCGTCTTCTTCCTCGCAAGGATAGGCTGCATGAAAAAGAGCGACAATTGAATGAATGGGGGGTGCTGATTGAGTGCCGATGAGGCATATCCCAGAAGAAGCGGGAAGGTCGAACAGGAAGTCTCCCGCCCCACAGGGCACTTCTCCAATTTCCGGCCCTTGACAGAAGAAGTTCAGGAGTGCAACAAGAAAAGAAAACATTCGGTAGGAAGAAAAAAAGGACGATGATAATGATATGGCGGGAAATGATATGGCGGAAATTTAAAATAGGGAAACAATAAAGGAATGGAGGCTTGTTTTACTATCAGCTAGAGATTGTGCTAGAATGGCTCAATATGAATAAAACGCCAATAAATAAATTGTAGTTGCACTAAAAGCTTTAATCTTTTTTTTCCAATTCCTATGATGAGTCAGTGACTGGTAAGCATCGTGCTTTCAGTTTCTGTGTGCTTCGAAATACCAGAAAGAATTCGTATGAAACTGCGGAACGCACCATACCCTGAGGATGTTGTCGTGCGGGTAAACAATGAGGTAAAAGTGTGAGCTGAGAGAGTGAAGGAGTGAGAAAGAGAGGCAGAGTGAAATAGACTGAAGAAGGAATGGGGCAAAGAAGAAGGTACTGGCTAGTCGGATTTGCAATGTGGCGGGCGTTCACTCTGGACCCGTGCGTATAAGGGAGACTGCAAGGCTTTTGTACGAAATTCTTCGTGCGAGGCTCTTCGAATTTTGGTCACAAAGGTCTACTTATCTCCAAGATACCTTTCAGAAAAAGCATAACCAAATGTTGCCGGCATATTGACGTAGAAGATTACATAAATGAAAAGAATCTGAAAATACCTACGAAAAAGAGGAGACGATACATGGAAAGCAAGCACAAAGCACATATGACTCCGTAGTATTATCTTATAGTTTGCACACTGTCATAACTTCAGCACATCATATCGTGCATCAAACATCGTATTTTGAGTTAGCACACTCTGGTTAGAATGCGTTCAAATGAAAAGAACGAATGTTACGAGGAGAGTGAGATACGGTATTCTCTCCCTCTTCTTATTACTCCCACTGAAGCAAAAAGAAAAGCATAAACGAAAAGAAAAAGAAATTTATAATATTCGCTTTTCTTAGATTTGCAAACGTGTGTTCAAAAATATAAAAGGTGATGGCAATGACAATAATACTCTAATACATTGCTAAGCAATATGATTCCAATAATGATAAATGTTTTTTTAAGTGCATTCCTCTTTCAGAAGCGCTTCTTCTGATACTTCCTCTCCCAATGGCGTGACGAAACAGCAGTTTCAAGAGATCCTAACAATAAGCAGATGATCATAATGTGAATGGACATTCCCCATTCCTGCTTCACTCTTCCTCATCGTTCAGATCTCTTCGCCTACTCCCCTCTTTTACGATGACGTTACTGTCAACGTTTACATGAAAATCCACCGATGCTGCAGTCCAATGTTTGACGCGATTGGGTGCAGTGTAGATAATATTCGGACGAGCCATTTAAGCTTGAGACCAGGGAGCGCGAGACCGGTGGACGCCGCATACCGCGACGCCATTCAGCGCGACGCACTTTTCTTACCCATACAATGAATGCTCTTGCGTGATTGTTTCTGTCGTTCCCTTAACTGTCTTCCTGGAGTGATCGCCGGCTTGATAGCAAGGTCTTCTCGTTGCTAGTGCAACGGCGAGATAGGTTTATTCCTACTGACTTCTCTTCGTGCGCCGCATGTTACTCTCTCACTGGATCTTATGGCTCACTTATTCCCTCCAAAGGGACACTAGGCTTTATTGTTATGAAGAGTGTGTAATATATACATATGATTCCACAAATTATCGAGAATAATCAGCATTGAGTGGCAAAGCGGCGAATACCAAGAATAAGAACAGTTATGGAATGTAAAGAGAAGAAAGTCACTTGGCATACTTTATAGATCCTTTGTTTCTCTAAATACGAGTGAATTGATGCGCTAGAAATGTCAGGCTTACAACAGCGATAGAGCATTATAAGAAATGTGAACTTACGAGTGGGAAAAATCATGCAAGCATGGTTGATCAATTTTCTTGCCCTGTCACATAGCCCAACATATTTCCGCATCTTGCCATCAGACGCCTCAAACAGAAAACAATATTTATGCTTGTTTCAAATAGCGAAACTCAAGTATGGTTTTTGTGTGATAGCGAACAATGTGAAACAAGTCATTCATGTGCGTGATATTAAAGGGACCAAGAAGAACAGCATCCGTCTTGATGGAGACGATGGATGCGTCCCCACTCTACCAAGCTCTAGATTTAAAGCTTCGAGTGACTTCTGAAAAACTCCATCAAAGGTTACGACAAATAATCCACGGCATGAAGGAAGTAAGAATATTATCGGGCGTAACTACATTTCTTCGGGTACCAAAAATTTAAACAAGCGAGGTACCGGGCACATTTTGCATGTAGTCTCAATTACAACACGCCCACGGTGCTATCAACAATATCGTCGAAAAACGGTATCTTGAGAATCGTGATTCCATAACTGTTTGCAAGCACTGCCATATACGGTGGCTTCGATAGAGAAATGTTCCTGAAAATATTTTAAATTTAAAAGAGCAATCAGTAACAACGTAGCATGTTTGACGAACTTTTTCGGCTTACAATTCCAATTGCACTAATGGTAAGCTGATTAATTGTTAACCGGGAACTCAAATACAACTCTCAAATCGCAGAAAATTTGTCACTTAATCCATGTTTGCTGCATTTTTTTCTGCTTTCGCGTTTAAACAAAGAAACGATGTTTCCTGATCAAATTAATCGACTACCGAAAAATTAAAAAAAATTTACTCACCTGATTTCTTAAGTCGTTTAGGACCCGCTGTATCTTAAAGTACAAGATATGTATGTAGAACTTTGCCCACACCCGGAACCATACCACCAACTCACCTAACAGGATATTATTAGCAGAGTTTAAAGTTGAGCTTCATATTTTAACAATTGCGGGAAAGAGTAGTTACTTGCACAAATTGACGTGGATGGTGGAGGAATGGTAACAGTCGTTGTATGCGACTAGAACATGAAGAGGAGACGAAGACGGAAGCTGCTCGTGTTTATGACGAGAAGAGAAGAGGGCACTGGATCTTGGTAAGAACCATGAAAGGAATGATCCGTTTAAGTAAAAGGTTGGAAGACTCTTTTTTGCGCTTCATTAGAGTTTCACTCATTACGAGGCACTTTAGTACCTACTTATTCATTTTGAAGCTACCGCATTTTCTTTCTCTCTCTATCTCTCTCTCTGTATCGCTCTTTCTCTCTTTCTCCATCGCTCTCTATCCCTATTCGAGATTGCCAGGCTCTACTAAATGGCTTTGTATTCATACCGCTTGGTTTGCTTCCAGATAACAAGCACGAAATAGCCCAATGTTTTATGGCTGCGTTGTGCGAATATGCAACTATGTATCTTTGAACGTTCTTGTTTGTAACCCGAGGTAAGCCTCTTTCCCTTTCCCATCGCCTGACTCAAAGTGCAAAAAACCTTCCGGCTTGTTATTGCACGTCTGCATGATGCCTCTTGACTCCAGTTCAAAAATGTCAAGATGAAAATGAAATGTGAACCGGTGACAGCCTTCATACATATCTGCTGGTGCATTCAGAGGACAAAAATATTTGTCCCTGGAGAAAACGAGATAGACAGGTAAACGAGAGACATGGGAGTGGCATGGGGATAGATTCAGTTAGAGAGAAAATATAGGAGAAATATTATGATCTCTTTTCAGTTCTCGTCTTTGTTTCTAGCCCGCCGTTTTTCCCGAACTACGTCCTTTCACCTTTTCTTCTTTTCTTTCTTGAATCAGCAACTGGCCGTTGTTGTAAATGCCAAGCATTCCTGGTTTATTGTTGGTGCTTAAGTTACGTGGTGATACTCTAGGCGATCCCCACAATGCACAACACTTTACCCCCATTCAGTTGTAGGCTGCTCGCCGTGGCGCTGCTAATACCACAATTTGCATGAAATGACGGGAAGTTTCGAAAATAGGAAAAATGGGCGGCGTCAAGTTTGAATTCAAGTTGAATGGCACTCAAATGTGAACTTGTACTCACATACATATATATTGTTCAGTATAGTATTCTGATTAGCAGATCTTTCCTCATGCTGCGTCTTGGCTACGTTGACGCCGACTTCTATCCGTATCTCTTTTGGAGCCGAGAGCGCGGCCGTCTCCGGGGCATCTTCGTCGAACTCTTCAAGACGGCCGCCCGCATGATGAACGAGAGCATTCAGTTCATCCGCCACGACGACTATGGCAGATGTTACGGTATGCATTCTCATTTCATAATTATTTTTACGACTTTGAATAAAAACAGGGGAGCACAGCAAGAAATAGAAGTAAATATAGCTAAATAAGAAGAAGAAAAAAAAAGCAGAAATATCGTTATAATAAAAAAACATGAATTGTTTACTATGGGACTAAAATGGTGCGCATTATGATTTGGAAGAAAAGGAAAAAATGTGACGGAGCCGAGCGGTCTCTTCGGCATGCTGAATCGAGAGGAGATTGACGCGATTGCCGAAGATCTCCTAATGGACCGGCGACCCGCCAGTTACTTCGCACTCACCTTCCCGGTCATCACCGACTCGGTTATTTTTTCGTTTTCAAAATAATTATAATTTATTCAATACTTAAAATAAATAAAAAAATTCCAGTCATTGTTCTATGAAGCTGTCTCGAAGAGCGGTGGCTGGTCGGTGTACGACGTTCTTGTCTTTTCTCCACTTGTCTACGCCTCCTTTCTACTGCTTCTTCTCGCCGTCTTCGTGATCGAGTGCTTAAGCGCCGTCGCATTCAATCGGATTGGCATCAAGAAAGCGTTGTTAGTTCTGCTGTTTAAGAGAGCCTCTCTGTAAGGATCAAGCAGCCCTCAATGGGGGCCTGCCCCGGCGCAAAATTTTCCGATTCAGTTATCCAAAATTTTATTAGGGGTACTCATACGCACTGTAAATAACATTAGTAGATCAATTTTGTTATAAAAAATTTTTCCTTGTCTAGGCATGCAAAAGTAAGGAAATAGTAAAATTCGCCATAAATTTCTTTAACATCAATATTTTTCAATTTTCTTTTTTTTATTAGCATCTCCGTTGAATTCTAAACAAAAACTCCATTGATGTATTTGATCAAATATTATATTTTCATATCGAAAAATAATTTTAAATATTTCAATTTGACCGTTGAATACCTTAAACTCAAAACGTTTTGGGTACTATATCTGAAATTGTAGAGCGTTAAAAACTGTATAACATATCTTCTTTTCGTTTCATGTATCCTTCCCTAGGGGGGTTAAAAATAGGCTCAAATAAGGGTACCTCGGCGACATCGGATTCAAGGAATGAGTGAAAAAAGGTTAAATTATTGTTTTAGATTAAAGTGAACCACTTCATTCAATTCAGCGCGTGTTTCTTGTCAGAAAAGGTATACGTCAAAATCCCTGAGGGGCTTTACAAGTTTATTTTTTTGGGATTCCAGTTCCGCAGCCTCTCCTTCTCGCATATTCAACCTATCACCACAGTTCATATGCTAATAGATAGCTTTCGCGAATACGAACAACTTTCCCATACATCACTTCTTCATGAATAAATTGCTTGATTTACTTTTTTGTGTTCGAATATTTTGTCGTCTTATTTGGCCTTACCATCATTTTACACTTTTTGGCGGATATTTTTATGTCGATAGAGCGCAAAAATTGCTATCGATTGATAGTTCAACCTCTAAAATTGGTTCAAGCAGTCTCGAGAAATGAATTTTTAAATGTAATTTTGTCGTATTGGTTGTGCACTTCGGATGTCATGGGTCGCAGGTTCAATTCCGCGCGCATGCAAACCCTTTTGCGGTCTTTTACCACGGGAAATCTGCAAAATAAACATCGGTTCTGAACTCAGGATGCTTCGTGGAGCAGAATGGTGTATTGGATGAGTAGGAAACATTAAGATTGAACGAAAAGTTATAAAATGCGGATCTGTCAGTTTTGTCGCGACCGCCATGGGAAAATCGACACAGTCATTGGTAGGGACGTCCTATCCAGATGTAAATGAGGTATTTTGTAGAGAATTTTGTCGCGTACAACATAGTACTATTCACATTCTGTAGTCTTTGAATTTGACGAAAATATAGCGATTCGAATAGTTTTAGGTCATTTTCTGTCCATGATAGAAAAATCGAAAAATGAGTTTTTTTCGTGAAAAACGATAGTTTTATGAATTTTGACGTATACCTTTTCTGACAAGAAACACGCGCTGAATTGAATGAAGTGGTTCACTTTAGGCTAAAACAATAATTTAACCGTTTTTTTCACTCATTCCTTGAATCCGATGTCGCTGAGGTACCCTTATTTGAGCCTATTTTTAACCCCCCTAGGGAAGGATACATGAAACGAAAAGAAGATATGTTATACAGTTTTTAACGCTCTACAATTTCAGATATAGTACCCAAAACATTTTGAGTTTAAGGTATTCAACGGTCAAATTGAAATATTTAAAATTATTTTTCGATATGAAAATATAATATTTGATCAAATACATCAACAGAGTTTTGTTTAGAATTCAACGGAGATGCTAATAAAAAAAAGAAAATTGAAAACTATTGATTTTGAAGCGAGATACATCAAATCACATATTATCGATACATTTAACTGTTCACGCAAGTATATTTTTTGAAAAAAAAATTTTCCCATCTAATCTTGTTACTGGGGCCCAGTGCCATGTCCGACAACGTTTTCGCTCTCGAAATCCAACATGTGGATCTGGGGCAGGCCCTGCTGGAGGCATACGGAGAGGCTCTCTTAATCATAATAATTCTAGCTAAATAAATTAATATTTATATGCGTCTGATGCTAATTCAATTGACTTAAGCGGAGAGTTGTCATTTGTACGCGAGCGCCGCCTGTGGGCGTTCTTGTACCAAGTGAGCGTCCTGTATATCCTTGTCTTTTATAATGCCCTCTATAAGGACGCTGCCGTTAGCTGTCAGCCTCATTTGCATATATGACGATGCCAACTAAAAAAACGGTCGTTTTTGCGTTTTCGAGAGATTTGTGACATGTGTGGGTGTACTAAACTGCTTATTTTTTTGAGCATCTTTATTCACGTACAAAAGTGTGCAGAAATCGGGCTGAAAAATGAGCACAAATGTACATGTATTAATATGCTCAAAATCATTTTGAAAAGTGAGCAAAAATATACGCGTACAAATTTGCTCATAAAACGGGGTGAAAAATGAGCAGAAAAGTACATGAACTAAAGTGCTCAAAACCCATAGAAGAAAGTGAGCACAAATATACGCGTACAAAAGTGTACAGAAAATCTAGGCCAGAAAGTACGCGTACAAAATTGCTCAAAAAATTGCATACAAAAATACATGTACAAAAATGCTCATTTTCAGAAATGAAATATGAATAGCAGGAAAAAACCCGTTAAGAGAGCCTCTCTGTAAGACTCAAGGAGGCCGCTATGGACGCCTGCCCTAGAAGTTCATAATTGTTCTAGAACCATGAAAACATTATGAGGGATGTGTCTAGTGTTCATAACGAAGTCTAGGCGGTCAGAAAGTTTAGAAAAAATTTTTTTCACTTAGATATAAGTTGTAATGTTCATAAATTTTGGATGACCATAACTACCGTTATACTCAATATTTCTGAATAATCTTTTCACTGTTAGATTCCTTGTTCAAAACTACACAAAAAAGTCCGTGGAGACCATTTTCGAAAAGTAAAATTTATATGTCTTTTCTCCAATTTAAATTTTTAAAATGTCGTTTTCAGGCAATAACTTTTTTTTTTACTATTACGTCCAAAAAACCGAATGGTCCATGAGAAAGAGCAGGGAAAACTACACAGAATATGTTTCTGCGAGGAAAAATCTCGGATACTTTTTTGGGTATCTGCATTTGAATATGGGTTTCTGAGCAAATTTCGGCTTTGGCTGCAAACCATAATTTCTTTCAAACTTCATTAATTTTAAAACGGAATAGTCCATTCGATGTAATTTTTTATCCTCTTTAAAATAATATATACTTTGTATACAAAAGGAATTAGTCTAAAGGCCTAAAATTGACTTTTTGTGTTTTTGGCCAAATTCTGGTGTTAAAATACTCATTCATTCTTTGGATCATTAATGGGTCATATAGACCAAATTACCACATAATATTTATTCTACAAGAAAGAGCAGTTAAAACTGAGTCGGGTACAGCTTTTTAATCAAAATCTGAGGATAATTTTTTTGGGAATATGTATTTGAATGCTGACCGTTGAAGGCGATATTGCTGCATATTTTTTGGCAATTATTTCAAATTAGTTTATTTGAAACATCTAGCACCCAATAGTATGTATTCCAGGATTCTTTGAAGTTCTTTCATGATATACCACTCAAAAGTACTCTAAAAGTCAAGAAATTTCATTTTTACGAGCCTAGAAGGCGAAATAAATGTATGAAAACTCCTTCGAAGCCAACTATCAGGTCATTTGTGAATCGGATTACCAAAAAGGTCATAACCATTCGAAAGAGCAGAGACTTTTACATAATATATCCTTCGATGAAAATGCAAAACCTGTACATTTTTCAGAAATTTTGAAATTTCGAAAAAAATCGGCGACAGGATTCGACTATTTTGAGCTGTTCTGCGAAAGCTGGTACCAATGGAACTTATGTTCTGAAATCTGTACCATTAGGTTGTTTGAGACGAGAAACATGAATTTGACTTTGATTTTCTACTTTTGTGTACCATCCATGGTACGCTTGATCGAAATGAATTTTTTCTGCATATTATATTTCATTCTTCTGGCAAAAGTATCTGCATTTGAATATTGGTTTCTGAGCAAATTTCGGTCTTAGCTAAAAACTATAATACCATTCAAATTGTAACAATTGTTACACAAAATGGTCCATTCGATGTAGTTTTTTATGCTTTTTGAGGTGAGAAACAGGAATCTGAGAAGCTCTTCTTGGTATTATATTTCATTTACCTTCCACCTTATATATACCAAATTCTGCCTTGGAATTTCATTCATCGTCACAGGTATTGAAATGTAATTTTTGCTCACGGTTGCATATTGCACATTGCACACGGCATGACAAACAAATTTTACTTAGGAAATGCCAAATAAACGGGCAAACAATGTAACAATGCATAACAAATAAGTAAGTCAATACCAACTAATCAATCGATGTGAATAAGAATCTCATCGCTTCCATGGCTACCTTCACCACCAAACATCGAACTCGTCACTTCTCCCCTCCGCACCTGAATCTAATCTTCGAAGTTATAAGCCAATTTTTATGACTCACCTGTGGAATCATCACATCACTCATAGTACTCCTATTTGCATACTACGTTATTTTTTTCTTTTAACGCTGACAAATTTTAAGCGGAATCTTTATAACCCACCAGTGAAGGGAGGAGAGAATTGAGGGAGAGCAGGGGAGGCAGAATGGAGATGAGTTCATAAGGACTTCCTTATTTCTCTACTGCGCCGAGAGCGACAGAGTCACCTCGCCGGCGACAGTAACCGACGGGAATGGAGAAGGAATTCAGAACCGATTCTGGGAAACATCTCATTCTGCCTCCTTCTTTCCTGATCAGTGGGTTGTATTAACATCAATCGACTATGCAGAAAGAATTTGGAAATCTCATTCTCCCATGTTTGCAACCTTAGAACGGGTTTTTATTTTTTGATTACGCATTCCAACACCTTGCAAATCTCTATGTAGGTCTAAATTTAAGAAGTAAGGAAGAGCATACCCAATTCCACCAAAGAGATCCACGGGGTGACAATAAAAGTATATATGTAAGAGAGGGAACGACAAGAAAAAAGGACAGGGGGAGCAGGACTAGCAGGCGATCAAGAGAGTGGTAGACAAGAAAGAGAGGGAAAGAGTCCTCATTGATCGTGCCGTATGCGTTTCCTTTCGAAGCGTGCCAATTCGGTTTCCGCGACGCGTGCCTGCAATGCGCATCACGTCGCTCCTGACACGAATGATTACTGTATCATCCAAGACCTTTTGGCCTTGGAAAGCACGAGTGAGGCCATTTTTTAAAGGAGAAATTCCATTAGGTTGTTTGAGACGAGAAACATAAATTTGACGTTCATTTTCTACTTTTGAGTACCATCCATGGTACTTTTGCCAGAAGAATGAAATATAATATGCAGAAAAAATTCATTTCGATCAAGCGTACCATGGATGGTACACAAAAGTAGAAAATGAAAGTCAAATTCATGTTTCTCGTCTCAAACAACCTAATGGTACAGATTTCAGAACATAAGTTCCATTGGTACCAGCTTTCGCAGAACAGCTCAAAATAGTCGAATCCTGTCGCCGATTTTTTTCGAAATTTCAAAATTTCTGAAAAATGTACAGGTTTTGCATTTTCATCGAAGGATATATTATGTAAAAGTCTCTGCTCTTTCGAATGGTTATGACCTTTTTGGTAATCCGATTCACAAATGACCTGATAGTTGGCTTCGAAGGAGTTTTCATACATTTATTTCGCCTTCTAGGCTCGTAAAAATGAAATTTCTTGACTTTTAGAGTACTTTTGAGTGGTATATCATGAAAGAACTTCAAAGAATCCTGGAATACATACTATTGGGTGCTAGATGTTTCAAATAAACTAATTTGAAATAATTGCCAAAAAATATGCAGCAATATCGCCTTCAACGGTCAGCATTCAAATACATATTCCCAAAAAAAGTATCCTCAGATTTTGATTAAAAAGCTGTACCCGACTCAGTTTTAACTGCTCTTTCTTGTAGAATAAATATTATGTGGTAATTTGGTCTATATGACCCATTAATGATCCAAAGAATGAATGAGTATTTTAACACCAGAATTTGGCCAAAAACACAAAAAGTCAATTTTAGGCCTTTAGACTAATTCCTTTTGTATACAAAGTATATATTATTTTAAAGAGGATAAAAAATTACATCGAATGGGCTATTCCGTTTTAAAATTAATGAAGTTTGAAAGAAATTATGGTTTGCAGCCAAAGCCGAAATTTGCTCAGAAACCCATATTCAAATGCAGATACCCAAAAAAAGTATCCGAGATTTTTCCTCGCAGAAACATATTCTGTGTAGTTTTTCCTGCTCTTTCTCATGGACCATTCGGTTTTTTGGACGTAATAGTAAAAAAACAAAGTTATTGCCTGAAAACGACTTTTTAAAAACTTAAATTGGAGAAAAGTCATATAAATTTTGTTTTTCGAAAATGGTCTCCACGGACTTTTTTGTGTAGTTTTGAACAGGGAATCTAACAGTGAAAAGATTATTCAGAAATATTGAGTATAACGGTAGTTATGGTCATCCAAAATTTATGAACATTACAAGTTATATCTAAGTGAAAAAATTTTTTCTAAACTTTCTGACCGCCTAGACTTCGTTATGAACACTAGACACATCCCTCATAATGTTTTCATGGTTCTAGAACAATTATGAATTTCTAGGGCAGGCGCTCCTTGGCCCTTACTGAGAGGCTCTCTTAATTACTAGCAAAATTACGGGAAATTAATGCTTATAGGATAACAATACAACTACATATCCATCCTACTTATCTGGGAGAACAACAAAACCTTCGCTAAATAAGTTTAGAAAGCAAAAATCATAATTTGGGTCATATTCAAACCCCCAACAAACAGAATGACAAAGTCATGCCTACCCTACAATAGCAAAAATATATAAAATAAGTCATTGGAAAAGGAATAGAACAACAAATAGCTTGAAATCAAAATATGGAGGAACGTAAGCATATCGAAACACGTTTTCGAAAAGGGCCTGTTAGCCGCGTTGCGTGACAGACGCGTTGCGTATGAGCGTGATGGTGATGCCGCGCACTTTTCGCGCGTTTGTGGCGCGACTTACTCAGTTTGCTTTCTTGAATGAAATCTTATAAAATACTATATTTAGTATAGTTTCTTTCCTGTTTGTTGTTAGTTTGGTTACCTTCTTGGTTTTTTTTATTTGCTTCGTGTGTCAGTTTATTTATAGAACCTTGATGTTAGGCTGTTTTGTCTTACAATCAAATACCCTTTGATAGGCGTTCCGCCAACAACTTATTTTGTTCATGTGATACTGGCATATTATGATAATGTAGGATATTATTGCATCTACGTTTAGCTTTCTTTTTCGATTGTAATGTCGCATTCTTTAATTTTAAACAATACTTCTTGACGACGGTGATTTTTTTTGTTATTATTTGCGAATCTTGTTGGGGGCAAATATTTTTCTAGCCAATTGACCTCGAAACATGCACAAGGGTTGGGAAACACGAATGCTTTTACTTCACATTTTTTGCTCCCTTTCAGCTAAAATGCTGCACAAATTGTAATGGGTTTTCAGAGCTGACAAGCACAAATAATGCTTATTCGACAGTTCACCAATCTTAAATTTCCACGCTCGAACTTGGATCTAACGATAAGTATGCTTCAATTTCACCAATCCTGTTATATTTTGCACATTACCTAACAATCTCCCATTAGCGCGTCGCTGTCGCGTGATTGTTCAGTTGTTTCCACAAATTGGGCAAGGTTGATTCTCCCAAAGTAAGCCCCGATCTGCTTTCCATTCATCAAATTGCGCCTCCCCTTAATGCAGGATTTTAGCTAAATTAGCAAGTCAATTTCAAGTAAATTAACTGCTATTTTCTATCGGCAAAATAATACACAATGAACATTAGATTCGTGTTTCCTAGGGTCTAAAACCCCCCTGTGACCGATTTGGGGTCGATTGGACGACAAAAATTTTGAGCAAGTTTGTACGCGTATTTTCTTGCGCAAAAATTTTGAGCAATTTTGTACGCGTATTTTCTTGCGAAAATTTTTTCGCGCCATATTGTACTCGTATATTCGTGCTCATTTCTCATGATGAATTTTGAGCACATTAGTTCGTGTACTTTTCTGCTCATTTTTCTGTCTGATTCCTGTACACATTTATACGCGTACTTTCATGCTCATTTTCCAAAATGATTTATGCGCATGTTAGTTTATGTATTTTTATGTGGAAATTTTTTTGCACACTTTTGTACGTGAATAAAGATGCTCAAAAAAATATGCAGTTTAGTACACCCACACATGTCACAAATCTCTCGAAAACGCAAAAACGACCGTTTTTTTAGTTGGCACCGTCATATATGCATATGTAAGATGTAAACACGTAAACTCTTGCTTCATGCAGATTCAGCTGCATGTATGAACTATGATTATTTAGTACTATGTCGGATGCCCTGTCGAATATACATCTCGGCAAAATGCAGCTATTTATCAGCGCAAACTATATCCTTCCAGCCCAGGCGGTTAGGAGTCTCGAACGTGTAGAAAAGATAAAGTTGAGAGTTTCTCTTTTTTACGCTGAAGAAATATTTCGCAATAGCACATCACACGCTATCATTATTCCGTCTTTTAAGGACATTTTCCGCACGGTTATTTTTACCTTTTAATTGCGTTGCACATCGATTAATAAATTTATAGTATGGAATTGTAGAAGTCACTTCTTTACAGATGTGTTCTTCACAGAAGAAATCCGTTGCTCTATTTTGGGACTACAACTTTTCCTTTCGCCGCTCGCAGAAACTCCCAAATGGTTGCAGGCTGAGACGGTGAAAAAATATTCCTGCCGCTAGTTTTGCTACTTTTTTTTAAATAATTGAAATAAACGTTAGAAAAGACAGACGATTGACTTATGTAAGGCGACACACACATTTACGCTTTTTTGCTCATGTTTATTGAGGACATCACTTAGAGTCCCCCTGACGCGCGAAGATGTCAAAGCGATGGCGGCGAAATTGCCAAAAGTGTTGAGAGTGAGGATGGGCAGCACTGAACGCATGGTATTCTATACTGCAAAGAGCAAGAAGGGGAAACGGCTCATAGAGGCGGTCAACTTTCTCATCACAACTCTTTTTCAAGAAGATCAGGTCAGTTCTATGTAACTAACATTTCTTTTTTGACAAAAAGAAAAAGAACATAATTATTTGAACAAGTTTTTCTGGTTTCGATACCATGCCTCTACCTAGTTGACGGTCATGAACTAGAAACATTGATATATGTATTTACTTTGCTAAAAAAAAAACTAAACTAAAATTTACAGAAAGATACACTCTTCAAAGCAGATCACTTATCTCTTCCTCATTGGGCATTCATTGTCTTTTACATTCTTTGCTTCTGAATTTCTCGACGACAGCCATTATGAGGCCAAAGATTGAAAGAGTCCATTTGTCTATATTGGAATATTTTTACAAATATTTCTTGCTTATGTGACCATCAAAATGGACATTCAGATCGACAACCTCTGGTATCGACGCTTCACACGGCACGAGAATCGCTTTCTGCTGAAGCTCGAGAGACCTGCCCTCTCTTTCAACAAGGTCTCACTCCGCACCATTCAGATTCCACTCGAAGTCTTTGGTCTTCTTCTTGTGGTTTCGCATTTTGTTCTTTCCATGGAACATTTCGTTTGAGTTCAAAAGAGAAATGCCAATGTGAAATTTTCTTCGAATATATAAATTTGAGCGATTGAGCATTATGTTCTACTTATTTATATTAAAGTAGCTATCCGGGGAATAACTTACATACGGATGCATGAATTCGATTTGGTCGAAGACATCGGCATTGGAAGTTTTAGCGATCTTTTGTTCGCTCGTTACAAATTATAACAGGGCGCGATTTGACTGTGGTCATCATGAGACGCCCTCCTCTTTCGCGTTCTCTCTCAACCCAACTATGACTGACCTGCGTTCAAACCGCACACTTATTACTACTGCAAAAGATTCATTTAAGGAAAATAAAACGATAATGGAATATAGTTCAAATAATAAAATAAGTCATACTGACTATAAAATACCACTCGCAATTGTACATACTCTTTGCATCTTAACATAATTTATTTGCATCAATAAACATGAAGCGGGAGTTTCGTTTGCTTTAACAAGATTAAGGAGATTCGTCACAAACGGTTTCATGTGTTCGAAATGAATTTAATGAATTGAGATATTCCGTTGAGAAACACATAGAAGTAGTAGGCACAGGGAGACAGAACAATCGTCTTCATTGATGAGATTAAAATCCTTCCAGATGCAATTGCATGCATCTTTCGAACCGAAAAATGTAGAAACATGAGATGTACTTTAACTATTACTGTTCTCCTCCTCTTCAGCACGCTTCGAAGAAGAGAATATGAAACGTGTGCTGATCGGAAGGGAGAAAGCGAAAAGAGAAGTGGTTGATGTAATCGCTGGAGATGGACACTAGAAGAGAGGGAGTTTCTTGTACATTGATGTTGAAAACGGAAGAGTCTGAGTTATTAGCGGGGCATTAGAATTTCCTGTCGATCAATACTGTTTCAATCAGCGAAACGAGCTCGCCTGCAGCGAGCCCCCAAGTCCTTGACAATGCGAGTATGGTTGCTGATGAGACTGAATGCGAAATTCTCATGCACCTCATCGCTCTCTTGCAATATCCTTACTTGTACTGGAGACCCCAAAAGACGATCGAGCTTGCTAGTCACATCTAAAAAAGGACTATAGAAAAAGCTGTAATCATAAACATTAACGTATTGACTGGAAAAAAATGCTAAAGCTGGAAAAAAAATGTTAAAGAAAGGAAAAATGCAATAGATCGATCAGACAGTTTGTTAACCACATACATATCATGCATATACATATGTTCACGACATAACTTTTATTATATATGCCCATACTTGACATTTTTTTTTAATTGCTTAACAGTTTATAAGGACAAAATGGGTTTGTACCTGCCGTTCGAGAAGAAAAAAAGATGCAATTTTTGCGATCGTAGCCGGTGTATGCGGCTAGCACACGAAGAGAGGAGCTGCTCGGGTTTATGACGAGAAAAGAAGAGAGGCACTGGACTATGGGAAGATATATGTAAGCAGAGAATGAGCTGTGGAAGCAGACATTATGATGACGCTTTTTCGTGCTTCATTAGAGAGTTTCACTCATATGTAAGTAAGAACATTAATACCTACTTATTCAATTGCAATGACCCCTCTCTTTCTCTCTCTCGCTCTCTCTCTTTCTCTCTTTCTCTCTTTCTCTCTCACTTCCTCTCTTTCTCTTTGGCACACTTCACTTCATGACTATGCCTGTCTCTATCCCGTCACCGGAAGAGGACATAAGAATTCTTGAAGTTTCAATTTCATTTACTCTGCCAGAGCTCCCAAATGTTTTTACTTTCATTTTCACCGAATTCATTTCATGAAATTAATACATTTTTAGGTCTTTCTTTAGCAAAACAGAATGCATGCTTTATTTGGCATCGTTGAATGGCGCGAACACGAAATCCGAAAGAGGACACCGTCGCTGTTACTCGTGATATGCAGCACACGATTATAGATTGTGGGGAATATGGACATGGCATGCGGAGCGAGGAAATATACATTATGGTGAAAGATTAAAGGCCAAGAATACGAAACCAAGAGCATGGCAAGAACGGGTTAGGATAGCAAAGATTATGTACTCACAGAAAGTAACGACTGAATGGGAACTTGCTTTAGAGATTGCGTGAACATTTCAAAGAAGATCTATAGATGCTGAAGAAAGAAGAAGAAAAGAATGCTTGAAAGGAAAGGACAGCTTGCGATATTGCGCATTTGTACCAGTGGCCAGTTACTGGCATTTGCATGAAATTATGGTGGAATACACAAGGTGAATTAAAATTGATGTGCATTTAAATCAACAAAAAAAAAGAATATACAGTAGTGTAAATAAAAGAGTAGTTCGGAAGAATTTTTTGAGAAAACAAAAAAAATGATTATTTTCAGAAGTCATTCTGATGAAATCTTATTGATCATATTGTTTAAATGCAAAAAAGATGGCTTTAATCGAACGGTCATCGTCGCCGGCTTCGACAAAGAACAATATTATGGAAGGCGTGACGGAATCGCTGGTCGAAGACGGTGTAGATCAGAGGATTCACAGACGAGTTCATGCTGACATTTTTGAGCATTTACATATGTATGCATGTTTTTGAATAATGAAGAGAATTCTTAGTTATATTAATACTTATTTTTGTATTGCAAATTACAAATAAGCCGCTTACTATCCAAGCCATGTCGTCAGGAAGAGCAGGACGTCGGGGATGCATGTGTCAGCTGAGACGAGCACGCACACCGAATTCGTAAAGTGGAGGGTGAAGAAGGGCAGCCAGAACGCGAGAAAGACCGCTGAAAGAAGCATATGTTTATTGTTTTCAGAATTTAAAAAAGAATCGTAATTAAACCACCCGATATTTTTGGTGCGACCTACCAAGTACGACGGCAAGAGTGACTGTCGCCTTGTGCTCTCGCTTCATCTGCTTCGTCGCCTTCTTCACGAGATGCCGCGATGGCCGCGCCTTCCAGCCGCTCGTCACTCTGACAATGACGTGCATTCAACTGCTTATACAAAGCTTTTATGCTTCTTAATATTTTAAAATAAAGATAAACCTATGTAAGAAAATCAAGCAAACCTCTTCCATAGCTCCTTGCGACAGAGGCGGACGGAGCCGCCAATCGCCCTATAGGCTGGCGGGCTTGCCTGTTGATGCTGGAGAAGGAGAGGGACGCACGCGCCGCCGCCAGCGACGCTCGCGCGCTCGACCGTGACGCCCGGGGTGATGCCGTTCGCGGAGGGGCCGGTGCGGATCTGGTGTAGCACGGGGCGAGCGGCGCCGGCTGCGCCCGACGTCGACACCGTGATCGAGGAGGTGAGTGGCGGTGGCGAATCGTCGGCTTCTTGGTGTCTCGGCGCAACCGCCGTAGGGTAAACGAGGGCTGCGGGACTCGGCGGAGGAGTGCACTCCTCCGCTCTCGGCAACACGCCGTTGTGCTTCGATGCTGAAATGAATGTGTAATGATGTATTTCAAAGAATTACTTATCTTCTTATTTTGGGCAGGGAGAGATAACGACGAGTACGAAAGAGTGAAAAGGGGGAGTCGCGAACCTCTCCTCTCGAGTCTGGCGACAACTAGATCATGAGTCCGGTGCGGCTTTCGATGCCGTCGTGACGAGCCGCTCCTCTGCACTTCTTCCCCGCCTGCCGACGACCGTCGACTCGCCATTCCGCTGTCGATGAAGGGCAGCAGCTCCTGGAGATGGCCGCCGAACGATCTGAATCGGGAATATTCCATTAACAACAACGACGAAATGGCTTATTTCTAGAGTGTTACTTCTTTTGTATGCAGCAGTGGAATGCGGATACGTTTTAAAAGGGGGGTTTACAAATTAAAATGATTTTATTAACATTTTAAAATTTGATTGAACAGTGGTGTACATACTATGTATGAACGCTAGACTGATACCTGGCCATAGTGTCGCTGTCCTCTCGTTCGGGTGATTCCGGCTGAGCGGGGGGCTGCTGTTCTGTCTCGTGCAGCGAGTGCTGCCGCGTAGAGAGGCCGTCGTCCGGGCTCTCTTCCGCACTATAGCGACAATGCTTATTTTGTTGTACTGCATTGTTATTAATTTATTTTTTTATTTTTTTTTTAATTGCTTTCTTCCAAGCTCCTTGGAAGAAAGCTCTCCAAATACGGCCCTTCCCATTGTCAGTCTGTCTGGCTAACATCTGCTTGCCGTCCTCTTGAATCGGCGGCGAGAGGGGCGCAGAAGGAGTGGCCTCCGTAGGTGGATGGCCAGACTGCGTGAGCACACCGTTCGGGTACGTCGAGCATGAAGAGACGCCGTCCGACGAGTCGGACAGGGTCGGGTAGGAGGAAGTCTGACAGAATCCTCTTTTTAACCATTGTCAATTTCATTAATACATTACAATTATATAATGATTTACTTCATCAGATGCAAATACGATCGATGTTTATAATTACACATCTTTTTATGCAACTTTTTTCCTTCATAATTACCGTCCGTTCTTTCGAGCTTCATAGTAATATTAGTTTCCATGTACACATGTACATTTGCCGAGCCAAAAATAAATTTCCTTCCAAAGTTGCAGTACGCGTCTCCAAAGTGCACTTCTTGAGAGTGGCCACGTTCTTTGTGAAGGGCGGCTCATGACGCATGCGCCATTTATCTTTCTAGCCATTCCACTCTCTTTTTCGATCGGAGCAGAGCAGAGCGCGCTTCGATTTCGGAGGATTTACGCTTGTGGCTTGTGTATATCGTTCCACATTATGAGCGTGTCCGGAGTGCTCGCAATAAATCCCCGCTCCCCCGGCCCAGATTCGGTGAGGTGTAGTGCTTCTTTTCTCCCTTTTTTCTTCTTTCTGCGTCTTGCTGTCGGTCATCAAAAGCGGAAGAAGTAGTGGGCACGCGCAAACTTCCTGGTATTTTGTCGTGAATTTGGTTTGGACACGGAAATGTCTCCCATCAGACATCTGTGCGGAAGGAGGCCAAGAAGCAGGAAGAGGACGAAGATTGGAGATGGAAGGCGATTCTAATAGCATTACGCGCCACGTTACGGAGAACGGACAGTTTCGTCTGCTTTTAACAACTGCGGCGAGGCCGTGCTTTCGGTCTTTCGAAAACATACCTAACCCGACCCGTGTATTAGTGGAAAGAAAACAATAACTATTGGTAGTAGAGATCTAGTGTATCCAGAGAGAGCGAGTGCAAGACAGAAAGAAAGAGAGAGATTGGCTGCTGCATTCTTTGACCCCGGAGAAAGGTCATACTTCGTAGAAGAAAGCTGCTCGCTGCTTTTACAATAATGAGAAATGCTACGATAAAGAATGCTGAGCAGTGGCATGAAACATGGGATACATTTGGTGCTCGGAACTATTTAAATAGGTACATAAGCATTTATTTTAAAGATTTGTATTGAAGACCTGGAAGCTGATCTCGAGGAGAATCTGATCAGTTCGGTTCTTGAAGTGGCGGCCCATCTGGCTCGCGATGCGCGCGCCGCCCAGGAGCGCCGTGCTTATTCTGTCAAATCTCTGTTTCTTCTGAGAAATCAGTGCGTATTACTCAAATACAATGCACATTCTGCGAAATTGCTCGGACTTTCCTGTTTTTCGTACTACTTACATAGCTAATTAGCTGGTTTTGCTCACAAAATTATTCGGTCAATAAGTACGACGGAAACACGATTGTGAACCTGTCATGCTCCGCTCGCTTCGCCTTCCGCTGCGTCCTGGCACGCTCACGGGCGCGAAGACGCTTGAAGATCACTGTAATTACACGAGGATTGAGTCAAGTATTTTTGCAGTTTACGAGAGCGACGGCAGTCAATTTAAAATTCTCGGCAAGAATCATCATTGGAGTAAATTTTAAGGGTCAACGTTTCGTATTTACATTTGAGCATATTGACACGAAGAGATTAAAAAAAATTTCCTGTTTTGTTGGCTAATGTTTCATGAGTTAATAATTTTTAACCTGTATAGAGCGCCATCATTGCGCCGCAGGGCAGAAAGAAGGAGAAAAGTGATGAGAGAATGTTGAAGTATGGATTGGCAAAGTGACATTGCTGCAAAAAAAATTCTGTGTTTATTTATGATTTGGCACGCTCTTTTTGTAAGCCAGTAATTAAAGTTATTTACTCATTTGTTTGTGATTCATACTTCGTAATATCTTATACGTAATATCTTATCTCTTTGTGTCTAAAAAGCCTTTTCTCATTTGTTCACGTCTGCTGATGTTTCAGCTTCCTTAGAATGAATGCAAAGAGTCGCGAGCTATTTTGTTGTTTCCTGCAGTTTGGGCATGCCATTCTCTTTCTTCTTTAAAAGTCGTAGCACATTTTGACGCATTCGATGCGTGGCGGGTGATCTGCCACACGATGCCATTCTTGTGCACTCGGCACAAAAAGAACGGCTGGTGAGATAGAAAACATGCTAAGAAAGGTAGACTAAGAGTGAGAAGAGGAGAGAAAGAGACAGCGAGAGAGAGAGAGAGAGAGAGAGTTGGGAGAAGAAAGGTGAAAACGAGATTGAGTCGCGGCTGCCAAAAGAGAAAAATGGGAACGGAGGGGCAAAAAGGCTCTACCAAAAGCTCTAAGGTGCTTCATCATGAAACGCATCGCATTTGAGAAGAACAAGGAATGTCAAGACTTCAGATACTACATACCGTAAAAGAAAAGAATGGGCAGATTTCGTTTTTTTCTTTTGACTTCCTAATAGGAACTATGCTTCTCAGAATACATAGTACAATGCTAATTCATAAACACAAACAGTCAGAAAACTCTATCTTTCTGAATTTAAGAATTGACCGCGCTCATAAATTCACTCTCTTGGGGAAGAACACGCATATTTCAAAGACGTCCCATTTCTTAGGACGAGGCCCTTTAGTCGAAACAGCCCCTGAGAGAGCGATTCATTAGTCATTCCGTCCCCTGCAGACTCTTAATCTCTCCCATCTACAAAGTGGTTGCAAGCGAGAAAGTGAAGGAAACCGAGAAGAAAAGAGATGCAAGAGAGACAGCAAAGTTATGTAAATGTTTTTTTTGTGCTTGGTGGTGTATTTTGCTAGAGTTGTACATACGCATGCATATGAACAGGATATACCATTTATTGCATGTTCTTTAATATCGTTTAATTTTTAGTTCTTATTTACTTATGTTTAATATATATATACATTTATTTTTTACATTTTTCTGAGCAAGAAATACGGCCGATGTTTCGTCGAAATATGAAAATAAGTTTAATTTTATTATTTCTTATTGCAATGACACATGCTCGGCTGACCAGCTCATCATCGGGCGGGTTGACGCCGAAGAGAATGGGGAGCGCCACGGCAATCGAGACGCCCCACACCACGGAGATCATCGCTGCCGCGCGGCCGAAGCGCGCGCCGTGCTGCGCGTACGCGAGTGGATGCGAGATTGCCATGTATCTGAATTGGCCGGAGATTTGAAATCTGAAACAGCGTCAATTTTGAAATCTCCATCAACTCATGCATTTTTACTCTCTTGTTCTTTATCGATGTTAGTAGGAGAGTCTCAATATTATTTGAAGACAAAGCAATATATCTAGCAATTACTTATCACTGCAGTGTAAGAAAAATAACCTAATGTGAAAAGGAAGCCTTCAGGCTTGTTAAATCCTTTTACGCGTTGCCTGTTTCTCACTGGTGCTAGTTTGTTACTTGTATTAGTGCTGTTGCCTTTGCACTAATCTGTCTTCTTTGCTGCCATGCACTCCCTCTTTCACTCTCCCTCTCCATCTATCTCTCTTTCTCCATCCTCTCTTTCTCTCTCTCTTGTCTCGAACAAAAAAAAGACACGTGGTGTCTTTCCTCTCCCTTTGCTTGACAAATCGCAGCCGTGACAAGAAAGTCTGAAATGCGTGGATTAGTTTGGTTTAAGAAATTATGCTTTTTTCCTTTCTCAGACGTACGCCATACTATAGAAGCGAGCGGAGACATCGAAAACGAGAGAGAGAGAGAGAGAGAGAGAGAGAGAGAGAGAGATAGAGCTAATGGAACTGAAAAAAACCCGCAAAAACTAATGATTTAAAATCAAGGAAAAAATTACAAGATTGAATCTGTTTTTTAACTCCTCCATTTCAAATGATGTCATCCTTAGCCTATGACCCCTCTCCATTCTTCTGCGAAAGTTGCGCGATGAGACCCGTAGTTCACGACACGGAGGTAGCACGCACAACGAACTAATATATTCACTCTCTCTCGCTCTTTATATTTTTTTCTCATCCCACTCAATTTCTTACTCTCTCTCTCTCTCTCTCTCTCTCTCTCAGACAATCTCCCTAGTGGATGATGTACTCCCGCGCGGTCTTTCGCACAAGCGCGAATCTCCTCCACCCCGAAGACGAGCAAAATGAAAGAATTATATGCTCGGCCGGCTCGCTCTCTCTCTCTCTCTCTCTCTCTCTCTCTCTCTCGCGGTATCGTACGTATACATATATTGCCCACCGTGTATATGCACAAATTCTTGCATGGAAAGAGAGATAGAAAAAGAGACGGAGAGAAATGCGAGAAAGACAGAGAGACAGAAGGAGAATAATGAATATCTGTGACGTATATACACTGTAGTCTTCGTGGAGGAAGACGAAGAAGGTGCAGAGGGAAAAGATAAGAAAAAAAACAGAGCATTCATTTAAAGGGGAACACGTTAGCTTTCCTCCTTTAAGCATCTCTCAAAGTGTGAGTTCTTCTCTCTCATTCATTCACAGAAGAAGAAGCAGCCCTCTAAGCTGACCCCCTGTGTTCGGAACGCTGCTCGGTGTGTCAATCGTCTGCCCAGAGCCACCGAATTGTTCTGACAATTCGGAAGATGTCAAGATCGTGGGGGGATAGAGAGAGAAACATAAACATCGCCAGAGATATGGAAAGAGAAAAGGTGATGCCCGCCGATAGGAGAATTGAGGCCTGTCTACCAGCCGCGTCGGGCCAATCACTCATTCATCCTCCCCCCTTTTCATGCATGACGCGTGTACGACGCACGAGAAGAAGGAGTACGAGTCTCTCCTCTCAATGTCAGCTCAGATAAAAGACTGAGCGATGAAAGACAATGGAAGAAGGAACAAGACTCTTCTTCCTTTCATTCCAATTGAAGTGCATTGCAAACCAATGATATTCTCACATCTATCATCCGCTTTCCTCTCTCACCCTTGCTTATATCTCTTTCTTTCTTTCGTTCTCTATCTTTAGCTCTCTTTCCTCTCTCGACCTCCTTAGTCCATTCTGAATAACCACCAGGTATCCGACATCTGTCTACACCAGACCGGGATGACAAATGTGCGGTTAGATACACAACGAGCAAAACAAAGGGCTTCTGCGATCCTCGCTTCCCTAAGTCTCTTCATCTTATCAGTCTCTTAGTTTCTTTGCTTTCTTCTCTCTCTCTCTCTCCCTCTCTCGCTCACTCTCATACTTTCGTTCTCTCTCTCTTTCAATCTATTCTTCTTCTCTTCCCGTCCTGTCCGAATATTGGCGGCGTCTGTTTTTGACGTTTCACTGGTATGCCGCAACCATACATTTTCTAGGAGGAATTCACCGCGTGCTCTCCTCGGAACGGCCGCCTAGCGAATTCCTGGGAGTGCTTCTTTTTAATGTATCTGTCACTCTTTCCCTCTCTCCCTGTCTGCTTCCCTCGCTCTCTCTCTTACCTTCTATTTCTGTTACTCACTCCCTTACTCGCATGCACAAAAGCAGAGAGGTACGGTAGCCTCGCTGAGCATATTTGTTGAAGAGTGAAAGCGCACTCTCTAAATATGCAGATGTGTGCAGAGTTCTGCTGCTGACATGGTAAGAGAGGAATACATATGTTTGAAAAGGAAACAAATAGACGAAGATATCTTGCATGCATGTAATTTTAGTGTGCGAGTGAGAAACGGTACTGACCGATCGAGTGAGATGGCGAGAAGATTCAGAATCGAAGCCGTCGAGCAAGCGACGTCAGAGGCGAGATAGACATTGCACATGATGGGGCCGAGCCCCCATTCGAAGCTGTTCATCTGAAACGCATCAACATGCATCTTCTGCAATCTGAATGCTAACTTCTCCTTTAAAAAAAGTTACATTTATTATGATTACTGGAATTGCTATTGAATTCCGAAAAATACATTTGATGATTCCATGTTGCGGTAGCTCCCAAGTCCCCTCAACCCCATCATCTGTCTTCCATTTCAACCATTGCTATCTTGACTGTTCCTATCTTCTTCTCTTTCTTTCTCGCTTCCGCTCTTTTTCCCACTTTTCCCCCCATTCTGCTTTTCCCTCCCCTCGTGGCCCTTGCAGAAGTGCGAAGAAACGCGCGCCTGACCACTTGGCTGTCACGGACAGCTTCTGTTTGATCTGATACGGGCAAGGCGAATTGCGTCATGCCAGAGAGAAGCGCAGACATACCAAGCATGAGAGTGGTGAATGGATATAGAGAGAGAGAGCTAGGATGGAGAAAAACAGAGAGGAGAGAGAGAGACAGACAGAGAGAGAGAGAAAAATACATCTAATACAGAGATTGAATGAGCTTTAGCCGCATAGAGATAAGAGAGCACCGTTGCGCACTGAAAGGCATTCGAAGAGAGGAAAAGAGCCAAAATTAAGAAAAGAAGTAAAAGCTAGGAGACTTTGCCTTTAAAATCCATCTTGAATTTTTTTCTTCGTTTTTATGTACATTTCTTTCATCTTGCCTATCCCTCGAGAGCTAAACTTTTATGCTTGTAATTAATTTTTATTTTCTCGAACTAAGATTTGGGAAAATTGGGGGGGGGGGTTGGGGAGGGGTCGCACTCTTGCAATCGAATATGCCGCTGACTCTTCTTGCTCTGCCAAGTTTGGTCCGGATGAAAAGTAGAGAGAAAAGAAAGGAAAGCGCGCGAGGTCTGGCTACATGCATTAGCCGAATCGGAGCCATGGTAGAGGCGGAGGTGGATATGCTTTGGAGGATGAATCAATTATAGCCTACAAACCTCTGTCATTCTTTTATCGATTCCTTTTCACCAGTGACTGCTGTAGACTAAAAAAAATAAATCCGTATGCCAACTTGAAAGTAGACAGCAAACGACATGACGAAGACGGCCACCTGGAATAAAAGGAAATTGAAATAATTAGAGAGTCTACGATATCAAGTGAATTAGTACGTCTGCCTACCAATATTTCTTATTCATTTAAAAATGGAAACAATGCACATATGTGTATTTATATTTTAACTGACAATGAGCCCTATCGGCATCCTTTTTACACTCGATTACATGCGTATTTGTTTTGTTGTTCTTATCCTCCCCTAGTAAGTGGTATTAAGAAAGCCGACATAGAGCGAGCGAATTCCTTGTTCGCCCCCAGGGAGCGGGGCTCTGGTTACGTACTTGTTCAGCTTACGAGGAGTAGAGAGAGAGAGAAAGGAGGAGAGAGCGCAGGCACAGGATATGGAGACAGAGAAAGAGAGAGAGAGGTAGAAAGAGAGAGGACGAGAGAAGCAGAGAAGAAAAGAAAGAAGCAGAGAAGGATGTCATCAATTCCCCATCTTCTCACTCTTCTTCTACTTCCTTATCTTCGCCTTATTTCACTTTTTCTTCTCTCGCCCTGGAGACACCCGTCAGGCAGCAACAGAGACATACAACATGGGGCATGCATACATTTCATATTTCATCGTCCTTCTATAATGACATTTTTGTTATCAACAACATTTTAATGTGTCGAATACAGAAGTAATATATGTTAGTGAGTGGATTTCTGCTGCTCTTCGGGCTCTTCAAAAACAAAGCCGTTATTTCGGTATGCGCCGCTCCGATTATTACCAATGGCTGAAATCCTCGCCGTTATTTGCCATCCGTCGTGGTTGACTCGGAAATTATAACGGGAAGCGAATTGATGGCCGAGGAGGGCATTGTCGTTTAATCCATGAGTTCAGTCTCTCTCCATCTCTATGTCTCTCTTTCTCTTTCTCTCTCTCAATCACTCTGAACTCTCTTGCAATACTACTATTCTTTTGCTGCAAATAGAAAGATGTCTAAGGAGTACTGTAAATATGCAGAAATCGTGAAATGGGTAGATTCAAATTGCGCCGAATCCTTTTCCTCTCTGGCATTTCGTCTTTTCGGCGTTCTCTGACTTGGCAAGGGGGCGTGGCTTGAACAGGCCTGACTGCAGTCATTAGGCCAATGGCCTCATTTGGTGAGGGGATATGGCATTAGAGGAGATGACTGTCCACTCACGGGGCCAGCCCATTCGAATTTTGGACAGACAAAAAAATAAAAGAGACCAAAGAGCGAATATCGCCCAGGAAGGGTTAGACAGCTGTGATGTTTTGTGAGAAAAGAGCAGAGGGAAGAGAGCGTGAAAAGCGAGAGAGAATGAGAGAGACAAGTGAGAAAGAAAACGAGATTGAGAAGGCTAGTACTATCACTGAGCTCCTTCTGATGATGGCTGGGTTCTCACTCACCACATAGGAAAATGTTCGGTGTGGAGAATGTTGAAGGGATAGAGCAGCAAAACAAAAGGAACACCAGTCAAATATCTAGGTAAGCAATGGTTTGGAAAAGATAAAACAAGAAAGGTGAGAGTGGGCGAGATGGTGAAAGAGATAATTGGAGAGAGAGCATGGAATAGAGGAAGAGGGAAGACGAAGGGAGAAAAAGAGAAAGAAAGAAAGAGCCAGAGCTCGAAGTGTCTCCCAGCGCAATCTGCTCCATCGACCATCTTCCTGTGCTCGGTGTGCCGACAATTTGGCCGAAAAATGAAAGGTGTGAGCCCCCTGAGGTCGGGCTTCGCTCGTGCGCCCATCTTAACCGGCGACGAGCGGCTATTTTCATGACATGTTCCAAGATTAGAGCAGAGAGAGAGAGAGAGAGAGAAAGAGAGAGAGAGGGAGAAAGAAAGAGAGAGAGAGAGAGAGAGAAAGGGTTGAGGGAAGGGAGAGAGAGAGAGTGAGCGACAGAATAAGAAAGTGAAATGTGCGAGCGAGTGAGACAGACATATGCAGAAAGCACAGTGGCCAGAGGCTGAGCTTTCAAAAACATTCAGCGATTTGATGGAGGGTGGGGGAGTACCGCGGACTCCACTAATCTGAAGAACAAACTCAGCGTGGAGCAAAGACCAAGAATAGATGTTCCACCTGCACGACCCTTCATTGTATTTTTTTTCTAATTCACAACCTTGTTCTTCTCTCAGGACTGTCTTTTGCTTGCTTCCTTAATTATTCGACTCACGTAGCCACGCAGCGGATTGTAGTCCAGACAAAAAAGAGGACGTAATCACATTGACCGAGAATTGCACGCCGTTGCAGCGTTCTGGGTCTTTCTCTCTCTCTCTCACTCTCTCTTTGTCTCTCGCTTTCTTTCTTTCTCAGATCTATGTCTCTCTTTTTCTCTCGTCGCTAAGTTGAATTCCGGAAAATTAGCGAGGCCAAGATGCCTCTCCCTCCTGGAATCTCATCCTCCTGACGACGAAGTTATCCACGGATACAAAGCGAGGGTGGAAGCGATCGGAGGCACTCATCCGATGGCAACGTGAAATTGGAGAGGGCCAGAAAGAGTTCTGTTGCGGGCCCGGAAAGTCTGGTGAGAGGGACAGAAAGAGGTGAGAGAGAGAAAAAAAGAGAGAAAGAGAGCGAGAGATAAGAGAAAAGGAGATTCATAGACAAAGAAAGAGGCACAAAAGATTAATAGACAGAGAGAAGGAGAAATGGCTAGCCAGACAGCGTTCGTTTCGCTTCATGAGAGAAAGCAAGCCTGGCTTGATTTCGCCCGTGGCCGCGCAACCCTTGGTCTCGTAAAACAACTCTAGTGTTTCTACTGGATGGAGAGATAGATGAAGAGAGAGAAAAAGGAAAAAGAGTGAGAGATAACGGTTAAAAGAAAGAGCGAGAAAGAGAGAGATAGAGATAGAGAGAGAAAGTTAAGAAAAAATAAGCCAGACAAATAAGGCGGAAACTCCGACTCGGTCACTGTCTCTCATGTCAGGTCGACCGCGTGACTCGCGTTCTGGAGAGCGACCTCCCTTGGGGCTTTGACGGATGCTCTACGTGTCTCTCCCATTCTTTTCCTTCACCTCTCGCTATCTCTTTCCTCTTCCTCTCTCTCTCTCTTTCTCTCTCACTCTCTCTCTCTTTCTCTGTCTGTATTTCTCTCTCTCTCTTCTTTTCCACTCTCATGTAGATTTATGCAATCAGTACACTTCTCTTGGCAGCCTCCTTAGACAGAACAGAGAAACAATGGCATTGTTTGGTGCTTCTTGAGTGGAGTTCGCAAAAGCAGAAGGAAGCGACGCTGCCCCGAGGGGCTGCCTCTCTCGGTCCCAGAAGAGGACAAGGAGGGCCTGATAGTCCTAGTGTAAGTCCTCACTTCATTCGCAGCCCCCTCTCTCCCACCTCTCTCACCTCTCTCTCTCTCTCTCTCTCTCTCTCTCTCTTTCTCTCTCTCTCTCGTGTTCCGCTCTTTGGCAGATCGTCTCGGCCATCTGCTTGAAAGGAACTGAAGAGTCCGGGAACTTCCAGAATAGTTCTTTTGGTTGTTCATCCTCTCCGTTCTCACTGTCCCTTCTCTGTCTTTCTCTGTCTATCTCTCTCTGTCACTTTTCAGTCTCTCTCTTTCTCTCTGTTTCTCTCTCGCTGTTCTTTTTTCAGTCATTTCCCGCAGCAATCTCAGCTGCGTCACTCATACTCCTCAAGGGCAGTGGAGACAACAACGAATGAATGTTGTACTGCCTGGTGGATTCCATTCAATCGCATGCACTCACATTGTCAGAATCTCTCTCACTATCTATCCTACTCTCTCCATCTCTCTAGCATCTCATTTTCTCTCTCTCCATCTCTTGTTTCTCATTGGAATCTCCGCTTCTTCGCACATCTGTATCTCTAACGACCATTAAATGCCCTTCCGAATCCCCTGGAGGCGATCATGAGACCCGCCACACCTCACCACGCCACTAAACTTTTACGAACCAGCCAGGAGAGCCGGCATGTGGGGACAGCGAGATAGAGAGATAGAGACAGAGAGAGAGAGAGAGAGAGAGAGAGAGAGATACAGCGAGAGAGGAACACAGAGTGAAACGAAGAAATGTGGAAGCAGGCGAGAGAGTTATAGAGACAGAAAGAAAAGTCGAAAAAGCAATGTTGCGAACAATAGACGAGAAAATGAGAGACTTGGAAAAGAGCGAGAGTGAACGAGGGAAGAAAAGCACAATTGGAGATGATGGATGGCGAGTCGGAAGTGGAATGAAAGTGGATTTGCGAAGCCATTTTACAGTTTCGTTACAGCTCGGAGAGACGTACAGAGAGAGAAGAGAGATAATGAGAAAGAAAGAGAGAGAGAGAGGCAACTGGAGAGGGTGAAAAGAAGCGGGGTTAACTCCTTCGCATACTCGACTGTATAATGAATAGCATGTCCGCAGCCGTCGGTGTGGGCGACAATATAAAATACATTCTAGTCTACGTAAACAAATTAGTCTCATACTAATTTAACATAAATAATTTTAGAACTCTTTTGAGTGGAAACACATAGTTGGATATTGAAGATAACATTTCTTGTATTTTGTGGTAACTGCGTACATAAATGATTTTTTCAAATAAATATCTTATCTTCTCGATGTGCCTCCGATTTTCATGCAAAAAAGATGCTCGTATTTTAGGCATCGAAAACTGATTGTGAGCTGTGATTCTCGTGTTCTGACTTGGTCGACCAGCTCCCTTGCTCATCCTCTTCGTATATGTTCGAAAAGGCGAAAGGGCACGCCCAAGCAGGGCAGTTTCGCTCTCTCCCTCTCTCTCCTTCTCTTCCTACGCCTACTCTCTCTCTCTCTCTCTCTCTCTCTCTCTCTTTCTATCTCTGTCACTCTCTCGTACTCGGTCACTCCTAAATCCTCTCTTCATTTCCTTATACTTTTCCAAAATTCTCTCTCCATCCATCGTTTATCGCGCTCTCTTTGTCTCTCCCTCTCTCAATTTTCGCTCTCCCCTCCAATATCTCCCCCACCTCTTCCAAAACAGCGTACCTCATCAATCAGACACGCACGCCCTGCCATTGCCTGAGGGCAGCGAAGAATAAGAGAGAGTGAGAGAGAGATAAAGATAGAGAGAGAGAAACTAGAGGGAGAGAAACAAAGAACAGCCGATTCCAGAAAAGCAATGCATTTTCTGTTGAATTGATATTTTTCAACAACAAAACTAGCCTTTATTTGGGATCAAATTGTTGTGTTGTAAAAAAAACTGTGAAGTTGGTCATAATTATTATGAAAGGAGGAGCATGAGGGCGGTAGAGAGAGATAGACAGAGGGAGTGAAAGATAAGTAGTTAAAAGTATGAGAGATAGGGAAAATAGGGAGAGAGAGAGAAAGAGAGAAGTTTGTTCGACAACATCTCTGCGCACAAATATTCATACATCATCTTGTGCTGACCCGGATGATCTTCCAGAAGTCATCCTTCTTTGCTTTCGCTATCACGTTCTCTCTCTCTTCCCCCTCTCTCTTTGTCTCTCCGTATCTCTCTCCTCTAGCGCTCCCTCGTTCTTCATCTCCTCCGCTCTCTTTCGCTCTCTTTATATTATCCCTCTCTCTTACATTCTCTTCCCCTCTCTCATCTTCTTCCTATTCCAGCTCTTGCTGTCATGCTTCAGCGAACTCACATGAGAAAAGAATGCGATCTCGTCTTCTTTCCTCCTTCACCTATCAGGGCTGAAGACGGCGTCCGCGAAATAGACGGCAAAATGTGAAAAAAAGAATGGACAGACCAAGAAGGTGAAGGACAAGGAAGATGCATAGGAAATGTTAGAAGAAAGGGAAACCTGGCACGTCTGGCGATCTTTTGAGAGGCATTTTGGGAGGAAGCTTTGGTCGACACGGAAGCGGACAAATATACAACTTGTTCTATCCTCTCTCTCTTCCCCTCTCTTTCTCCCTCGATCCTCCCCTTCTCTCTCTCTCTCTCTCTCTCTTCCCCTCTCTTTCTCCCTCGATCCTCCCCTTCTCTCTCTCTCTCTCTCTCTCTCTCTCTCTCTCTATCTCTCTCTCTCTTTGTGGCAGAAAACCTATGAATATGCGCAGTGGTACGGGCTCACACAACCGTGCGCACACGTACGTGTGTAGCGGGAATGGCGAATAAAGAACAAAAGCGCAAACTTCCGGATATTGCGTGATGGAGCGCAAACAATCACGACCTTCGCCGTGTGAATAGAAGGAATGCTAATATTAAAAAAAAAGAATATTAATTTTCGCGAATGTAGGAAAGAAAAATTAAGAAACAGAGCACCTCTTGAATGTATGAATTAGAAGGAATCCAGCGTCGGCACTGACCGATTAGCACATTTCTCTTTGTCGTTCAAAATGGAGAGGCGAAACAGGCTAAATAGCGGATAGAGCGAGAAGCTGGAGAAGGAATGAATGAAGAGGATTCTATCATGTCTTTGTTTGCAAGTAACATCTGCACAATATCCATATAAAGGCAACAGTAGAAGATGCGCAATATGGTTCAATTGCAATTGTCGCAGGGTAAGGATTTAAACAACAAAAATAAAAATAATAAACAAAAAATAAACATTAACGTTAAAGATCGAACCAGAAGGTCGGAGACGGCCAGCGAGACGATGAGGAGATTCGTAACTGTTTGAAGGGAGCGCTCCTGGAATACAGCGATCATGACGAGGCCGTTGCCAAAGACGGCGAGGAGCGGAACGGCGAGCAGCAGGAGGGAGATGAGGACGGGCAGCCAGGCCGGGCCGGGGCTGGCCGGGCCCGCGCCCGCCTCCGCCAACACAGGGCTGGCGGCGAAGACCGCCGCTGCTGCCGGCGCCAGGCTCATTGGAATCTTGGCACGCAGTGGGGTCTATCTGTCAGCCATCACTTGTCTAGGCGGCTGCATCTGTTGAATCTTATTGTAGACGTGTCATGACAGCACGAGGTGCTGGTAGAGGGGAGGGAGGAGGAGGAGACACGACAGAGATGCCGAGAGAGCTCTCAGGCTGTAGAGCCACGCCCACTCCACTCCCTCCGCCTTTCGCCTGAATAAGGGAGAGAGGGAAGAGAGAGAGAGAGAGAGAGAGAGAGAGAGAGAGACTGAGAGAGAGAGGAGAGAGAGAGAAAGCGACGAAGGAGAGACAAGATAGCAGAGAGAAAAAAGTACGAAATTTCTTCTTTTCAACTCCATGTTACCTTCTTTCGACTCCTTTCAGTTTCACCGAACTTACTATGTTTTTTTTCTTCATCTTTGCCAAGTTCTTTTCCCATAATTTATATTTATATTTTCGAAGGTGGTGTCAAGTTGCAGCCAACCTAATTCCCTTCTACACTGCTTGAGCCTGCTCTTCCTTAAAATCCTTGCTCCAGCTATGAAACGATTGTGTAATTTGGTCGCGATGGCTGATGCCCCATCCACTCGGCCTTGTGTACTTACCGAGTGCCATTTCAGCCCGGCCACTTCCATTGTCACAACACCCGACGCCACCTCCAACACTTTCTTCATTTCTTGACCACCACATGGCTATCGTGTTACCGATGTGTTCCTCGCAAAATAACCGTCATGTCAGGTGAGCCGACTCTCTTCCCCTCGTTTTTCTCATGTTCCCTCTCCTTTTTTCTCGTTCTCTCTTTCTTAGCACATTCTGAATCTCTCTCTCTCTTCTTACATTTGACACGTTTCTGCCATAGCCCAATACGAATTCGTATGACAAATGTGTGCATAACCTGCAATAAAGCTTTATCCTCCGGCTCTGCTTCTGAATTTCGAAAATTCACATACAAAAACCAAAAATGTGCTTTGAGTCGGAAAGGCAGCTAAGCAATCACTGCCTTTACAACATTTAGATACATATGTATGCACACATGGGCTCCATCGTGTTTCGACGGTGGACACTGATGTGGTCGAACGATTAAACGGAAGTGAGACGAGAGAGAGAGAGAGAGAGAATAGGGAGAGAAGAGAAGGAAAGGAAGAAGATATAATGAATGAATATACCTGCGGGAAAACAACGAATGAATAAACTACTGCCGGCATCGCATCGTTAAAATCGACTTGTGGGAAGCAAATGGGCGGACTTTCGATCACTTGATTGGCAGTTAAAGCTGCCATGGGCGACGCTGGAGGAAAATTGAGAGAGAGATAGGGAAGAGAGAGAGAGAGGAGAGAGGGAGTGAAAGATCGAGAGAGTCCTGAAGAGAGAAAGAGAGAGTGAGAGAGAGTTCTGACTTCAACTCGAACATGAATTATGATGCAATATGCTAGATGTCGCTTCCTCTACAGTCGGCTTGCTGATTCAGCTGCCGTGTCTCTGCCCTTTTCAATTTGTTTCTACGGAAATGGGTGAGAGAAAGAGAATGAGAGAAAGAGGAAGAGGCGGAGAGAGAGAGTGGTTGATAGAGAGAGACAGACAGAGAGAGAGAAAGAGAGAGAGAGAGCGCTAAAATACAGAGAAACAGGCCGTACAGCAAGAAGACGGTTCATCGTTCGAATCGAACAGGACCACGCAATTCATGCAACACGCCATGTACGCAAACATCACGAGGGCATCGAAATGTCAAAAGTTTTCTTTTCATAACAAGTCTGGTGAATACTTCAAGAAGACATCATGGTGCCCAAGAATATATTATCAACTCCAAGTGCACTCCTGACGAAATTTTAAACCAATCGGCTCATGTTTACTTGCATAGGAAATATATGAAAGTGGACACAATAACAGGAACGAGATCTGAAGAACGAAAATCACAAACAAATTTAAAATTTTTAAGTTACATTTCAAAACGCCTTTTAAAAACGTTGGTAATGGAGATCGTCTTATTTTATTAAAAGAAGATACTTTCGGTGTGTCGTGATTCTGTTCTTTCGGATAGTGAATACGTAGTTCGGAGTGCGTGAAAGAAAGAACAGTTGAGGCAGTGATGATGTGGAATGCGAAATGACTTTAGCTTGCTTATTTTATCTCTTCTCCGATGCTATCCTGATTTTCTGACTGTGACACCCACACCGAAAGAGAGAGAAAGAGAGAGAGAGAGCGAGAGAGAGAAAGAGAGAGAGAAAGAGAGAGAAAGAGAGAGAAAAAAGGAGAGAGAGAAGAGAGAGAGAGAGAGAGAGAGAGAGAGAGAGAGAGAGAGAGAGAATAGGACATGGACTGAGGTGTGCCTGCGAAGACTTGCAAAGTTGAGCAGAGAAATGGGGTGGTGGTTTCTCTGCGAACCTTAAGATCGAAAGCAGGCGATATAGATACGCCATCCCACTTTATCATAGATGCTTGCGTTAAATTTTTCATGCGCTGGAAACTCAGCCTACTCTCCAAAAAACAAATTATGAAGTGGAAACACCTTATAAAAGCTGAAACCTTAGATTCCAGCTTCTCCCCACCCCAATTCAGTAACGAAAGAGGTGAGCACTGCCCCATCAGGCCGTAAACAGCACGGAGTGTCTCAAGTCCCTAAAAGTTCACAGCCGCTTGCCATTCAGCTAACTGCTCAACAACCATCTTGTTCGTTTCCGAAAACTATTTTCTCACTCTCCGATTTCAGATATTTTCTTCAGCGCAGAAGAAAGAAAGGGGAGTAGACAAATTGGCCCGCTCCGTTCACATTTCACAAAAAAAAGACAAAAAATAGACAGATAAAAATAATAAAGATTTGTTTTGGGAAGGAGAGAGCAAAGAGAGGGGAATCTGCAAAGAATATATTTGTTGAAAGCGTCGGACCGTTATATATGTTGCCTTGGTATTCAGAAAAGATAATACTGTACTTCCCTCTCACATCTCTCTTTACCTTCTTTCTCTTTCACCTTCCCTCTCTCTCTCTCTCTCTACTTTAAGCTTGCAAAAAATATCTGCACATCATCGGGCAGCACGGAAAATCCATTTGCATTTGTTATTTTCAGTTTCCAAAATTCACAGAAACTTTAACAGCTAAAAATACTCGTCGCCGGGTTGGGCGACGATCGGTGAAAAGGTGACAGCGGCGGCCACTTCTTGGACGCCAGCGGCCAAGTCTTCGCCGCCAGAATCCGACGCGGGCGCCGAATCTTCTGCGCGAGTTTCGCTACTCGACGTCGCCTGACCGTCGCCTCGACTCGTCATCTGAACAGATCAGTGCAGCCATTGAACGTGGAATTTGGCCCAGATGCTTTTACATGCATACATACATAAAAGAGAAAGGGAGTAAACATCAAGAAAGAGAGAGAGAGTTTGCAGAGAAATAAAGAAATGAGAGACGATCGGCAATTTCCTGTGCATCTCGAGGAGTTGTCTTAATCTCTGAAAGGGACGGGGAAGTTCGTTCCATTCCAAATGTGCATCCTTAGTTGTGATATGTGTGAGATGATGTCTTGGAAAGCTAGCTTACGTAGAAGCCTCCCTGGCTGGACAGATCATTTGCAGGCGGCCGGCAACCATAATAGACACCATGCCAGATGCAGACAACCAAATAAGGCGGCTTGTTTCATGAGCAGATCTACACCCCCGAGAGAAACACGACAGACACACACACATCAGCTCACTCCAAGACATCATAAGTATTCTTACTCCACTCTCTTTCTCTCAGACACCATTAGTTTCTACCCTCAGTCCATCATCTGTCTACATTTCTCTCAGCATATTATTATGGTTGTCAAGAAAGAGACGATGGTCGCCTTCTTTCTAATCGTACTCGGTTTGGTCTGTTTTTGACACTTTCTGACGCTGCGTTTCGTGAACGATGACAGCACGCGTCTAAAAGAGGCTACGGATCCTGGGCAGAAATAAGAACTGAGAATTTTTTTTAGTATCGCAATAATATTTATATTCTCTAGGGCGAATCACATCGACAAGGTCAGCCATCGATAATTTCGATCTGCATCGTCATGCAAGAAATGAGCCAGAAGTAAGAAATAGAAAGAGACAGTGAGAGAGAAAGAGAGAGACAGAGAAAAAAAAGAGGGAGTGTGTTACCAACTTCGTTTCCAATGAAGCAAACAAGGCCATCCATGAGCTCTCACCTCAACTTCTCAGCTTCTCAGACCCATTCGATGCCTGTTCTCTCATTGGCCAGTCTCCATTTCTCTCTCCCTCTCTCTCTTTCTCTCTCTCTCTCTTTCCCTCTCTCTCTCTCTCTTTTGCACTCTATGCTCAGTTTCGATCTTTACATCTCCTGTTTTTGCGTTACCCAATCAGTTGCACACTGTCGCTCTATTAACTCATTTCTCTCTATCCCTTTCTATCTCCTCTGTCTCTTTCTCTCTCGCTCCTCATTTATTCCCCTTAACCCTCTTCCGTCGCTTAGACCCACTCGGAGGGTCTCCTCATTTCCTCTCTCGCTTAAATGAGATGAGGAGGGAAAAGAAGAAGTATAGCAAAATGCACAGAGTGTGTAAGCAATGCAAAAGCAATGCGAATGGAGGGGCCGAGCCAGAAGCTGAGGCTCATTTCGCTCACTCAGCCACGCAGTCCACCTCTCGCCCTCGCTATCTCCTTCTCTCTAACATCTCTCTCCCTCTCTCGTTCGCCCTTTCTCTTTCTCTCTATTTTTCTTTCTCCCTTTTCTCGTCATCTCTCTCACTCTCTCTCTCTCTATCTTCTACATTCCAAGAGTGCGAAGCAGGCGACGCCGAAAAGAGGCCTCTTTCAAGAACATGCAATAGAACACAGAACAGAACGCTGCTGCATTTGGCAGAGAGAAGGGGACCATCAATGATGAATTGTGGTTTTTGTTGTTCTATCCATGATTGTCTTCCTCTTTCCATCGCCTCTCTCCCCATCTCTATCCCTTTCCCGATTTCTCCATATCTCTCTCGGAATGTTAGCAAATTAGAATTTTGTTTGTCTACTGGAAGAAAATTGAAGATCACCATAATCTTCGATGACCAAACGCTTACGACCTTCACCAGAACAAAACAAAGTTGAAAAGAGATATAATTTGTACAGGGAGGTTCGAGACAAAAACAAAAATTGTCCCCAAAATGTTAGGACAGGCCTCCAGTCTGGAGATTGTGCAAGACTGTTAGTCATATGTATTTAGAACAGGCATTTCGTGTTAGGAGTTAACGACTTTCAAGCTCCTTTAATGTCGATCTGAAGGGAGTGTACATGCGAGAAGGAGCAGAACGAACGAACCCTCGCGAATCGAGAGACGGCCGAGCTGCGTCGCAAGGTCGCGCGCAGCGACTGATGCGTGCGAGTCAAGGGACCCACTCGCTCTCGCTCACGCGTGTCCTCGTCAGGAAAAGAGACCTGCAATCACTTTTATGCATTTATATATTCACACGCACACACACAAGAAATATACATACATATGTATGTATATATTATTATTAATATTATTATTCATAATAATAATAATTCTTATAATAGAGAGAGACATAATAGCATTTGCTTTAAGCGTAGTATCATAGTCCATAAATAATTTCATGTAACGATATATAGTAATCATCGCGATGATCACGCGATTATTTTTGATGAATTGTTCTTGTTTTCGCTTGGTCCTTGCTCATCACGATTACTTCATGTGCGTCTGGGAAGCGGACGAGCAAAAATGAACCGAGAACAATGTTTTTTTTTTGCTTTGATGAAAGTTGGATATGACTGTTGGAGAAGGACCAGGAGACGGAGAGAGAGAGAGGGAAAGGGTTCAGAACCATAATAAAAGAGGACAGATAATCCTGATCATTTTCTACTTTTGTAACACAATCGCGAAAAAATAAATACTTTTGAAACCCATTTTGAGATAAAAAGCTGGAAGATGAAGAAAGAGACGGCGAGGCGGGGAAGATCACACGCGCACCTGTCGACAAACCTTGCGCTTCGAAGTCGGCAGCCGAACCGAGCCAGGTCGAGAAGTCAGGCCGTATGTCCTGTACGGATTCTCATGATCATGCAAGAAATACGGAATCACGTGCATCTGCCTATTTTCAAATAACATACTACCTATTTTTCATAAAAATTATCATTTCGTCTCGGCAAAAATCGACATGAAGAAATAAATTTGGAATATGATCAAAAAAAGATCAATTTAGGATTCAGAATTAACATTTTCAAGTTCGCCGAAAGTTGTGGTGCGCTTAAATTCCGAAATTTTGAGAAGCACAACAGCGAAAGAGAGAGCGAGAGGAGCGAGAGAGAGAGAGAGAGAGAGAGAGAGAGAGAGAAAGATTGAGAGTCTCGCCAACTTCTCGAAGAGGCTGTTCTTGCCGCGCGCGACCAACGACCGTCTGAACGAGGATGCGTTCCTCTTCGCCGCGAAAGTCTCGACGTCCACGAGGATCAGCGAGTACCGCTTGCCACCGTGGAATGTCGCCTGCGCCTGTAGCGGCGCCTGCTGTGACGGGCAGAGAGAGAGGACAGACAGACAGAGAAAGAGAGAAGACAGACAGACAGAGAAAGTGAGGAGATGAGACAGAGATAGATCAGACCAGTGATGAGACGCAGACATAGAAAGACAGTAGGAGATAGGGTCGAGGGATCATGACAGTACTTGAGATATACATCTATGTAGAAGATACAGAGATAGAGAAAGTAGAAGAAACAACTATTTACTGAAAAAGGAAAATGGGAAGCGAGATGGAGAACAACTTAGGAAAAAATTGGAAAAAAGTCAAGATGAAAAGAAAAGAATAAAACGGAATCCATGAGATAATAACGGAGTTACTAGAATCAAACCGTGCCAGATGCTGTTAGAGAAATACAAGGGCGGAATAAGGATTGCAAGAAAGCAAAATATCAAAAAAAAATTTTGCATGGAAATCTAATGAGACGCCTCGTTTTAACGGATGCTAATAACTAATTTTGCAGCAGTTAGCTGAAGAAGAGCAATAAGATGTAGAGGAAGAATGAACATTGAAATTGATATGACAAAAGGAGAGAGAGAGAGAGAGGACGGAAGAGAGAGAGATAGAGATTTTCAGAGAGACGTTGGCAGGAAGCAGCAGAAGCCATGGGGAACGGGCCACTCACACAGACCTGCGCGACGAAAAGAAGCCGGGAGGTGAAGAGCTGCCGGGCGGTCAGCCGGAACTGCTCGGACATCGAGCAGTAAATGGCGAACTGGATCGGAGAGGTCAGCACGATCAGCAGGTGCCTCAAGATATAAAAGTTGAAAACTAAAAATCAATACTCTGTATTATCCTTGCTATTGTTCGCAATTCAAGGTACTCTTTGACGAAAAAAAATTCAATATAAGCAGTATTCCAAAATATGTCATTTGTACTCTCTTTGCTTCATGAGTCTCGCTCTTTTGGATCCCGGCGAGGAAAGAGCGCGGGAATTATAATTTGAAATAAACTTAATACAACGAAATGGAAGCAAATTTGCCAGCGGATTTTCTGTAATAGAGTGTGTCTTTCCACAGAAACATTGCAGCGCTTGCATCGTAATTACTTAAAGGAAGTATCCGGCGAATGATTATACAGTAGCGCTAGAGAACCACTTTGAATGCGCGCGCTCATAAAGTTGCCTGTCGCTCGGTCGAGAGAGCATGTGAAATAGGAGGGCGGCTATGACCTACCGTAGCTAATTCTCTACCCGCCAGTTTTCAAGTTATTGCTCAGAATGTAACGGAAGAAAATCGCTCAAACTTTCTGGATGTATGTTTTACGCCAAGATGAACTTATCCACATAGAACAAAACATAGGTTAATTATTCCCCGGATACCTCCTTTAAAAAGAGTTTTTTTTATTGAAAATTTGCACAGGTTTGAGATGTGTATGTATGGGAGATCATGACAGTCATGCCTAATAATAAGTAATCGATTGATGAGATCATAGATGTGGTCGCTCGTGCTCTCGTCCGTGATGCGTGCATGAAGAATCAGCAGCTGAAGACCATAGATCAAGCCGGCGGGCACCTGAGACAATTTTAGTACTAAAAATAATATTGTCTTGCCTATTTTAAACCTTACATATTTCATACTTTTTATAGAAAGAGGCGCGGCAGAAATAGAGAAAAATGGAAACAGAGTGGGGAAGAGACAAAGAGATTATACAGGGCCTCAGAAATAATAAGAAATATAGATAAAAGAGTCCGGCTTTTTCTCTTCTTTGATCACTTCTTTTGCTTTGGCGACGTCTCAAGAATTATCCTTTAGTTTTACTGCTTCTATTATTTACAGTATTTTTACTCATTTATATAATGATAAATAACTGACTAAATAAATAAATTACTAGATGGTTAAATAGTGTATATAAACGCAAATAAATAGGCCGACTTCGAGAATGAAGAAGACGGTACAGATGACGGCGAGCATGCGATTCGTTGCGTACATGCTGCGGCCACTCGACGCCGCCGAGCAGCGAGGCGAAATCGAGCCTTCAATATTGATTCGTCAATTATATAATTATTTCAATCGATATTTACATTAATAAAAAAATTGGTCGAAACAAATGGCATGCGTGCATTCCTTTAAACATCAAAAGAGACAATGTCACTGTGCTAACACAATCATGAATGAGAGTTGACAAGAAATTACTGTGTGCGCCGTTTGTACAAAGTCTTTGTTAGAAATGAAGACATGTTTGTAATTTATTCCATTTATACAGTTAATTCGTCTATATTTGGAACTGCTATCGTGCTTCTTTTGAGTGAAATGAAACTCTAATTAATTTGAAATAAGTAAACAAATAATTAAAGGGTGGATGATAGATAAATATAAGAAGAATAAGAAGAAAATGTAAAAAGTAAGAAAGGAGTGAGTTCTGCGTGCATGGAGTGCGCGTGCGTCGACCTGGACACAGACCTCGCCGCTCGAACATCGACTCGGTCGCCCACGAACGCTTCCGAATCTCCGCCGCCTTGATCGTCCGTGCCAACTTGCGTGTGAACACCTGGGAAGCACAACTTTCACTCATCTATTTGGAGATTATTATTATTTTGTATGCCACTATTCCAGTCCACGGCAGGATCATTGTTCATGTCTGAAGTCTAATATTTAAGCCAAATATTTTCCATCCGCCAGCTTGCATTTTATTATGCACTCCTAAGTAAATAGTCAAAATAAGAAAATTGGAAATGTAAGGTGTTGCTTCAGAATAGCAAAAAGCTATGTATTTCATGACCAACGTCAATGATATGGTTCGTCACCCAAAATGAGCTTGAGTATTTTCGGACGACAATCAGATTAATGGAACACGGATCCCATACAGAAAGTGTCGTTAGAAAAGGAACAAGCGAACGAGATAGGTGGTTGAAGCTACCCGTTCATCTTTTTGAGACCCTTTTTTGGGCCCTTCTTAACAATATGCTGGAAGAGAGTTAGTAAGACCATGGAAGAGAATACTGCCCATTGATTGGAGTTGTCTACTGCTCTGACCAATAGCAGAATGCACGGTGCAAAGTGGAGCGCGGTCTTGCTCCAGCAGTTGGCGGAGTAGAAGGCGTTCTTGCCGAGCACGAGCGTCACCCACGACGAGTGGCACTGCACGCACTCGGAACGCGCGCCGATCAAGTACTGCATTCATTACTTACTTTCTTTTCTCAAGAGATCATTTTCATTTATTCATATATTTTGAAGCTTACGTCTCATTCATTGCTTTCTTTATAAGCATTCTTAATCTCTAGTTGCGTATTAAAATAATCATAGAAAAAATAATGCACATGATGTCGACGTCGCCCTAACAACTCGGGCAAGACGGTCGATGCAGCAAACTAAAATCAAGAGCTTAGAAGATCAAACTAAATTTATACTAATCATTGAAAAACGGCTGATTCCAGTTCATAATTTCTAGAATGAATTCCTGACCAGCACAATAGAGAGGATGCATATCTTCGTGGTGCGCGGCGTGCAGTAGAGATGCACTGAGTTTGGCACGCACACGTACACGTACCTGAAATATCCATTTTTGGAAATCATGGAAAATGATCTTCGGTTTTTCCTTGAAAAATACAGGCGTGATAAAATAAATTTATTGTTCTGTGGCGTAAAGATGTGTACAGAATAGTTCAACGGGGAGTGGTCGAAGCTAAATCGGCTATAACAGTCACTGCCAAATGGGCAAGGGCTGAAAGCGACTTCTGCCGTACTGTATGCCCAATTATATACCTCTGCACGGCGAGAAAGACGGTGAGCCAGATGGTCGCCGTGTGGCAGACGGATGGAAGCACTTCGTAGAGATAGCCGTAGGCGTGGCACCAGAAAGTGGACAAGCCCCATTCTGAGAGAAGAGGTTTTTTTAATTTCCTTATTTTAAAGAGAATAATTGTTTTTATTATTTTGGAAGATAATGAGCATAAATTGTAGTTGTATCTAACTCTCTAATGCATTCACTTTCCTCACCCTGATCCAGCTTATATCCCTCGAGAGTGTAGTAGAAGATGAACCAAGGTATCGACGTCCATCCTCAAAATAGTTACTTTTTACTGTTCATTATTTTTCAGTTCTAAATAGTATTTTTACTCTTTGCCAGTCCCTCTCTCATTGAAAAGGAACACAATGCGCTTTTTGGTGCTATCGGATTCTCCTTGCCAATTTCCGTTGCTTGCACATTTGTGCAAGCAACGGAAAACACTATGCACACCTGTCTCTGCTCATCTATTTTTGCACTACAACACGCAGGAGTGTGTTTATCAACACTCTACTCAATAGGCCTATACAAAGCATAACAGCATGATTTCACTTGAGTGAAGAGACACATGTGCATATGTATATGTAGATGTATGTATGTTTCATTATAACACATATAGTAAGTAGCTGCCGAAATCCTATTAATCCTGTGTTATCTCGCCGATGTAAAGATTTTAGTAATAAATGAACAAAAAAGTTTCGCTTAAAAAATTAATAATCGTTTCAATGGTCAGTAAAATGAAAAAAACTGCATGCCTGTCATGAGATCGGTGAGCGCCATGGCAAGGAGTACAAAGTTGGTTGGCGTCCGGAGATGCCGTTGAGAGAGCACGATTACGATGAAGAGATTTGTCGTTGTCGTGAACATTACCAGCGCGGGCATAAGGTACCCGTAAAGCGGCACCGCCCACTCCTGTTCGATTTATTCATCATTTTTACTCACACAAAAGTCATCAATGTTGCATACATTTCCTTCTGTCAAATTTGTTAAAATATAAACGTCATGAATATTTGAAAAGTGAACAGTAGCTGATTGAGAACATTGGATGAGAACATTTGCTTGTCAAGATCGACAAAGTGCACGAACCGTCGGCACCGTTCGTGCAATGTTGATGATGGTCGCGTTGTCGAAGCACATCGGATGTTCGGGACTCTCAAGTGTCTTTTATTAAACATTAAAAAAAACTTCTTACCGCTCATGATTAAGCTTTCGCTCTTTTTCTCATTACTTATTTTGTGCACAGTGTTCGCTTTAATATGAATAAAAATACAGAAGATTGTGATACCGTCGGATGGCAACATGGCAGACGACGACTGATATTGTTATAGCTCATCGTAGGTGTCAGCCCAGAGCTGAAGGGAAAGCAGTGAAAAAGTATACATGTGTAAAATCAGCAGTATTATTCACGAAATGATCGAATGCATTATTGACGTCACCTCACTGATAAGTGTCCCTTCCCCTGAAGGGCTAAAGGGCCTCTGTGGATTAGAAGTCCTTGGAGCTGTCGTACTCACGCGGTCTGCTGCTCCCGTTTATTGGAACGACTGCAGTCTGGTGAAAAAAAACCGCCCGCTCCTGCAAAAACATTACATTGAAAGGGAAGAAGAATCAGTGCAGTGCCAAGGGCGCCGATTGCGAAATCCACTATGACATCCACAGGAAACAGGAGAGACTTCAGTGAATAAGCAACAAGCTTAGTGGGCCGAGAGAGCGAGAGACAGAGAAAGAGAGAGCGAGAGAGAGAGGGAGAGGGAGAGAGAGAGAGATGCCGAGAGTGTGGCAGAAAAGCCATGAGTCAGAAATGTAGAAAGAAAAATAGAGAGCGAGAGAGAGAGTCCACGTGAGACTCATTGTCAGAAAAAAAGAGAGTAATGGCTGCTTGAATTGATAATGCATGGCATAAAATCACGATTAGCATGAAATGCAAAATCTGGGAATAAGGCCCTTTCCTAGTGAGAGTTTTTTTTGCCAGCGTTTCGGGAATGAGTTTGAGCGAAATGAAGCGTGTTTTAAATGGAACGACTATAATTACTGGTAATTCGAAGAATCTCAATACTGCAGAGGTTTGTTTGCAAGCAATGCTCACTCACGATACTTTGGCATTACATATCTTCAACTAATAGAAGTTGCTTACATCGCTGCGTTGTAACAAAACCATCTCTTCTAATCTCTTAAAGTGTAGAGAAAATAAATAAACTACCTTAAGCTTACTAATCAGACGCTCAGCAAGGGAAGCAACAGCTACTGACGGCCATTTACTTTCTAAAACAGAATTAAACGTGTATATTTAAATATCTAAGTATATACATATTATTCATATCTCTCGTATGTTCATTCATGTAAATCAGCTACTTTAATTCTACGGATTGCGATAATTCGCATGCAGTGTAAACAGATATATCAATGTCTGGTGGACATCTATTTGATGCCAAGAAGTTGACCGCCTGCGTCAATTGATGCAAATGCAATCAGGAGGTATTCAGAGCAGTAGGAGCTGCATGGTTGCCTGAGGCAAATGATGGCAATTCATGACACGTTCAACTGATTCAGACTACTCGCAAATTCGTACATCTGTTTGTGTGATATCTCGATGAATGCATGCACGCAAATCATACAAGGCATGGAAGAAGTTCAAAGATAGTCTGATTGCTATAAACAGCGAGGGAGAATTCCTTAGAAGGAATATTCACGATCATAATCAAAAGGAGCACATTGAGATTCTGCTTTCTCCAAAGTATTTGGCACAAATTGGAGAGGAAAAAAATTATCTGACAATTTTTTTCCCTAGAAAAAGTTTTTTCTCTCTCACTCTACATGCAAAAGATAAGAAGAGATAGAACGAGAGAGTGAGAAATAGAGAACATGGCTGTAAACCTCGAGATCCAGAGAAATCAGAAAGGAAGAAAGAGAGATTGGGAGAGAGAGAGAAAGGAAATAATGCAAAGCTACGTAAAAATGTGTATGCCCAACATGCAGAGAGAGAGAGAGAGAGAAAGAGAGAGAGAGAGAGGGAGAGAGAGAGAGAAAGAGAGAGAGTGCGTATGATATCTGCCTGTTCGGAACGTTGAGCATGCCCGATTCGCCTCGTTGGCCGCGAAGGAAGGCAAGAAAGAGGAGTCAAAGGAGGCGTATGATCTCTCAAGTTGCTGCCTCTCCTTTTGCTTACTAGCTGGAATGAAGAGTCCGCGACGGTCACCCGTCTTGGCACTCGCCCTCCCTTGTTCTATCCGGCCTCCTTCTTAGTTCTGCTCGGCTAGACAGCTCAGCTCTCTCTCTCTCTCTCCTTCTCTCTCTCTCTCTCTCTTTCTCTCTCCCGCTCTCTCGCTCGCACAAAGCAACAATTCCTGGAACACTTTGAAAACGAAGCCAAGTAGCGTGAGCGGCACCAACGTGAACAACGAGCGGACAATTGCGATAAGAGAGATGCGTAAAGCGAGACGAGAGGTGAAACTTGTGAAGACCAATTCATTAAAGGAATCGAAACTTTGCCCATAGGTGCGCCTTCCTATTGAAAATACTGCAAGCATGCTTGCAGTATTACTCATGAAGAAAGAGACCGAGAGCGCTGCAATTAATGAAGCAGGAGGCAATGCTGCCAGTCTGGCCTGCGGCCTGTGTCCCCTTGCCTGTACACCGGTTCTTGTAGTAAGGAAGCACGAGGGGAATGAGGAGTAAGGGGTCTGGATGAGGGGGAGAGGCAACTAAAGAGGCACACAAGAGAGATAGAGAGAGACAGAGTTGCGGAGAGTAGGACTGGGGACAGGATGGTCGACGAGGGGGGAGACGACCGGTGCGTACCAGCCAGCCAGGCCTCTGGCCCAGATTGGGCCACTCATTAGCTTACGAGCACCGCCGCCTTCGTATGCGTCTGTTGCGTGTGAGAGGGTATGGAGGAAGCAAGAATGGACGAGTGTGTGTGAGGGAGAGAGAGAGAGAGAGAGAGAGAGAGAGAGAGTTAGAAGAGAGAGAGAGAGAGAGTTAGAAGAGGGAGAGAGGAAGGAGTGAGATAACGAGATAATGGAGTGGAGAGATATATTTAGGGAAAGAGACAACCGATTGAGAGGGAGAGAGAAAGGGCGCAACAGCGATAATGACAAGTGGAGCTGCTTCTAGCCGGAGCCGCCACTTCCTTCTCGAAGAGCAACGGCCTGCCTTCTTCCCCATCACAGTTGGCAAACATGGCGAACGATGGCAGCTCTGCAGAAGAGATGGGAAGAGAGAGAGAAAGAGAGAGAGAGAGAGAGAGAGAGAGAGAGAAGCAACAAGACCCAGATTGGAAAAGGTTAACGAGAGATAGCGAGGGCGGGCGAGGCGCAAAGGCGTGAAGCAATTTAGATGCGCTGCCACCGTCGAATGATCGTATGAGGAAAGGCATTTACGTCTTATTTTCTCTTTTCTCTGTTTGTTTCTCTCTCTCTTCTCTCTCTCTCTCCTCTCTCTCTCTCTCTCTCTTGAAATTCTTCCACCTTAAGGAGGGCCAAACGTGGCAGCCTGAGTAGATCCTCCTCCGCCTTCAGATGGAAGCGCCCTTTGATCTCTTTCCCCACTTTTGCCATTCCGGCAAAGAAAGCTGTAGCAGAGAAATCGGACATGTTCATGAAAGTCTGGAGGCCCTCAAATAAAGGGGAATAAGTTGACCCCCTCCCGGGTTGTTGTTGCTCTATCACAGATCGGACTAACTGGCTATAAGCCCATTCTTGGCACGAATCTCTCTTTTCTTTAATTCTCTCTCTCTCTCTCTCTCTCTCTCTCTCTCTTTCGAATTCATTCCTTCACTATACAACTCATCTATCATACATCAGTCGTTGTTCGTACCGTCTTTATTTTTCCATATCCCAGCTCTTCCTCTTTTTACTTCTTGTTTTGCTTTCTCTCTCTCTCTCTCTCTCTCTCTCTCTTGATCTTTATTCTCTCTTTTTCATTGCAAGTTCCTATTTGCAACCTCTGCGGTCGCCATAACTGTATTTCTCGGATCAGGCCATTAGTAAGTTGGCAAACCCGTAAAATTTGAAGTACTGTTGAGCACACTAATGTTACTTCTGATCAGGCGACTCACTTCAAATGCAAATTACTGCTGTAGATTTTAGTTCAGAACATTCACTCGTTCCTGGTGCATTTTCGAGCACAATCCATACACACAAATTCAGAATTATCCTTGTTGCGAAAAATTTGAGTTTTCGCCATGTTTAATGAATAACTGAAAATTTTCAAAAATTTAAATATTGGTTTATTTATCTAAATGACGATTATATAATGTGTGAAGAAGGAGCACCAAATATTTAGGGAGGTTAAACTACAAGCTGATGCAATAGCCAACCGGTCGTCACCCTCAACATATGCTTGCGGCGGTAGGCGGTCGACTCCTTCTTTACTCTTCGTGGGAACTAAAAACGAATCATCTCCAGTAGCTCTATGTTAATTCCTGTTCCGGAGCACGAGAACGCGCGTAAATTGGGCAAAACACTATGAGAACATTAGGAAGATGGGGGGAGGGTTACAAAGCCCATTACGGAAATTCTGTAAATACTCGGAAATTCAGATTTAGCTGCAAGATGGATTGCTTCAGCATTTTAAGGCCTTCATAAAAACTACCCTTTCAACAGCTAGCGAGTAAAGATAAAAAATGCGACCATCGACATGAGTTAAATTGTTTTTTTCTGTTGTTATGAAGCTCGCGGCCAAAATGCCCCATTTCCCATGGTCCCAAGTGTTCCAGGAAAAAGAACGCGGAAGGATAGACCAAATGGCAGTGCACGCAAGGCATGCTTACTATTTCGAGCGAAGAGAGGGAGAGAGAGAGAGAGAGAGATGAGGGTTCATGAAAGGGAGCGAGCCAAAGGGAAGAGGGACGACAAAAAGGGGATGATTGAGGGAGCAAAAGAGTGCGAGTCATCTAATGAGAGGCGAACATCCGTGTTGCGTTTTCGGTCCAAGTGCTCCGGGGCGTATGGAAAGAGGCCGCCTCTTCTATCTCGTGCTCGCTCTCTCTCCCCCTCTTCACCTCTCTCCCACTCTTCTCTTCCTCACGTCTCCCAATTCTCTTCTCCTACTCCCTCCGTTACTTATACTTACTATTACTACTTTCCTGCAACATCGCCCCATGCTATCGTCGCATATTAAACAGGACAATTTATCTTTAAAAATGCAGACGTGCTCATTGGAATGTGTAATTTTGGGCATTTGCTCGTGCTAATAAAGAATTCAGCCCTTGGAAAGGCCACTCCTCTCCGCACGCTCCAATGGAGTTTATGCATGTCTATCACTCTTGTTTCCGCATTTTCGTATGTTTCAGATATTGGCTTCTTGACTGTCCTTGTTTCTTTACAGCTTTCTCATCTCGCCCACGCCGCACTAATAGAGACGATGGCGAAAAAGACAGTTGTTGAACTTCTGATAAATATGAAGATGCGGAAGAAATAGTTTGAATCTGAATTAATGATCAAGCATGCTGGATGCTGCAATGAGGATTCCTCTTCATCGAATAATAACATCAAATAAAAAAGAGAGTGAAGGAAAGGAAGCAGACAAAAATCAATATAAAGGCAGCAATTATTGAGCTTAACATTTTAATATACTTTTGCACTATTATTTAGCTTCCACGGCAGGACACGTCGGCGTCGACATTAACAAGAAAAAAAAATCCTTCAACGTTCACTCCAGCAACCATGATCTCGATTCCGTGAGAGACGATAAAGTTCAAAAAGTATTTGCGCTATTTAGATTAAGGTCAGAGAAGTCGCTCATGCCAATCAATACTGAACACTTCGCTAAACAAATAAACAACAATTATTATTCCGTGTAAGTTTTACGATGCAAATCCTCGTTTTTACACCGCCGAATTAAAATGTTTTCGCATGTTCTGTTTGGTGTCCACCGCCCGCATGACGCACTTCTTGAATGGTTTGCCATTTACTAGCGAACCACTTTCTACTTTCGCCCTGGCCATGAGCGCAGCTAATATGTACATTTGTCTCACAACATGAGACGCGAGAGATGCAATGAGGAAGTGAGTGAACATCTGTGATTTGGACTGCAAACCCAACGCTAGAGGGAAAGGAAAAGTTTTTTTTAGTTTTTTTAGTATTTAAAATAGTTTTTTTTTACATTTACAATTATGAATGAATGAATGAATAGTACGGTATTAAAGATTAATACACGTTTTACCGAATAATAGTAAACGATGAAAGGCCGAATAATAACATAATAAATTTAAACAGAATAATTATAGTTAAGTAAAATTGCTAAAGCGGAATTGAAGATGAAGTCTTTTATGGCTATTGAAGGAGATTGGGGATCTAACGATGAAGGAGTGACTACGGCATTTAAGATTGCACAAGGAGCTTGAAAGAGAGCGCACGTGCTTAAAGGCTAGATAGTGGGAGTTCGTGCGGGACAAAATTAATTTACATACTAAATCTAGATCTCTATTTTCGCGCCTTACATTGAGGGAAGGTAGTTGGAGTCGGGAGTTCCTATACTGACTATTATCTGGGAGGGAGTCAAAGGACCGGGTATATACGCGTCGAGTGAAATAATTCTGAACCATCTCAATAATCTTGACATCTTTAATCAAAAAAAGATGAATAAACACAAGTAGCGAACTTCATGAGGGATCGTACATAAATAACATTGGCAGATGTAAGAACATCGGAAATTCTTTAATCGAATAGCACGAAGAGTCTGATACAACTTTGTGGTAATTTGTTTGCAATGCTCCGAAAAAGTTAATAATTCCCAAATCTCTCTGTCTCTTGAAATTAAATTTTTGGGGAATTCAAGGCTGTTTTCATAATTCTGCTGCTCTTTCCATTCTCCACAGATCCCAATAGGTCGGTATAGCTGAGGCAGTGGTATGGCGTTTATGTTATGATGGATTCGATCCCAAGCACATAGACCCGGGAGCCTTTTTTGGCCTGCAGTTTCTTAGAGTGTGACTCCGCGGAGTGCCACCCATGGCTTTGACTTCGTCGTTTGTCAGAGCGCTCTTACTGCAGCAAACATGATGGAAAGGAGCTCTACAACAGCTGAACACAATATTCTTCCGGACAAATCTTCTGTCTGTCTGCGTGGTCTCGTTCTTTCCAGATGGGATGCCATGTGGCAGCTGTTTACACGTGCTTTCAGTATCTGAGGCAAGAGCTCTTCGGCTGCATAAAAGGACAGCTGGAGTGGCTGCATAAAAGGACAGCTTCTCACTTCATATTCACTCCCGCCTCCCAAAGCTTCGTCCGTTCTTCTCGTTCTCGTCGCGCTTTTGGCAGCCGCTAGCCTGGCTGATGGGCGCCGCCGCCATGGCCGCCACCGTCGTCACAGGCGCTCGACCACTGTGGATCCCTTCGCTTCCACCGACGACATCTTCATCCTCGAGTCCACAACCGGAGGAAACTACGGATTCGACGAGTCCACCGACAACGGTAACTTCGGTTTCGAGTCCACTACCGAGGGAAACTACGGATTCGACGAGTCCACCGACAACGGTAACTTCCGTTTCGAGTCCACTACCGAGGGAAACTACTGATTCGACGAGTCCACAGACAACGGTAACTTCGGTTTCGAGTCCACAACTGAAGGGAACTTCGGATTCGACGAGTCCACCGACAACGGTAACTTCGGTTTCGAGTCCACTACCGAGGGAAACTACGGATTCGACGAGTCCACCGACAACGGTAACTTCCGTTTCCAGTCCACTACCGAGGGAAACTACTGATTCGACGAGTCCACAGACAACGGTAACTTCGGTTTCGAGTCCACAACTGGAAACTACGGATTCGACAAGTCCACCGACAATGGTAACTTCGGTTTCGAGTCCACTACTAAGGGAAAGACGGGCCCTACGGGCATTATCATCACTGTCAAGGAATGGTTTAAGAAACGCTTCTTCTAAAATGTTCTGAAGGCAACATTTTCTGACAGTTCTGTCCATCTTTCGTTAAAATTGCAAGCAATAAATTGCTTTATAACGTGAATCTTCTACATATGCATCTTTCGTAAATCAACAGGATTACGTTAGGAGGCTGTCAACCTAAAATTAGCAGTCCAACGGTTTAAAGATTCAATGAACAAACGAAGGTACAGGCATATATGTAAATGCATGTGATAAATGTGTGTAGATGTGATTAGATGCATTTCGTTTATTGGAGATGCTTCTCGAAGATGCTGCGAATTGGCAAAAGAATGGCGGTAACAGCCTCGCGGATGTCGTTGTCCACATTGGCGAGGAGCTCAGCCTCCTAAAATGCTTCAATAAATTGCGAAGTAAAAATTTTTTCCACACTCCGCTTGATTTTCTTACTTTCTCTCGCTTGTGTGAATGGGAAAGAAGAAAATGTTCCCGAGCATTTCGTTGACAAACGGTGAGCGGTCCTCGAGAAATGAATCATTGGTCTAGTACTGTTTTATTTTCATCATTCGGAAAGAGGGATTCAAGAACAAAAAGAAGCAGATCAAGAACTCATTCTTGATTTCGCGCCCTTTGCACGACACAAGAGCGAGAATCAATGTGTTTTTGAGAGAGGCGACTACATAAATAGATTGCGGTTGAGTTTCTTGCTTCATTAATTCGGGCACCTCTCTCGCTTTGCACTTTTTTGGTCATAAAGGGAGAGAAGCGAAATACAGAGAAGCTGCCATTGGTGATGTAATGGGGCTGTTTTTAGTGGAGGGTCATGTCGAAGCAAACAAACCCTTCGCTCGAACACCCCATCTTCCGTTCGCTCGTCAGCAAAGAGACCGATCAGCTCAGCTGCAATTCCCTTCGCCTGCTCGCATCCCGACTCCTAGCGTTGCTGACTGAGTCAACCATATTTTCCGGTTCATTATTTTGAAAACAATGGAAGCAAGAAGCAATTTTAGAGCAATAAAACAGAATTTTTAAAGGTTTCTTTTGTCCTTTTAACTAACTGAACTGGGAGCACGCAAACACCTGTCTAGCAGCCGACGAAAAGATGTTGTCAATGTTTCTGCAAACTGCGCGCACTGCATCAGCCTGTAATTGAGAGCTATATTCACAAGTGCTGAATCAAAAAATGTGTCATTTTCAGAAGGGCATGAGTGATTAGGCGGAATTGGCTGAAAAAATCTATAAGGAATTTGTTGTAATTTAGAAGTGTTTAGGTGTAATTTCTTGCTTATCGGAAGAGATTCCGATGGTATCTTCTGTTAAAGAAGGTATCCGGGGAATAATTAACCTACGTTTTTTCGAGATGGATAGGTTCATCTTGGCGTAAAACATCTATCTAGAAAGTTTGAGTGATTTTCTTAAATTGCATTCTGAGCAAAAGTAACGTGAAATCTGGCGGGTAGAGAATTAGCTACGGTAGGTCATAGCCGCCCTAATATTTCACATGCTCTCTCGATCGAGCGACACGCAACTTTTTGAGCGAGCGCATTCAAAGTGGTTCTTTAGCGCTACTGTAGAATTATTCGCCGGATACTTCCTTTAAATAACGCGTGCCCGTTCATGAGCTGTGTTTGAGCATCAGAATGAATACGGAATAAAAATTTAAAAAAATAATAAAATAAAGTATATCATTCATGCAAACCTGTTTCTCGTCATCGTCATGTTGAATCGAATCCGACAACTCTCGGATGTGCTCCTTCTTTACTCGCCAGCAGCCTTCCCCGCTCAGCACCTCAACGATCTCGTCCACGTAATCGTCCACGCCGGGGAACACGTTCGCTATCACCTGATCATCTTCTTTAGGTACATAACAGTCGTAAATGAATTTTTAACACTAATGGGGTTTAAATTGCGAGATTCCTGTGGAAAACTATTCATTTATCTCTCGTGAAAATGGTTGGTGAAAAAGGTAAGTTACATTTTGCTGCTGCTTGGAAACATCTTCCATGGCCTCTGGAACCACGATGACCTTCGAGAGTCGAGACGGCTTGGCCAAGTGGTGCTCACTTAAAGAAAATAAGAAAAGAGTGAAGAACGGGTAGAGGGGCCTGTGATTCAATCACGGATGCCATTGGAGAAATCCATACTTCTGACAATCACAACGATGAAGATGAGTCATTATGTGTACGGGAAGAGCGGGCGGAGAAAGAGAGAGAAAGAGAGAGAGAGAGAGAAAGAGAAAGAGACGGAGAGAGAGAATGGGTGATGAATGAACAGAAGGAGAAAAAACAACTATTTCTACTGGAGAGAAATCTCTTCCTGTGATCATGTAATGTTGCTCTCCTCAGCAAGATATTCCTATCTTATATCTATGTAATATTTATTCAAATCAAGAATATCGAGGCGTTAATAGTGCACAAACATAATTCTTGTTCGTTCACAACGAGACATGAGAAAGATAGTAAATTCAGAAGAAGGCATATTCTGCAATCAAGCCAGCTAATTGAGGACGAAATGTTTAATTTGAATCCCCTGTTGGAATGTTTTCAAATGGTGAATACACAGCGAGCGATGAGAATTAAAGACAGATATAGACATTTACATATAAATTCACTTCGCTTTAAGATACTGTATGCTATAAAAAAACACATGAAACATAGAGACATTTATCCTCGGTGCTGCTGCTCCTTCATGGTGAGTGCCATTACCTTGAAGCCGGGTGCCACTTCGTCCTGTTCCGCCTGTCTGCATCTCCGGCTGCTTCTCTCTTCCTCGCACGGTGGAAGCATTGCTCTTACTGTAATCCGTGCAGCTCTCTTTGTTTCTTCAGCGGCTACTGGCAGTGCCTAACAATAAGCATTAGACAATCGTAGCAAATAGTAAAAGGCATCAAATATACCAGCTGACCTTTATCGGCTCCTCGACTTCTTGACGAACGGCAGAGGTCTCCTGGAATGCGAACTGATCATAATATGATTTCAACCAAGTTCTCGCAACTAATATCATGATGAGACTATTGACCTTTTTAGGGCGAATAATGTATGTGGAGAGGACGACGATTATACAGCTGAGGAGTAGAATGATTGCGAGGCAGAGGAGAATGGAAGCGTGCTCAACCTGAAGAGAGTAAACTATTTGCTTATTTAATTTAGTTCTAGTAAACTTTCAAATGTTTTTTTTTGAAAACCATACGCAGTGATCGTAAGCAGAGGCACATCCCGTGACGAGAGGCAGGTGGATAATTAAAAACAGCATCATGTGAGGAGAATCCTCAAAGGAAGTGAAGGCTGATAGTCGGCGTTTTTTCCCCGTTTTTCTGTTTAAATGTCGTATACGCTTGTCAAATATGACACATATTGCAGGGGAGGTACCTATGTTTATATGTTTAATAACTTGGAATGCATTCGCCAGGAAATGGTCATCCTAAATTAAATCGATTGTAAAATAAACAGTCACGCAGTCATGCGGACATGGGAATATTTTATACAGTTGTCTATTAATCTTACAAGAGGAGTATGAACTAGCGGATTTGTTTTCATCCCGAAGATTTTGGGAGGTCACCTTGTTGTATTGAACAACAGCGCAAGAACATGAAACCGGTAATGCTTTCCTGTTCTACAGAATAGGGAAAGGAGACTACTAATACTTCTGGACAGCATAGCAAGGGGACTCGTGGCCACTGTGGATGCTCTGCTGCCTCCTGATCATCTCAGCCATGACTCGATAGCCAGGCGGCAACTCGCTGCTGCAGCTCTCGCTCCTCCGTCGCTGCTCAGTCCGCGGCAACGGAGTGATCTCGATGCGCGTCGCGTACCTAAAGCTCGGGAGGCGTGCCCGTTTCCAGCTTGTCAAGCGGCGCCTAATTGTAAGAATTATATACTATTCGAAGAAAGTGTTTAAACAAAATGACGATCACTGCATGAAACCACTGAAGTACTGATTAATAAAGGCTCACTGACCACAACGGGTGCGGTTCACTTCTGTTTCCACGAAAAACACCATGATGCCCCGCAGTAGACAAGATTTGCCTGACAATGAGTATTAAATGGAATGAAAATGATTTTGTGCATTTCAAGTAGCCGCCTATTTTTAAACACATATTTAACAAAAATAAATGATATTTCCAAACACAAGCAAAGAAATAAGTTGTAAGTCAGTTAAAATAATACCTTCTGTACATTGCGGCGGATCAGCTTGGAAATCAATACAAGAATGATGCCAATGAGCAACGCGATGACGGGGACGCAGACAATTAGAGCGAGCTTCAACTCCTTCAACCCAACTCATTCATTTTGCAATTAAATTTTATAACAAAATATCAAAAGCAACATAGCAAAATAATAAAAAATGGAACAGAAAAGAAAAATAAAGTTATTAGGGCATTTCGGAAACAATTTTTTTAAAGATAATAACTATTTATCCTGTTCTCATCGTTGATCTGTTCACCTTGGCAGACGGCCTCTCGGATGGCCAAGAATAGCATTGCCAGCAGGCGAATGCTCGAGAAGCAGCCAGCTCGTGCCATTTCTCGCAGGCGAAGCGAAGCAGTAGAGGCTTCCCGTAATGAAGGAAGACGAATAAATGTCACAGTGAGCTGAAAGTGTCTGTCTCTCCTGACTGGGTCCGTGTCATGACGCAAATGTTTTCTTTGTTCCTGCTATTCAGGAGGGCTATACTTTCATTCTGAAGAAATAGAGACATTCAGGTAGGCTTTTACATTAAAAATGTGCATACATACTATATCTAGACTAGGAAAATGGAGTCGCGAAGTCATATTTCTACAAGATATGCATGAAGTGACTAACCTTTAGAAGGAATAACAGAACGTGCCGACTCGACAACAGTTCACGAGCGAGTGTTCACAATCGAAATGAGATCGCATGAGCGTGAGTCTTCCTTCGCGATGCTCGCTTGATTACTTCCATTAAAACAAAGGCGTTGAGCAAACATTCTCATGAGAGCAGCAACTATTTCCATCTGCACAAGAACATTGATCCCCGTTCATTGCAAGCATAAGCTGCTTGCCATACACTCGCCCGCCCTCGTGTTCTGCATCTACATTTAGATGGAATTACCGCTATATGTATATATTTAGACTGTTAAATTAGCCAAAAACTCAATAACGAATTCGCGGCGTTTTTCCTGAAACAAGGGCGAGAAGATTTCGACGCATCAACCAAGGTCTGGAAAATCAAATAGTTTACGGTTTCGTTTCGTGATCGTTTAACGTAATGTCTGCCGACAAAAACAAGTTACAATTTAGCTTAGCAGACCCTATTATTTTTCATGTGTGCAGTGCTACTTGATCGGAGCGAAAATCACTGAATCATGTATCCAACAGATCTCGCAAAAAATTCAAACCAAAGAGAACAAAGAACCAATTTACACTGAAGAAATCACCATTGAGTAGAAAAGTGAGAAAATGAACGAAAGACATGGACAAGATTATGACAGCTGATCATGATGATATTGATATTATTAATTGATTAATGAAGATGTGAGGCGTATGATAAAGAAGTCGTTTGTGTACCGTGCTGGAAAAGATAGTCGAGAAGTAGAGGTGATACACCTTACCGAGAATTCAGGCCCTGCACGTACAGGAAACTTGGAAACAAGCGGAAAAATAAGGATATGGATATTAGATAAAGAAATGAAGTAGATAGGAAAATAGAACAGAGGGCAATTGTAATAATAAAATAGATAATAAAGTGATACAAAGGAAAAGAAAAGTATCATGGCCGCCAACACAGCAAACATGGATATGCTGACAATTACAAATAATAGCTGGAGTCCCGCAACAGACTTGTACTAAAATAAAATGGTATACCAGCAACATTTTTGGTAGCAGGAAATTGAAACTGAAAAATATTTCATTAGCTTTCGGAGCACTTATGGCTGTTGCATCTGCGGCGGCTGCGGCTGGGGCGGCTGGGAGCCGCGACGCGTGGGAGCGCGCTGCGCCGTCTGTGCCTGTAGCAAGATGCGCGGCAGTTCGCGTAGCCTCTCAGCGTAGTCACTCGCGATCGGCGCAACCCATCTGATGCATCGTCAAAATTTACTTCACGTATTGCAAGTAAAGTGCCAAGATAAAGCAATATCAGTAGCAGTTATCCTTTTGCTCCTTTCCGAATGGTTTCTTTCATGAAATGGTTGTAAAGTGTTCGATATCTTGTTCGTGTAACCTCGCTGCAATGTTTGCTTGTTCGTAGCAGACGTCAGAGGAGACGAGCGAGACCACGCGCGGCAACCAGCGGCAGAGGGTGCGGAGGGTGTGCTCGTAGAAGGTGGACATGGCCGAAGGCTGCACGGGCACGACTACCGAGGACGTCGGCGAGAGCGGCGCCGCCGTGGGCTTAAGCTCTTTCTTTTTCATTTGTCTTATTGTTAAGATTAAAAAGAAATCTTCTTAGCTCTATCTCTCTTTAAGTTGTTGCTTGTCCTGCTCACCGTGCCAGGCGCGACCTGTGCTTCGGCGGGGAAGAGCGGCTGCTGAGTGTTCTTGCCGTGTTGGATGCGCTGCCACCACGGCAGCTCGGCGGCAGCAGTCGGGAGTGGCCACCATCTGCCGGCGCGGCTTGTCGCCGTCACTGCAAAGAGTGAATGGGACATGAAAGGGACTGTGGAATATCTATATTTTCACTCGCACCTTTGATAAAGGTCGGCATTGAAGTCGTTGGCTTCTCGGTGGCTGCCTCGTGTTGGTCGGCCATGGTTGTGGTGCTAGGAGGATTCGTTGTGCTCGAGGTGGAAGGCGACGGCGCCGGAGTGGTCGTCGTGGTTGCGGTTGAGCTGGCAGAGCTGGTCGTGGTCGGAGTTGGAGTGGTTGTGGTTGACGTGCTGCTCGTAGTTGCCGTCGTCGTCGAAGAGGTCGAGGTCGCCTCTGTCGTCCCTCGCGTACTCGGCGTCTGGAAGCGTGTTCGGTCGGGCCGAAGTGTCGGGAAGGTGGCCAGGGGCTGAAAGCGGGAAGTTCTAGCTACTGTATTCATTTGTGCTTACATATACATATTTACCACTCCGCAAAGCATGGCATAGAGTTGTCTTCTAACCTTTGTCTCATTGGCTGGCCGATGGTGGAGATTTGAGCTGACTTCGTGAGTGACTCCCTCGGGCAGGCCGAGCTCGGCCGACGAGAAGTAGCGATTGTGGAAGCCGAAGGGGATCGAGATCGGCACGTAGGCACGACCGATCTCGGACATCGTCGCGGCGTCGATGACGAGGAGGACTCCTAAAAGGTAAAACATACATATATTCAATTTCCCACAATTTTATTTGCCATAATTTTGGCATAAGAAAAGATGCGGGAGGGGATTGAGGCTGTCAAGAGTCGCCGTGCCGAACCCTTGTTCTCCTGCAGGTCGAGCGCGCGCACGAGCAGCACGCCGTCGTCCTCTCGCTTAGCGTCCGGCCGCGCCACGAACCACGGCTCGTGCAGCACGAGCTGTGGCTCCGACTTGAAGACGACGTTGCGCGCGCCAGTCGGGTCGTCAACGTTCATCTGTTTGTAAGCGTGATGAACCAATCAAGACTATTTTAAATATAAAAGGTTTGCACTGATCTACCTTGAGAATGCGATTGTCAGCAGCGAAGGGATGCACGACAACGTACGCCCATTGGTAGGAGCGGCCATCGAAGCCATGATTCGTCTGTGGGAAGTCAGCGGCGATCGTTTCCTTTAAAAGAGCCAAACACTGTTGAATTCGCGATTTTTGACTTTGAGCTCACGAGGTTACGAGACAAACGACCAAAATAGATTACGTTGATTTTCATGTTGTTTTAAAGTTGCCTTCATTTCTTACTTTCATCTATTATTCTTAATTATAAAACTTTTTAATTTTTTTTACTACCAAGAAGTGAACGTTACCTGCGGAATGAGATAGTTGTACATGACGCGCTGCTCCTTCACGTCGAGCGTGAAGCGCAAGATTCGCGCCGTGCTCGGGTACAGCTGCGATGTCAGGAAGTCGGTGTAGAAGTACTTGATGTACGGGTCGTGATTCTCGTACACCACCTGGAAAAAGGGTGCTCGTTTCGCGTGACTCCATGGATACATATGCATCAGTTGGCTCCGCGAAAGGTTTGACTTCTTATTCAGGTTGTCATGGCTAAAACAAGCTGCTTTCTCTAACAATAACAGAGAAAGATTGAAAAAAATTCTAAATTTTTTTTGTTCATCAACTGAGAGTCACGGGTGGTCGGGGGCCGCGGCCTACCTCGGGGGCCGGAGGTCGTAGACAATTCAATTAAGTTTTCCCCAATCGAACTACTGTTGACTCAATTTATGACGAAATGTTAAACTTTTTTTTCTTTTCGTTACTGAAACTTTGAGTACTCATAACCTTTTCTCAATTTCAGATGGATTGTTTCAGTTTTGGATGAAAAAATTCGGCTTTGGGGCCTGTTCCGGGACCGACATTGGAGGCCCGGGACATCGGGGAGGGGGAGGGGCGGGTTCGGTGCCGGATATTTTCGGCCACCCTTGATGAGACAGCCCTTGTGTGCGCATCACCATTTAGAAGAAGCGATCGCTTCTTTCGTATTCATTCTGTCTGTGGAAGAGATTAGAAGAGGAAGAGGACAATCACTGGTCATTATCCCCCGAGGCTTCTCCAATTTGCACCCCAGTGCTCATTCCTCCGAACACGATCGCGCGTGATATGCGTATTAAAGATAGAGCTGCGCGAGTGCCGGTCAAATTAGTTGCAACTCATCCTTAACGAAAACAAAATCATATAATTAAAAAAATTCCAAAATTACCAGATTTTATAATAATATTACTTCCTATACTAATGCGAACATATTAACTGCATTAAAGGGAATAAAAGTGTTAGATGTTAACTTGCTATGTTACAGTTTGAACAAACCATATCAGCCGTGATGGAGCCGTCGTTGCTCTCGAAGGCGTTCAGCTGATGAGTCACGAACATGGAAGGGAATACCTCGAGCGGCTTTGTTGTCTCGAACTGCTTCGCCTTCTTGTTGAACACGATAAAGCTGAAATCCATGACAATTTTCGTGTTCCACACATACTTTTTTTCTATCCGCATTACTTAGATTAATTATAAAACTTAGCATGTTTTAGCCTGATTTATTAATATACATATTTTAAAATATGAACTATGTACTGACCGCATAGGTACCATATCGTAAAAGTCCATGCCCCAGAGGCCGCCGTTCTGGATGGACGAGCGGTAGTTCGTCATGGGCGGCTCCTTGAACTTGCAGGGGTTGATGAGCAGCGACGTGACGGGGATGATGACAAAGTTCTCGGTGGATGTGATCGAGTGGACGTAGCCGGGAAGGAGAGTCTTGTCGCCTGAACAAAGAGGAGAAAAGTCATCGAGGCAGAGGTCCTTTCTGTTCTCTTGCACATTTTGATTACCACATTTCGCTACCTTTATCGGATTTTTATCTATCATAATACATAGATATGAAGTGTCGTCTTATGTATGTATGCAGGTCAGGTCGTATATTCTCTCTGCTCAGTCGCTGTTCTTGCTAAGTTAGCTTTCTCGGTTTTTATCATTAGACACTGCTATTGTCAGTAGAATGCTCGAATTACAAAGAATGCTTGCGCTCTGCAGGACGTTGAAACTTTCTTTCTCCGAAGACCGAGAGTGCAAGCAGAGGTACACGTTTTGAACCTTTACATAGTGACAGCATTTTTTGTTGCTCTTACTGTGAGTCCATTGCAACTGTCTTGCATTCCTTCTCCACTTCTGAAAAAAAAACAACAGCATTCGAACATTTTGAGAGTGAAAGAAGAACCTGTGAGCAGATCAGGAGTCGAAAGGTAAACGAGAAAGATGTGGAGAAAGAGCTTGACCCGAGAATACTAGCTTCCATAACCACTCATAAGAATGTTGTATATGTTTTGTTCACTTATCGTCGGGAAGTGGGGAAGAGGCCGTCGAATTGGCTAAGGGAGCTCCGGGACTAAAAAGGAGAAGCGCAAGAAAGAGAAGAAGAAGCTTAAATGCGCTCCGCGTGTCTGCCTGCGCTGCTTGCATTACGTGTGGTGCTGATCTCGAATTACCGCGCTGGAGAGGGGGAGAGGGCTAAGAATGCAGGGTCTATCTTTGCTTCTCTCTCTCCCACTATATGGCCCTTTCGCTATCACGTTCTTTCCCTCTAACACTGGAATAAAGACACGCCGTTTCAGGCTAGGTCTTATCGCTTGTGAAAAGATTGCAGACTCACAAGATGATAGAGAGATAGAGCGAGAGAAAAAGACATAGAGAGAGGGCAATGCACGTACATATCTCTCAATTCGACAAATTCAGAATTGTGTGCGTGTGCATTAGACAGCAGAGAATCTGATGGTAAGCGCAGCTTTCTCAGCTCCAGAGATGAAGAGAGTTCTGATCATCTTTTGACACGCAATAAGGGGCCATTCTTATGAACACAACGTTTTCAGCTGCATTTCTCTGACTGATTGAGCAGTGTACAGAGAGAGGAAACCACAGGCCAAAACGCATGTTCCTGTTCCAATAACACAAGAATGCCGAAAATGGGTCTTTGGTGCAACCTTCATCTGATCTTTTCACAAATCATTATTAGACTAATCTTTATGTAAGAAGAAAAAATGAAAGATATTACTGACGAGTTTAAATATAATGGAATGATTTTTCAATAGCTGATCTTACCAATGTACTCGTCGTCCTTGCCGCACGCCTGCGTGTCCCACGCACCGTAGTCATGCACGCCGACCACGCGACGCACGCCGTGCTCGTCCACCGTGAAAACGCCCTTAAATCGAGACATGATTTAGCTCTGAATGTTACCTGCAGAATGATATAGAAAGAACAGTAGTATTATTAATTAAAATAAATCTTTGTATAATAATTGAGAATAGATATTATTTACTGATTGTGGGAGAGAAAGCAATAGCAAAAAGTTTGTGGTGTCACAGGACCTGGTAGAATCGCTGGTCGTCAAAGTTCATGGCTGAGAAGGTGCCCCAGATGGTGCCGTTGGCGTCCGCCCTCTCGTGGATGGCCATCGTGATCGGAATCATCGTTGAGCGTGGTGCGCCGAAGACGTCGTTCTCCTCCGTGAACGGATACAGCTTGAACTTGTCCAGGTTCCGCACCTCAAAGAAAATTTGGAAAACTCTCTCAAAAGCGCTATTTCTTACTCTTTTCAATGATTTCTTTTGATCAAACCGCCTCTTTATTAGCAGAGAGACTAACGTCGAATTCGTAGCCGACCCAATAGGGGGCCTCAGTGCCGGCGACGACTCGCTTACCAATCTTCCAGAAGTCAAGATTCGGATGGAAGCGGGCCGAGTCAACATTTGCAGGCACCTGGCATTTCATGTGCCATTATTAGGCAGTTTTCTTTTGAGGCCTTTTTCAACAGACTTCGCACATTGACATATGTATGTGCATATATATATATATATATATATATATATATATATATATATATATATATATATATATATATATGTATATGATAAGCTGCTTAAATTTAAAATAAAGAAACGCAAAAAGAGTAAAGCTATAACAATAAGCCATCCCCTGGAGGAGAAAGTAACGGATATTTTCAGTGTGTACCTGCTCCCAACGCGCCATAGCAGACAGATTGTAGTCCGACCAGCCGGCCCATGGGACGCTTGACTGAAATGAAATTTTAGCAATCCATTCTCATTTCTTTCCGCTATGTGCTTGAACAATTTTTGTTTTCTGTACTAAAATAAAACTGTAAAAGTACGGCTGACCTTGCTCATATTACGGTCGTAGAACTCCCAAATCTTGTACGGCCGTGATGGGTAGTATTCAGCGGAGAAGCTAACCTGAACATAATAAGTAAGCGGGTGGTGTCTCCGTTTTTAGCTCTTTAATCCTCCGCAATCTACTGGAAATTTCAAATAATTCGGAAGATAAAACATATTTTTTTCAGAAACGTTCATGGTTTCAATTAACGATTGTCTTATTGTCAGATCTCACGTACACCACATATGTACATACATTGGCTTTCTACACTCTCCATAGCTAGGGAGAACCCATGATGCCCTTGTGAACGGGCTTTCGAAGAACAATGGTAGAGAAGTGGTGGTGGGGAAGAGCCGCTCAAGTGTTCTATGCTCCTCTGTATCTCTCTCTCTTTCTTTCTCTCTCTCTCTCCCTCTCTCTCTCTCGCACCCTCTCTTTCACGTCATCTCCAGTTACTTTGAAAGTGAACCATCCTTGGGTAGCCATAGCGGCTTTAAGGATGCGGAACCCCACTTTCAGATGAAGCAGGCACTATCTTCAGTAGCAAAGGAGACAACTGACGTTCTTCGACACTTTCCTAGAGAGTCCAGCCCTACTTTCTTCCTCCATCTTTTCCTCAATCTCTTTGTATCTTTGCATCTCTCTCTCGCTTTATGTCTCTCTATCCCGCTTGCTATTTCAACGTTCACAAAATTCAGTGACTTCTATTGAGGGAAAGCACACAAAAAGGCTAGAAAACTTTGCTAATCCAATGCTGGATTATTTTCATCTATCTCTCCACGTCAAAAAAATGAAGCACCTTCTAATTTGTTCGAACTCTTGGCCTTTTCATTTTTGTGGATCGCAAGTACAACCTTCTATTCTTCCTTTTTCATCACTAAGAACACTATATTTCTGCGGCAAAATAAAGGATTATATGTCATCAATATAACACAGATTTCACAGTGAATATATGTTTCTTTTAAATTTAAGAGTAAGTTAATGTAACCTGTCCATTGCTGATATGGAAGGCGCCGACGGCACCGATCGCATCAATCATGTGGTTGAGACGGTGGCCGGGCGGGGCCGACGAGTTACCGTAGGAAGCAGAGAGTTGGCATAGGAAGTATCCGTCTTCAATTTAAATTATAAAATGTTATTAAGATATATAGTCTTCTGAGCTTGGGACAGAAGACTTGGAACGTTTTGTAAGGTATTATTTCTAAATAAATTGTGACTGAAAGACTTTGATAAGAAACCGAGGAATCGCGGGATGTTCTTGCTCGGACAGTAGAGCTCCTTGAAGCGGTCGCCATCCCACGCGGCAGGGAAGCCGAGGTGAACCTTGTTGACTGTTTGTGCGAGGCACGCGGTAAGCAACGCGGCAAGCGCCAGCGGACGCAGCAGGTAGCTGCTTCTGCTCATTCTGGACGACGACAATAAGTGATGATGAGAAAATGATATGACATTGAAAATTGTAAGAGTAGCATTCATGACTTCGAGATGCGCAAGAGCCATGGGCAATTATTAAGAAAGGGCGCACGCTGCTAAAGTGCATATTAGTTATAAAAATGTAGCACAATACTCTCCCGTTGGGGAGGTGAGTAGGTTCAAAAAGTTAGAGGAAGGGCGGGAAAAGTCACACTAGTGTGCCTGCCGGCCATGGGCACGAACAAAGTGTCCTCTTCATTCCGATGAGTGATTCGAGATGCGCGCGGCGCGCCGAACCCTACAATCGGACTGAGAGTGTGACCGTTTTGGCCATGTCGTCTCCTCCCACCGGAGGCTCCAGTCATTTTCTCTCTCTCTTTCTCTCGCTCTCGCTCTCTTTCTATCCTCTCTCACTCTTTCTCCCTCACTGTCTCAACCTCTTTAGCCCGGAGGCCTCATCTTTCATCGCTCTCTTCCGTCCTCTTTCTCTCTGTTCTCTCTCTTCTTCACTGTGATCTCGACCTGAAGCGCATCTTATTGTCAGAGCCATTTTCTGTCACTCTCGCAGAAGTATGCCTTGCTTTTCGGTCACTCTCTCTCTCTCTCTCTCTCTCTCTCTCTTTCGCCCTCTTGTTCTCTCTGCCGTCTCTCACACTCTCTGCTATCCTCTCTTCTTCCTCCTCGTGTCTGTCTTTGTGTGCGTTCAGACTGTCTTGACAGCTGGGATTACCAGCACTCGGAGCTCCTCCTCCTCTTCGCTACTGTTCTGCTGATGAGCTCGAGAGAGAGAGAGAGAGCAGCAGAGATAGAAGCGAGAGGGAGAGAGAGAGGACAGAGTAATAACAGAGAGAGAGAGAGAGAGAGAGAGAGAGAGGGAGAGAGAGAGGACAGAGTAATAACAGAGAGAGAGAGAGAGAGAGTGAGAGAGAGAGATCGGAGCGAAGTCTCGCTCCTTTTAACTGTTGACGACCCGACACTGAATATGAATATGCGAAGAGAGCGGAAGCGCAGGGGTCAAAGCGGCGGAGGGAGAGAGGATGCACTCAACATGGGAGGGGGGAGAGAAAGTACTCGCCATAACTGAGAAGAAGAGCTGCGAAAAGCGCGCTTTGTTTAAAAAAAGAGGTGCAACTACATTCACTCCGAATATGTCGACACGGCTGAGGAGAACTTGTATGCAACTATTTTGTTCAATTCGTTGTGCATACAAACAATTCTCATAGTGCATCATATTTCTTGTGAACTGTGATTCAGTAAACTAGCCTGTATATGTCATATGCAACAAAGTGCCTGCGGTTATTCTGTCTTTCTTGGTTTGATCTCCATCTGAGTCACAAGCAGCCCTTTTCCTGCATTCTTGATCTACAGAAAAGGTCAGATCTCTCTTGCTAGAAGGAGGGCTTTTCATCTTCGTCGCGTGAGTGATTAGCCGAGGGCCGTGCTGGGTGATTTCGACGATGATGATGTCTATAACTCCCTGAGGGGGAGGCGAGATGGAGAGAGACTATACGGAGAGAGAGAGAGAGTAGCAGAGAGAGAGAGAGAGAGTAGCAGAGAGAGAGAGTAGCAGAGAGAGAGAGAGAGAGTAGCAGAGAGAGAGAGAGAAAGAGAGAGAGAGAGAACCAAATCCGCGCAGCAAACACGTACATGGCGCTGCGGCTGCTCCGGATTACTGCTATTCTCATCGATGAGGAGAGCAAAAGAGTTATTCAAGCTCAGCTCTTCATTCGACGACTCCCCTTTTATGTCTCAACGAATTAGTCGATGAAAGAGGTTGCCTCCTACGTCTTTTATTTAGTTTTTTTTTTATAAAGAACGATAGAGAGCGAGAGGGAAGAGAGAGGGATGGAGGGAGAGAGTGAGGGAAAGAGAGATTCTGTGTTTGTGACTCCATCTGAAACAGCTGTGTGGCGACACCTCTTCTTTATTCTCCAGAGTTCTACATTGTTGAGACAAAAAGAGGCGCAGAAGCTTAGCAATGGAATGGTGTGAGCGGGAGATGGTTCAGAGGGACAGTGTGATGGATGCGCTGGCAGAAGCTTAGCTTCTGGAAAGAAAGAGAGAGGCCGGCCCGACTCTGTCAAGCCTCTTTTCTGATGCCTCACTTCGGTCTTCCTTCTGTTTCTGTCGCAATTTCACTCAATCTCTCTCTCTCTCTGTCTCTCTCTCTCTCTGTCTTTCTCTCTTTCAATCTCGTTCTTTTTCTTCTTTCTGCTTCTATTGGATGGTTAAGTCGGGGGTGTTCTGAACATGTTAGGGGCAACAGACTTGTTCCTGTTTTTTTTTCTCCTGCTTTTCTCTGACCCAACCGCCCAAGACGGACTTGAATGCAGAAACAATGGACTGAGTTAGCAATCGGTGCAAGTCGAGGCTTCATAGAAAAAAGGCTCTCCAGATTTAGCAATCGAAAGCAGTTTGTTCATTTTGTTCACAATATGCGAATAACAGTTTTGCAAATAACGCGCAGATCTTTATTCCACTAGAATCGGAGAGAATCATTGGCAGAGATGATGAGAAGAAAAAGTCAAATGTCGACTACGCTGAATATCCGTAGATAATAAATAAATTAGGTGTCAAAGGAAGGTGCAAGGCAAGAGATGAGAAGGTGGTGAGAAGATAGAATTGTGCACGTGGTTGATCTCGAATTATGGCACTTTTATGTGCACATTTCAGTCAATACTGCTGAAATTCAGAATAAATAAATACATCTTGGATGAAATGGAAAAGATAGCTCAAGAAGCACATTAACGGCGACTTTTATACAGAGGCGACGTGTTGCTGCGGACCAAGTCTGTACTAAGTGGGAGGAGAGAGAGAGAGAGAGAGAGAGAGAGAGAGAGAGAGAGGGAAAGAGAGAGAGAGTGAAGGAAGGAGTGGACAGAGGGGTGAGACAACAGTCGAGGAGGCATCGGTTGGATCTGAAATTGTAGAAATTACTTGTGAAACAGCAAAAAATGAGTTTTTTGTGTTAAAGCTTCATTACTTCACATTTATTAACTCTCATATATTCCCCCGAAAATGACGCGATAAATTGAAATGAAATTGGCTTTTCTAAGCCAACTCTCTTTGTCCGTAATGGACATGAACAAGCGTAGATTCTTGGAAGCACAAGTCTCCATCCGGATGCCCCAGGGGGTTAATAGGGGGAGGGGGTGGGCTAGCATATTCCGTGACGATGGTTTATTGCGACCGTTTAATAGCGCATGCATCGCGGCCACTTTGCACCCACCACTAATGGAAGGAGGTTGAGGAGGGCGATTGCGTAAATGAGAAGAGGGAAAGCGAGAATAAGAGAGAAATGAGTGGAAGAGAGAGAGAGAGGGCGAGAGAGCGAGTGAGCAAGAGAGAGAGGATGCAGAGGACGGTTGAGAATCCAATCCTAAACAATCGCCTTCGTTGGCATGGACGCGCCGAACAATGCGTGTCCGTTTATCGGACAAACACATTTGACCGTCACACCTTATTCTACTTACAGAACCGCCATTTGTCATGTCGACACGGGGTACAATAAAAAAGAAGGAAATTATACTATTGATGATGGGGAAGGAAATTATACTATTAACTACGTATTTTGCGATAATTTGTTGTCATATATAAAAAAAATGAATGGTGTGAACACGCTACATTTCAAATGTAAAACTGTAGAATTTTCACATGAGCTTACCTGGTTGGCGTTAGAAGGAATGACGACATAGGACGTTTTTTCTTCTATTTTATTTGGAGAGATGACTTAATTTTAGTGTGGCGGATGTGTAGCAAAATAGCGTAGGCGTGTGTGGTAGATGACGTGTGTGGTTCCCTTCCTTCCCTCATTCCTGCTGCTCGCTTCGCTTGCCAAAGCGCACCATGCTCGAGCGATCCAGTGGCGCGCGCTTACCGAATCTGAAAGAACACCAAAATAGCCTAGGAAATCCATTTTTGATCAACGTTGGACCCCGGACAGGGAACCGGAGCTTGGAAACGATGACTACATCCGTTTGGCATGATTTCTGCTTGCCGTTCGTTTTCATTATCACTCCATTTAATCTCCCAACATCCTCCTATTAAAATTATCTGCTCTTTTTACGAATGATTATCATTCACCGGTTCTCAATGCTCCTAAATATGCCATTGCACGAACACCACTAAATTCACCTGCCACATTCCTTGCTTCTTTCTTTTTTTGCCATAATATTATGAGCACATCTGAGTTCCATTAGCAGACCAAAAAAGAGGCGCCACTGGAATGTGCCTTTCCATTGGAATAATTTCATATTATGAAGTTCTTGCATAATAATTTGTTTTAGTATCAAATGTGAGCATACAATCAGCATTATTATCAATTTCTTTCTATGTACATGAGATGGGGTTTCGTTGCCTTTCCTCTGAGAAATCATCATTACTAACTTGGGTAACTTGTAGTGTGTTGCAATCACTGCGAGCTGCAATTGCTGCTCTCTAGCCGCGCTTTACTCATGAAGTTTTACTAACCTAACCATGGTGGACCGGTCCATCGGTGCTCGCTTTCCGAATCGTACCATGCTCGAGCGGTCAAAAGCGGCACGGCCGAATCTGCAGAGATGAAAATGCATCATGAATTAATTAGCCAGAGAAAGTGATCCCTTGCCTAGTTAGCTATCACCAAAAAGCTTAAATATCTTAAATAAATATAAAAGAAGACTATTTCTAACTAATTATGTGGATATTTGGTTTTTCCTTAACACACCTAACCATTGTAGAGCGGTCCATCGGCGCACGCTTGCCAAACCTGAAAAAAGGGGAAAAGTTTTCTCCTATTGTGCCATTGTCTCTGAATGTATTGTCAATCGATGTCGATAAATAAATATAAGATAAGGAGGATTTAAAATTAATCAAATATAGATAATCGAATAGTGTACTATCTTTAAAAGATATTGTCAATATTTTGACTTTTTAGGAAGCTTTTCTTTATTCATTTCAGTTACTGGAGATACTGCTACTTCACTTATATCTGTGCCATAAAAAACCAGAATATTATTCTACCTGAGGGATCTCAAAAGTTCTTCTAAAAGCTGCCTAATGGGCAAATCTTTATTCGGGCTTCTTCTAATAATATGATGACAATAAGGTCTCTATCCCTCCTTTTGCCTGCCTCTCTGCCTCGCCTCTATCTTTTTCATTCCTTATCTCTTTCCTTTCGCTCTTCTCTCTCTCTCTCGCTCGCTCGGTAATCAGGCAGTCTATTTACGAACTCTTAGAGTTGATCTCGTTGAAGGGCTGCTAAGAATATCCTTACCTGACCATTGCTGACCGGTCGAGCATTGCCCTCTTCATATTTTGACTGCAAAATTAATTTTTAATTTGAATCGATATTTTGAAGAAAGAAAAAAAACCATTATTAATCTTTCCCATAATTATGTTATATGTGCATAGTAGTATATAGGATGTATTTCTTGTATTCAATGATAAATCACTCAATATATGTGTCTTATTTTCGCCGTGAGTATTAAAATGGAAGAGCGTTGTCTGCACTGACATCTCTCCATTCTCTGCGTCCTGGACGGGTATTTGCTCGATCCTGAAAAGAGGGGGCAAAATAAATGATGGGAGGGAACGAAGACGAGACAAAGATATTGTTACTTCTCTCTGTCTCTCCCGCCTTCTGTTTCTCTCTCAGTGTCAATATCAAATTGTTGCATCCGTTTACGTTGCAAATCAGGAGAGAAAGCTGTTCATGGCGAGCGCGCCGCTTAATCAGAGGAATGGAACGCTCCTTTTGCTGATTCATTTCAGTCTTCTTTCGTTGGCATAAGAGTTGGCCTCACAAAGGATCCATTTGTTCGGAGTGAATAGAAGAGAAGCAGTGAGAAAAAGAGAGAGAGAGAGAGAGAGAGAGAAGTACAGAGAAAACGAATAAAGAGGAAGAGACAAATGTGAGATAGCGGCAGGAGTTTACGTGGTTCTTTCCTAGTCTCATTTGGCAAAAAAAGGACGATACGTTTCCGATACGTCTTTTTTTCAATACGAATTTGTTGGCACCTCTAATATCTCATATAACAGTATGATTGGTTAAAATTTTGCTAAAACAAATTACGAATATAATAAAATAAGACTTACGGCAGATCGTCGGCAAGTCGAAAGAGCTGCGCACTGCCGACGGCGACCACAGCGGCGATGAGGACAAAGTGGAGCGGCACCATTCTCTCTCTTTCTCTCGTGTCTCTTCTCTCTCTTCACTCTTTCTTTCTTGTTACTCGGTCGGGAGACGGTGGCCTTCTTCTCTTTCTCCTCTTCTTCGAGATTGTCGAAGGGGGCGGGGCCAAAGTGAGAGGCGGATCACGCGCGCTGCAGAGGAAAACATTTTTTTGGCGCAAGTGAATATTCTCCGAAACATGCTAAATTAATTTAAATGAACTGAGCGCGATTCACTTGAGCAGGATGATAGAGAAAGATGGCTACGAAAGTCAATATGAACAACATTAACAATTGGCTGCCTTTTTAGCGAGCTTGTTATAATGTTTAGAAAACGGGCTGAAATTCATAATGTGAAATGCCCCGCTGCTTCTCCTTATGAAGACGCGCTGTCAGTGTGGTTGCATTTTCCATATGTCTCGTCCAGTCCCCTTTTCTCTGTTCTCTCTCTCTTTCTCTCTTTCTTTCTCTCTCTCTCTCACTCCCTCTCTCTCTCTCTCTTTCCCGGTTTTCCATTTGTGACAGTCCGTTTCTGTCTCTGCCGTCTCTTCTCTTCTCATAAATCTCACACTCTCGTACGATATACGCTCTGTATATGATGGAGGAATCTTATGCTTCATGAGAGCTCAGAGATTTTTGACCTCGAATTAAGACATTCTCAATTGACTCCTTGACTAATCGGGAGAAAAAAAGAGACATTTTACGTCTGAGCGAACTGGCTACGATTTTGGGCTGGCCGGATATTGTAAGCGATCTCGTCAATTGCAAGGGCTACCGTAGCCCGGGCAAGGTGGAGGAGGAGGAGGCTGCGTTCGAGCTTACATGAGATGAAGTCTCTCGAAGAGATTATAGCCAGAGCGAATAGAGAGACAAAGTTCAAGAGAGAGCGAGAGAGTGAAAAAAGATACTAAAGAGAAATATTCGGCAGGCAAGATCCTAAGGACGTGCGAGCTTCGTCCGGCGCAAGGTTTGATTAGCGCCAACGTTTGCTTCTTTTTCTATCGAAGGAAAACAAGTGTGGTAACAACATGGAAAAGAAGAATTAGCTTGACAAAGAGGAAATAAAGAGAAGCAACGCGTGGTGAGGATACCACCGATGACTTCTCTTGAATGGCGTCATGTATTTTTACTGGTCAAGGAAGAATCGCTCTCTCCCTTTCTCTCTCACTCTCTCTCTCCCTTTCTCTCTCTCTCTCTCTACCTTTCTCTCTCTCTACCTTTCTTTCTCTGACTCTCTCTCCCAACTTCTTGTACTAGGTCCCATTTGCACACTCACTGGTCGCCCTCTTTATTACAGCCTCGGGCGACGTACTTTGTCAACACGAATATCCATTTATATCCTTGCTCATTCCCTTCTGCTCGTTCACTGCAAGAGCAGGCACTAGCCATATACCCTGAGGCATACTACCGCGACCTATTTAGGAGCAGTCGAGTGCAGAGACAACGACGACACGACTTACACGAGGTGGGAGGAGGGGAGAAGGCGAACGAGCGAAACTGATGGATGATGCGCCAAGAGTTTCTGACTTGCTAAGATCTTTCTCTCTTCCTCTCTCCTTCTCTCTCTCTCTCTCTACCTGCGTCTTCATCCATCTCTTGCCCAAACTCCCTCCCGCTTCAAATGTACTTCCTCAAGGAGAGATGCACATCATAAATGTGCTATATCCATCGGAATGCTTATCCAACCAACTTGGCGTCGCTTCCTTGAACACATTCGCCTTTTGATGTTTCTCTTAGTCTATCGTTCCCTTAGTTCATTGATCTCTCATGTCTCTCTCTCATTCTCCATTTCTAGCTCTTTCTTTCTTTCTCTCTCTCTCCCTCACTCTGCCATTATCCTTTATCACCTTCCCGTCTCGCACCTTCCTCCCACTCATTCTGCAGCACATCACCCTCCATTATGCATGCCAAAGTCACATCTCGTTAATGAGTGGCATCATCCGCTTGTGCAGAGGAGGGAGCAGAAAATCTTTCTGTGCTCGTATCGTGAATGCAGAAATCAGAAAAAAATTCTATGGTGAATTTTATAAATATTAATAAAAAAAAACTATTTATAGAAATGTTTTTTTATATATTATCATGAGAGTGATATACTTTTTAGATAAAAGCAGTGAGATATGGTAACTGTGCATGTCCACTCACCGATAGAGAAAGAGAAGCTGCTGGTAAACGTCTTACGAAGCATGCAATAAATCATTGCGACTCATATGGTGGGCAATATCTGGGACAAGCGGATGAATATTTGGCATGAGTTACATGGAATCAGGAGGATAAGTGGAGAAAAATGACAGAAAGAATGTATTATTAAATCTTTTTTTAAAGAAGTGGCTGGGGATAAGGCTAGAGAGAGGATAAAGTGTAAAGGATCGAAGGAATGTATGCGAGTTGGAATTGAGAGCACAAGCGGGGACGGCTTACATATTTAATGAAGCCCTTTGCACTTCGGCCCCATTCAAGGCACGGATAACGAAGGCATAGTCGGGGGGGGGGGGGGGGGGTGCTGCTTTTTTAGGGCTTTCAGAAGTGCAGACGTATGATGCGCTCTTGTTGGTGGCATGGAATCAATTTGGCAGACTTCTTGACAGAAGGCCGAGCTTCATGTTCTCGCACATGGATGGTGCCTGGGGTCGGAGAGAGAGGGAGAGGGTGAGAGAGTGAGATAAAGGAGGAGAGAAGGAGACACTCGCACTTCGAAATGCCCCTCATAAAGAACTCGTGGCTTCTTGAGGCCTGTCACTCACTCACTCTCGGTCTCTCAGAAGAGGCTGGCGTCCGCCTCCGCGGCCGTTCCCTTTTTGCGCGTCCCTTAGAACATCACATAGCCCGAAAAAGACGACTTGATGGAAAGAGAAGAGGCCAGTACTCGAAGATAGTGAGAAAGTGAGAGAAACATAGAGAGAGAAAGCTAGCTAGAGAGACATAGAGAGAGACAGAGAGGCAGATAGAGAAGAGTGAAATACAAAGTGGAATATCAGAAAATAAAAAGCAATGACAAGAGATACAGCAAAGAAGAATATAAATATGTAACGAGGCTTACATTGAGTGAAAGGCCGCTGGAGATGAAGACGACAGAAATGGGACAAAAGTAGAGAAAGTGATAGAGTGAGAGTCAACAAACATTTCTTTCTTGCTATTTATGCCAAAATAATTTAGTATGCAGGGAAGCACTGCGCTGCGATCGGTAGGAATGCCTTCGAGAAGAAATGGAAGTTGTTATTTTGTGACAGTGGCGGTTATGCTTGGGCTGTATGGGATTAATAAAGATTTTAAATTTATAAAATTAAAAGTAGATATTCAATATGGAAAAGAAAAGCGCGAATGTTACATGTGAGGAATTTCCCAGGTGATATGTTAATGAATGAATGAGGGAGGGAGGGAGCGTGAGATGGTGAGTGATAGAGAGAGAGAGAGAGACGGAGCATGAAGCAAGGAATGAGACTAATGGTTGAAGTCGCAATGTGTACAGAAGGCACGATATTCTATCTAACGAAGGGAACATCTCATTAAGGTGCTGCTCTCCGCGCGGCCCAATGCAGGAGTTGAAATAAGGCATAAAATGATCACACAGGCGCTTGGATAATTGAGAATGACAACATCTGTGCCAGTAATCGTTGTCCAAACGGAGTACAATGAGTTCATGACAATGGAGTCTCTAACACCTGCCTGGGAATCTCTGATTGTGGCTGCTGCACTCAAATTACAAGTAGAGACTGTCGCTCCAGGCGCCTTGAATGCCAATGTCGCAATGAGAGATAGTTGTCTCGATTACCTCGGTGGGCGGAGCCAAGGAACTCGCTCCTTCTCTCTCTCTCTATCTCTCTCTCTCCCTCACCCTATATATGTCTCTCTTCGTCTTTCTCTCCTATCTCTTTCAATTATATTCCCTTCTCCTAGCCCTGCATTTCTCCTACTCTCTGTCTCTCTCTTTCTCTCTCTCTGTCTCTACGTCAATCTCATTCTCCCTTTCTCTCCTTCACTCTCCCCTCCAGTTCTCTCGCAACTACTTCAGTGTACTCTTACAGGAGTGCTTCCCGCGAGGGAATCGTCGCATGCTCTCGAGAATCTGGCGGTTGAATCAGCTTCTACCTCCTAAAACTATTTTTCGAAGGGCCTCTTTTCCTTTCTTCTCTCTTTCTCTCTGTCCCTCCCTCACTATCTCTCTCTCTCTCTTTCTCTCCCTCTCTTTCTCTCTCCCTCGATGACGACTCCCCCAAGGAGGTGGCGTCAGCTTTCGTGTATGCGTGTATATTAGGAAGATCTTCCGTCAGCTGCGGAAGATATCCCCACACATACATTTCTCTGCCGATTCAGACTCTAGCTGGGCAACGAATGATATCATCACCACATTTGCACTCCCCCTCCTAACCTCGCTTTATTCATCTCTTTGCCCTTTTCATTCAGCAACACAATGCATTAGGTAAATATTGTGAAAGAAGGCGAGAAAAATCTGTTTAAAAATAGCCCATGATATGTGCACATCCCACTCGCTTCTTTATTTCTTCTTACCTCAGCAATTTATTACAAGACGAAAGGTATTTTTAGGGTCAGCATAATTAAATCATAACTTTTTAGAATCAAAGTTAAATTAATATGTAGCAAGCTGATAATGCAGAGAAGATGGAGCGATTGAAGTCTTTATTGTAGTTGAATTGAATGAAATTGAAGAACATTATCCAAAGCATTGTTACAGGGAAGTAAGCCGGTATTGATTGAAAGAATTTCACCGAGCATGGTCTTTTGTGAATCATGGGGAACGAACGGTAATTCACGATGCCACTGGAATAGGAAGCCGAAAGAAAATCCAAATGCTTATGCGCACACGTGCGGAGCGAACAGAATTAATGGAAGGCAGATCTATGAAAAAGAGAGAGTGAGAAAAAGAGAGAGAGAGAGAAATAGAGAGATTAAAACAGGGACTGAGATAGATAAAGAAAGAGAGAGAGAGAAAGGAAGCGCGAAAAGACATCCAAAATTTGTACATTACCAGCCATAAATGCCGTGATAACGTCGAGGAATACATCGATAAAGCTAGGAGAAGGTTCTGATGTCGCAAGCGAAGACCGTATCATAGATGCTGTGTTGGGCAACAATTTTGTTTAGCAAATTTTTTTTACCGCATAAATGCATATATGTGTGTTTGTAGAGAATTGTTATATATTTTTCGAATCAAGTTTGCTCGGGTACAATTAAATTAGAGAATATGGCATGTTCTTTCGAGAAAGTGTTTTAAATATAGGACGGGTGAAATTAAGTGAACACAATTCGAAGAACACGAGCATGCAACATAAATTTGTCCTTCTTTGTGAAGCCCTTGAAAGAACATGCATCCTTTTGTTAGAAGATGGCTGCGTTTTGCAGACAGGGGGCACATAAATAGATAATGTACCATTGCAAATAACAAAATGGATGGCAATCAAGTCAGGCACAAATATGCATGTTTTATTTATTTTGTGACAATAAACTTTCGAACACACTTTTTATGAGAGACTGTGGGATATGATTAAAGTTGGGTGGACACTTTTCTTTGACATCACAAACTCGTTTTAATAGCTGTAGGAATCGGGGAAAAGGTGCGGGAATTCAAAGTTGATATAATTCTGAGTACACAAGTCATGTGAGCACGACAGCCTTGAGAAGGCACTTGCCGGTGGCCGGGTCGACGAGGGCTGGCCAGAGGAAGGCGCGCACCGCAAGGGAAGAGGTATTAGAGCACGAGGAACGGCGGTGGCGGTCTCCGTCAAAACAGCCCGACGCTGCCTCCCATTCAACGCGCAGTCTGAAGAGAAAGAGAGAGAGAGAGGGAGAGAGAGAGAGAGAAAGAGAAGAGAGAGAGAGAGAGAAGAGAGAGAGGGGCGAGTGAGAAGCGAGAAGAGAGAGGGAAGAGAGGTAGAGTGAGAGAAAGAGAGAGATGCAATTGTGTTGAATAGATGCTGGCGGTGATAGGCAAAGATAGGGGCCAAAAATAAAGCCAAAAATTCTTGCGTTTGACAGCGTCACCCAACCAGGAAGAGGCTTATGCAATCGAGAACTCCCTGAGGCCAAAACCGCTTTAAACCCACACTAGACAACCCCTCCCTTGACAACTTCAGCTTCCGCCATTTCTAGAAGGCCTTTTGCGAGGTTCATCATTTGTCAATGGGGTGTAATGACGCCAACTTGCCAGTTTCCTGTCAAATGATTGTAAAATCTATTAGGCTAAAATATCGCCATTTTATTCCTCTTGGCTACTTTGTCCGACATGTGAAAGTCATTCTACACCTTCTAGCGCTCGCATTTTATTCATCAGGATATTTATTATGTGCAAACGCTCGCTCCGACTGGTCTTTCGTTTAGCAGACCCAGAATGAGGCAGAGTTTCAGGAATTGAAAGCAGGTTGATACCATAAAATATTGCCTTCCTTTATAATACGAAGTGCCTATGATAGTCAACTATAGATTATTTAGACAAGACAACCTTGACTCGACGAGGAAATGAAGTGCTTCTCGAAATACGTTTATAGATAAAAGTATACACTCGGGAGCTGTTATGCGAATATCAATAAAAAGAAACTACTTTTTGTTTCTTTCATTCCATCTGTATTATTTTCGGACAGGGGACAAAGTTTGTGATCGTAGAGATACTTTGTGAACTAGAAACGGAGAAGGAGAGAGAATGCCAGAGACAGACAGAGATAGAGAAAGTGAGCGAGGGAAAGAGAAAGGACGAGAGAGAGCGATAGAGAGAGAAAGTGTACCATTCTTCACAGGCAGCTACATTCCTTGCAATCCACCTGTCACTGTCTATGCGAAAACACGAGTGAGCCAACACTATCTATCGCGTTTGTTTTGTTTTAAATAATTTCAAGGAACTGCCAGTGGGAAGCATAGAGGGGGGAGTGACGGAAGAACGCGAGAATCAGACATGAGAGTAGAAAACACGCAAGAAATAGACAAAGAGAGATAGTGAGAGAGAAGAAGGAGAGAATTAGACATAGTGACAAAGTATACGAGAGAGAGAGGTGTGAGAGAGATAAAGATGTAATACCTTGGGAAGCGGCCGTCAATGCCGGCGACCAGGTCCCACGACACGTCCACGCACTCGAGCACGAAGCGGTTGAAGCTCGTGCATGTTTTGAGGGAGGGGAAGTCGTAGAGGGTCTGCCAGATCTGCGAGGTCACCTCCTAAGAGAAAAATTTTGCAAATTTTTTTGTTCTTCAACATATTTAATTGTATTCTTAAGCAGTTGTTCCCTCCATCGTCATATTTATACGTATTTCGCTCGTTGACTAGAATATTTTTAATTTTGATTCAGCTCAGCCACGACGCTGAATGGTTAAAAGCAGAGTAATTCTCGCGAGTTCAAACAGGGAATCAAAGAGAGAGAGAGAGAGAGAGAGTGAAGGGCGCAGCAGCAAAGGACGACGGAGGGTTAGGAGGAGAAAGAGAGAGGGAGAGAGAGAGAAAGAGACGACGAGAGGGAGATAAAGGAGAATGAGCGTTTTGTTCCACGATGCAGAAGTCGCAGCTGCAAGGCGCGACCGCTTGCTTAATCAGCTGCTTTTCCGGAGAAGCGCCTGGGGCAAAAGAGGAGGGAATGCTGAGAATTAGATATGAGCCGTGCCACTCACGAAGGCGATCACAGCGAAATTGCTGCGTGGCAGTGGAGAGTTACTTAGAGCTGCGCGCTTCTCTTCTGCGATGCTTTCGCACTTAAGAAAAGTACAATAGCTGACGGAAGGATTCGAAACCATCGCCAGCGACATTTGAGACAGACATGTTAAGGCAAGAGCAAATTAAAATGACATATAAATACTGTAGATGTGGTTGCCAATTAGTCTGCAATGTGGCATGCGTATAAGTAACAATATCAAAAGAACAAAGAAACGAGAGAGGCTAAAGAGCTATGTGAATGTACCGATATGCGAAGAAAAGAAAGTAACAAAATAGCCGGACGTACCTTTGCATTGTTCATGCCGTGCTGGTTCTTGGCGCGGCGGTACATGTGTCTGTAGAGAGCGAGATCGAGCATGGCAGCCTCTTCGTTCTCTCTTCTCTCTTCCCCCTCTTCGATCACTGCCCAAATCTGCGCGCGCCGTCGCTGAACCGACTCGAGCACGCTGCGGTATGTGAGCTGCAGAAAATATATATAGAATTTACTTTCTTTTTTTTTAATCATTTGGTATCACGAATACTCTTATTATGATTTACTTATGTACACGTATATATTGAAAATTACTAATAGATTCTCTTGTGGCCATAATCACCGTTCACGCGATGCACCGTAAAGCTACTTCAGCAACCTTCGTTTATCTCTCTCTCTCTCTCTCTCTCTCTCTCTCTCTCTTTCTTCTCTGTCTCTTTATTTTCTCTCCCTCTCTCTCTCGTTCCCCCTCTCTCCTTCTACGTCCTCATCTTCCTATTCCTTTCAGAGCCATTCAAAGGAATCCTCCACAGATATACGATTTCTAGACATGTGCGATAGGGGCTCATCTTTCGACATGTTTCACACATCTAAGGCTGTGATCCACTGGCAGCTATACGTTTCTCACAAACCTCGAGGGCGTACACAAGAGAAATAGTTCGCTTGTGAAAAAGCTCAGTTTTTTTCTCGAAAATTGAGAGAAATCGTTGAGTGGCGTGAGACTATACATGAAAAAGATTGCCCAGCGGGATCGCACGAAATTAGAAATTAGTATCCGGTCTCCGGTGGAGGAGCAACTAATAACAGACTGGCAAGTGTACTCATCGTAGGCGCTGTTATTTATTATTTGTGTAAAGTGGAAAAGGGGAATCATTCAGAAGAAAATGGTCCCCATGGTGAATGCGTCTCTTGCTGGCTACTGTGCTTTACTTTCTTGACGCAATGGACAACATCCAGGACGCTCCGGCTATATAGATATGTACATATGTCGAAATGAAAAGCGCTCATTGAAAAGAGGAAGGAGGAGGGGGTGAAAGCGTGCAAATGGACTTGCGGTATTCGTTTTAAAGGCATGTAATTAAGGGTTTTTGCGATCTGTATGGCGCATACAACTAATAAAAAGGTTGCACAAAACCTGTTTTTTTTTTTAAATACTTACATAGTTAAAATTGAAATCATCATTTTTTAACTCTTTTCTTTTGTTCATTCCTTGGTAATTTCATTAAATATTCTGTTCAAATAATTGTTTAATAAGCACAAAATATATTTTGGCTCCGTGCCAAAAAAGCGGTGATACTGACAACGATGACTGAGAGAATGGTCTTGTGCTGTAGCTCGGGAGATCCCTGGAACTCGGGAAGGCCGTCAAGGGTGGGGAGGACGGACTCGGCAGCGCGTGCGAAGAGGCCGCCGAAGCGGCCGATCAACGATGCGACGTCCTCTTGCGATGAGCAGTTGTAGAAGGACGTCGCGTCCGGGTAGTCTGGCTCCGGCCACAACCTGGCCATCGTTAGACATAATAAATACAGCATACATTTGTCAATCTTTTTTACATTTTAATTTATTTTTACTTTTGCTGATTTACCTTCACTATTCAAGAAAATCAGTGACATTTAATCCGATAGCACTACCGATCACGTCTCAAAAACCAGAAGAATTCAATTTTTCAAAAGAAGTCACCGAGCATTCGTATTGCAATTGGCTTGATTTCTTTAAATGAGCTGCGTTCTCATTTGTGCAATGCAGAACAGGAAGAAGACATTGCAAAAGTGGTCGGGAATCAACGCAAAGCGAACAGAAATTCGGCAGCCCTCTTCCAGTGCATTCTTCCGCTTTCTCAATCGAATTAGCCAATCGAGCAAGCACACCAACACACGTGCCCATACGCACGCTTCGCTTTGCTAGCGACCGGAGACGAAGACTACTACCTACACTCTACTTTCTCTGCTCTCTTTCTATGATTCTCTCGCTTTCTCTCCATCTCTTTCACTTGCTTGCTCTCCCTCCCTCCCTCTCGCTCTCTCTACCTCTCTACCTTTCACTTTCTACTCGATTTCACTACTAATTACTTTTTCTGCTTCTTGCAGTTTTTACCTAGGCTCATCTCTTGCTGGCTGAACATACATACTGTCTTCTCTCGAGCCGTTAAATGTCTCAATATTAGAACTCTATTTTCAGCCCTCCATATACATACATACATCTCAATCTGCCCCACTCTTCACTCTTATATGCCTCGAAGTGTAAACAGACAGCTTACCTGTTGTTATTTGTGGAATGCCGATTCTGCATAAGAAGGTCAATTTGGCGTCTCGCATTCGAGAGCTCGCTCTTGAGATGATTAATCTGCAGAAGAAGAAAAGGGGGAAAGTGGCATAGCTCATATCAGAAGATCTTTTATCTCCATTGCACATCTAAATGTACATCGCTTCCTTAAGATCATGTAGTCTTGATGGCACACTTGAAGGGGGGAACTCTTACTCGAGAGCCTAGAAAAGAAGTTGGAGAGGCCTTTTTGCGCAGTTCCTTGTCCCAAAATAGAAAGATTCCTTTGGCCTGAGGGCATGGGACTTTGACAGAGCAGAAACATCTGGAGCACCGCACTACAAATCCGCGGATAAGCCGAAAAGGTCTTGTCGTGCGCCAAAATCCGCGCACGCGAGGAACATGAGCTAATTATGAGCAGCGCTGGACTTTGCGGTACACAGAAGTACGCTATGAAGGGAGCTACCCAAGCAGGATTTGGAGGCTTTTGATCTCATCTGCGAACAAATTCCGCCAGTCAAAAAGACAAAATGAAACCTTGAAAAGAGATATATGTTTTTAAAAGTTAGGTATTCACTTTCATTCGTTTCCGTGTATTATTTAAAGGAGCATTCACTGAATGATTAGTTCAAAATGGTTCTAATGTAGTGCATTAGGACCATTTTGAACTCGCGCCTTCAAATATTTGGCTATTTAGTTAGTTAGAGAGCGTGTGAAATAAGAGGGTGGCTGGCAGGCAGAGTTTAAAAATATCATATTATGCTTGCCCTTAACTTTGTAGCAAGGGGACAAAAATGGTTAAAATATTCTAGATGTTTGTTTTAAACTGATACGAATAGATCCACGTTAATGAAATAATATGTTAATTTGTCAGTGTATTTAATATTTTTGCTGCTGGCCCCTCTGACATGCAGCCGGAGTCTGAGGGTGTCGTCTCCGCCGGTGGCAGAGGAGGAGGAGGGCGAGACGGCGGCAGTCGATTGCTGCGGCTGCTTTATCAATGGACGCACACAGAGTGGGGAGCCAGCGCCGCATCGAGGAGACTCGCTCATCTATAAGGAATACAAACAATTAATAATATCTAGCTAAATATATATATAACTTAGTATTTCCGCTTATAAATAAATTTATTTTTTTTCTTAAATGCAGCAATACCAATAAAGAGCACACGAGACCTGCTCATTCAGATGGCAACCATTGCCGAGACGCCGCATGTCGTCACCGACGGACGTTGCTAAAAGTTCCAGAAATAGTTATCGTCCACTTTTCTTCTCATAACACAGTAATTATACTTTATAACGAGAACAAATATGTGAAATAAAATAGACGACCTGCCCGGGCGAGATTGGCGATGCTCTTAGCCGGTTTGATGAGTTCGTCGTAGTCACCGCCGCCAGTGGCCGTGTGGTGGCGGAGATCGGAGAGGGATGAGTTGTGGCGGCCCGTGGACAGCAGGCGGCCTGCGCTCCCCGCTGCCGCTGCGGACTTGAAGCGACGCACTTGGCCGCCTCAAACAGACTCCCTTCGCATGTATAGGAATGTTGAGAAATACTACAATATATGCAGGAAGAGCATTATGTCTCCCGTCTTTATGAAATCAAAATTTTTTGACAAAACCCACTTCATTCTTACATATATACATACTTATAAGTTCGGCGAGCCAAAATTAGTTACAGAAAAAGCAGTGTGTAAGACTTTCTTTGATCGCCCCGCTATCTATCGCTCTAGTGAAGGCGCATATTGTAAGAGGGTGGAAGGGGGGCAAGGCGAGTGCGCGCGCCCACGACAGAGGCTTTTATGTACGCGTTTAGGGCTCGTACGAAAAAGAAGAAAAAAGTAAAGAGTAAGCATTACGACACAAGCGAACGCCCGGAATGCCATTCAACGAGCTCAGCCGGCAGGTTTTCCTACGGAGGTACTTGATGAGGAGGCGATGGAGCGGGAAGCTGGGGGATATGGAACGCCGCTCATTGGGCCAATCATCATTGCCACCTTTTGACGTGGAAAAGAGCTCTAATCTTACAGGAACCTCCTTGAGACATCAGCGTTGAATACTTCCGGATAAAACATGAGTTTGAAGAAAAGGAGAGAGAATGTTGGCGAGAAGTGAAGCACAGCAGAAATTTTTTAACCAAGAAATGAAAGCGAAACAAAAGTAAATAAATGTATGTAAATATATTCTAGGCGAACCTTTGGAGTGCTTGAGTGAAGTTAGCTTCGCATCGAGCGTGCGAGTAAAGCCAGTAGGACTTTCTTGACCTGTAAAAGAAGGGATCAGGAAGGAGTATCTTAAGGTTAGAACCACTTTCACTCTGCTTTCTCTCATTCTCTCTACCCTCATTCTCTCCCTCTCTCTCTCCAATCCACTCCAATCACAGGACAGTGAGCGAAACCATTAGCAATCGGGCCAGAGTCATCGATCAGTATACACAGCGTCCGGATAGGAAAAAAGAGTGTGTGAGCCTATACCTTGAAATGAACGATAGAGAGCGAAGGAATGTGACAGAGAAGTCGTCTTCAAGCCAAACTGTAAATAACATAACAGACGAAAATCTCCCTTATTCCAATTCTCCACGAACACATTTCACCTATTCACTCCTGAGCCTGGACTTGCGGAAAACAGCCGAGTGCAGCAGAAATCGCTGTCTGAGCAGAGCATGTGTGTGCATGCTATCACTTGCCCTTATTGTTGTCCTTCTTCTCATCGTAAGGTGTCCCAACTCTTGATTACTTTTGCTATCTCTCTCTCTCTCTCTCTCTCTCTCTCTCTCTCTCTCTGTTTCTCTCCCCGTTATGATCAACCGAGCAACAGATGTCCTCGCAGCAATATATTCGTCGCTCCTTCCCAACGGTATCAGTTTCTTTCCGATCGGCTCTCTCATACTAACTTTCTCTCTTTCTCTATTTCTCTCGATCTCTCATATTCTCTATGTTTCCCGTTCGCTTCAATGGCCAAGGCCTTCCTTATGTTATGTTCGCAGGGCGCGACCAAGTGCATACTTTCTTCTCATTGAAGTGAGACTCTTTCTTGATCGTGGCTTTTCACTCGATCACATTCACTTTCTCTCTCTCTGTGTTCATGCTACTCTCTTCCCATTCCAATATCTCTCTCGCTCTCTCTTTTAATCTCTCTCCCTCTCAGTATCTCTCTTTCCCTCTTCTTCCTCACCCGTTGACCATCGTCAGGAGGAACAACAAAGATGTTTGTATGTTAATATGCAACGAATATGAACTGACTACTAATGAAAATAAAAATATTTCAGTCGATCGGGCAATACACTGCAAATAAGAGACTGGCTGCTCATAAAAGGTCAGTAATATGACGAATGAATGTATACACGTAATTCGAATCGTATTGCGAACTGCCTGATAAACAAATCAAAATCCTTCGTGCTATTCAAGTTCTTTTTTACTATTCTCTTAATGGAGGTCCGAAGCGAATAAATAGTGTATTTTTTTCGCATTATTTGGTCAGGTTGAGCTAGAAACTTCGATTGCAAGTGTCCTGAAGTCACAAAAATTCCTCTACCCTGAGGAAATTAACAGTCTTCTCTACTTTGAATTCGGGAATATTTTATTTTCCCTCCATTTCCAAAAAAGTTTGGCAGAGCAACACTGTGGCCGATGGGGCCATTCGAATGCTGCACCTAAAATTTATATATATGGGGCGCGCAACCAAAATTGGCCGGATTTTGGTTAACACGTGCGCACACCTGCCAGTTGTTCAGGCCACTTGTTTCTGTGGAGATAGGCAAGGGGCAGTAGCATGATTTCTGTGGATTCTTCACACCGTACTTTTTACCAATCTGTCAGGGACTTCGTGGTAGGAGTTTTTCCCTTATGGTCTCCTTTAACACGAAATATCCGTTTCTTCGTCCAATATGCGGCTCTGGCTCTCTCTCTCTCTCTCTCTCTCTCTCTCTCTCGTATTCCCATTTCTCTCTCTTCTTTATATCTTTCTTTCTTTCGTTCTCTTCTCCTCCCTCTATCTCGTATTCTCTTTCTCTCTCTCTCTCTCTCTCCAACCATGCGACGGTGACGACGTGGCGTAGTCGACGTCGCTGTTGGTGTCTGCCGAGCATCCGCTGTCGCTCTCGCTCATCTGGCACATCCCGAGGATCTGTAGGAAGCTCATTGGGTAAGCTCATAGCTCAAAGTTTGCCATTGTTTTTTTTACAGTTCTTCAATCCGGCAGAAACATGGTAAAACATCTTCAAATTTTTTTTTTAATTTCAAAAAATACACTTATTTAAAAAGAAGACTTTTCTATGGTCTCTGTAGCCTTTCTATGTCCTTCCTACTTTCGCACTCCTCGTCTCCGCCATCTGAAATGAGAGTAAGAAGAAACGGGCCTTATCGTATGCGTTGTTGAAGACGACGATGAGCTTAGCGACGACCGGATCGATCTGCTCGAAGGCGAAGTCCTCAGGAGCGGCGCGACCGAATGCGTTGAAGAGCCCGATGAGGAGGCGGTCCGACGCCACGCGCTTTCTCACGATGCGCAGCAAAGACATCAGCTAAGAGTAAGCGTCGTTTTCAGCTGCTTTTTATTTTACTTCAAAAAATTATAATTGACGCCTTCATCTCTGTATTCACTAATTGTTTATGGAAAACATTTATCTTTTTTGTTACTTCTTCTTCCATAATTCCGCCCCCCTGACATGGTGACTGGTGACGGTGTCGTCGAGGACGCTCTCGATCGCCTCGTTGTGCTTGAGTCGCTCGAATATCTCCGAGAGACGCAGGTTCATCTGGCGCTGGTGCGATGCGTTTGATGGATCCGCTGGGAATTGCACGATTTAAAGACGAAACCGTTTTCAATTATGTAATTGAAGAAAGTAGAAAGAATATTATTGATTCGACGTCTTATTTTTTTTATCAATTTAAATATTTTCGAGTTTAAATTATAATTTAATAATAATAAAAATGACCGAACCAGCGGTGCTGTTCTTATCGAAGAGATCGCGGACGCGCACGGACGCCGCCTTGACGCGTTCTCCATGACGAGTCACTTCGAGTTGGACGGCGTCGTTCAGGCTGAAGAAGAGATTAAGATTATATAAGGGACCAAAAACATTTATCTCTCAATCTAAACGTTCGAAATTCCTAAACAAATTTGACTCGTTAGGAAAATTCTGCTGTAGTTCAATAAAGTACAGGATGGCCTTGTGTGGCATGTCCATAAGTGAACGAGATCTAGTTGAATCGATGATACATACTATAATAATAGAGGACGCGAGCGAGTGAAAAGGTAGAGCAGCAAAGGAAATGAAAGAGGAAGAACCGAATGAGCCCGGACGAGCAGTTCACGAGTCCGTGGCAGCCGAGACTCTCGAGACACGCGCTCAGCTGCCGCCGATCCGACTGCGCCCTTTCGAGCAGCTCGGGGCACTGCCGCGAGAGGACGCGTAGGATGCTGCCCACCGCGGCGGCGTGCTCCTTCAAAGGAGGACCATCACAGATAAAGTTACTAATGCTCGTTCGAATTTCCGCGTTCAAGTCGCACGAAAATAGCACGCGCGTATGAGAGGGCGAAGGGCCGAGGGAACATTAAATATCAAAAAAAAATTTGGGTGATCGCCGTTCTTTAAATCTTGACTTATTTCTTTTCCCGGGCGCATATAGACTTTCCTATGCAGACAGAATCATTAAGTTGTAGAATTGCGATTCATTAAACCACATAGTATATTTTCCTTGGCGTAATCGTATGTGGTGGCTTTGGACTGTAACAATTTGAATGAAACGTGGAGCACTGCCTAGAACCTGGAATGCCCGGAGGTTGGCAGGGTTGAGCGGACTCCTCGTGGCTGCCTGCTGCTGCTGCGTGGGCCGTGCATGCGGATCTTGTTCGGCGTACGCGACCCACCAGACGAGGCGGCAGAAGAGCTCGTCCGCGTGCAGCGAGCGGGCGGGGAAGTCGCAGCCGCCGCACGCGTCGTTCTGCTGCTTGATCTGAAGGAGCACTTTCATTGCTTCTTGTCGGTCAATGGTTGCGTCTCTTCTTCTTATAAGAGAATCAAAATGCTGCCGTTCATTCTTGTTATCTTATATCAAAATGATACTTATAAAGATTTCAATTTTGCCAACTAATAATATTCGATTCGTATATTTTTTTGCTAAATATAATATACATATATCTTGCAAGGTCCCATTTACTTATCCCCTCATCATCTTATGCACTCACTTGACACTTCTCTTCTATCAAGAACAGTGCGCGGACATACACAGAAAGAAGGCGCCGCGTTCTAAGGCAAAGGGTAAACAGGCACCAAACATGACAAATGTATTTTTTTCAGCATGTTCACTGTTGACCTCTCGCTTTCTCGCTTTCTCCCTTTCTTTTCTCTTCTCCTTCTCTTCTCTTTCTCTGTCGCATCCATACTTGATCTCCAAAGCGATGCTTGCAGTAATAGTCCTGCGCCTCTTATTCCAGTTTTATTCGGTTTGTGTACTTGATATCTTTCGTGCTACTGTATTTTCACTTGAAAAATGTTGTTTCTTTTTTCCATATCAGTATCTTTGCAGTCTTCTGTTGCCAGAGAGCCTTCACTGATCCCGCGCCGTGATTCTGGAATGCTTCTTTACGGGGTGAAAGGGGGGGGGGGGTGAATAAGGGGCCGAATCAGGTGTTCGATAGGACAGAGAACGGAGGAGGTAGGGGATAGTGGACGACTCTCTATGTCACCCGCAAAAGCGATGATCCCGGGGGGCAATTGAGTTTGTATGACGAGGAAGAGTCCACGAGACAAGCGACGGTGAAATGTGAGAAGTTTCTTGGCCTGAGGAGAGAGAGAGAGACAGAGAGAGAGAGGTGTGAGAAAGAGTGAGGAACACGAGTGAGAAATAAAGTGAAAAGTCAAAGAGAAAGAGATAGAAAGGCAGTGAGATAAATTAGTGAACAGCAGAAGGAAAGAGCGCGCAGAAATATGTGAAAAGAAAGGAGATGATGAGAGAATGAGATAAAACAGAGGGTATCCAAGAGAAAGAGAGAGAGAGAATAAGGGAAGTAAGAGAGATGGTAGAGAGAGGAAGGAAAAGAGAGAAGAAGAGAGTACTAAGACATCCCCCATGTGACACCGGCTCACTCACTCACTCATCTCCGAAATGATGTACTCGGAGCGGGAGATCGCGCACAACACTTCATTTCGACACAAACAGCCCGCGGGCACTGTCTCTCTCTATCTCTCTTTCACTGCCTCACTCTCTGTTTCACTCCTTCTCTCTTTCTCACCCTCTTTCTCTATCTCCTCTCTCCTCGTTCAAGAAGCTTCCATTCTCCCTTCCTTCATCCCTCCGTCCCAGCAGCCTAATCATTCAATTATTCTGGTCGAAATGAACGCATAGACGAGCCTGCTATTTCTGACCTCCTCAAGAACACTAATCGACACGCGCCCAGAGAATGAGGAGAAAAAAGGAACAATGCCACTTCAAGCGTTCAAAAGCCATGGAAGAATATCTACGGAGGAGTTTAACAGTAATGCATATATTTTGAAGAAGAAAAAATCATAACATTGCAAAATAAAGGTGGTACTGTAGAAAAAAAATGAAAATAATATAATTGAAAGAAGAAAACTGAAACTCTGACCTCCTCGCACTTGGCATAGATGGCCTCGAGCAGCGGAATGGAGTGAGGCACCGACTTGATCAACTGCCAGATGGAGGGCACGATCTTCAGGAAGGTCGAGATGTCATCCGACTCAAGAGATTGGACCTGTGGAGGAATTTCAGAATTCCAACAATCTACTTCAACTTTAAAGGCTTTCTCTGGTTGCAATGTCAAGCTAATGGCGTATAAGGAAACTACAAAAAAAATCGAACATCTTGAATAAGTGCTGGAGATGAGAAGAAACACCAGAGAGAGAGAGAGAAAGAAAGAGAGAGAGAGAGTGAGAGAGTGTGTGTGTGAGAGAGCGAGAGACTGATATAGAAATAAAAATAGGAAGGCCCAAGTGAAAACAGACGTAGAAAGGATGAGGGGAAGAGAGAGAGAGAGAGAGAGAGAGAGAAGGCAGATTGAAAGAGAGACAAAGAAATAGAACAAATAAATGCCACGAGAATGGCAACGGCTATTTCTTGATTGACGCGATTGTGTATATTATTCTCACGAGCGGGAGATGACAAATTTCACGTTTTATTTAACAAACAAACGAAGTATCCAGGAAGTGACAGAGACAAGGAAGAGGAGCACTAATCATTTTGCATAGAATACATGTGCATCAAAAGATATTGGTGGACCCCACATAATTTCCCGCGAAACCTGTTCGGTGAGCTTGGCGATGGTAGCTGCCTCGAGCGCGTCGTGGGACGCGGCGGCGGTGGCTGGCGGGCCCGTGTAGTGGATCAGAGCCGGCGGACGCGGTCGCGGCGGCTGGAAGCGCCAGCCGGCCGCGCGAATTGATGACTGCTGCGCCATTCTGAAGAACAACTTTAGTTTCCCGCCAATCACTAAATTCAAATCGACAATTCATCCATCTCTAATGTATAATGTCCGATGCTTGCCTGTGGAACTACTGTCCTGTATTCGGGGTCATCGGAGCCTCACGATGTGGCAAACGCGCTAGAGATTTGTGCCTGGAATAGGCTCAGTGAGAATCCACATGACAACGGTTTGAGGGCTTTGGATTGCGGGGAACTCGCGGTTCCAGACGAACAATAAGAAAGGATCCGTCTTTTTTGTTAGAACACGATATGATTATAAAATAAATAAAAATGTCAAATATAGGAATTGTAAAGGGCGAGCGTAATAAAAATCAACAGCCTTTATCACATTAAATTTGTACATTCTGGTGCCTGATTGCCTGCATGTGTATATGTAAGAGGAATGAAGCACAACATGCAGCATTCCAAAAGGGCGAGCATAGAGGCAGAGAGAGAGAGAGAGAAAGATAGAGAGAAAGAAAGAGAGAGATAGAGAGCGAGAGAAGCAGAGAGAGAAACAGACAGATAAATCCCTCGCGAGAAAGAAGAGTGCCTGATAAGCTAAATAAACGATCAAAATGGCATGCCGATATCACTCATGCGTATTGTTAGTCAGTGGAGGTTGAGTATCATGAATATATTTGCCAATAAATACATATATGCCCATTTCGCAATGCATCATGCATAATATATAGCAGAAATGGAAAAATGTTGACATTCTTTCTATATCATTGTACGGAAGAGAACCTTGTATTTACATCGATGTGAGGCATATACATAAAAGAAAGAGAGAGGCAGAAGAGTGGGAGTCGAAGAGGGAAGCGGCCATTAGCAACAGCAAGAGCAACTCTATGATTCAAGTTGAACACTCGATCAACAAGTGCTGCTTCTTCTCTCTGTGGAAGAGCGAAGGAGAAAAGGCCAATTAGCTGGAGGGGCTGATCCGGCAGCAGTCTTACCACATCTCAATCATCACTCTTACATGCATATTGTCTCTCTCTCTTTATCTCTCTCTTTCTCTCTCTTTCCCTTTCGCTCTCTCTCTCTCTCTCTCTTTCTCACTCTGTCTTTCTCACTCTCTTTCTCTCTCACGCTCTCTCTAGCTTTCAAGTGCGCCGCACGGTCATCATGCGCAAGGCGGACACACCACAGGAGCGAAGTCAGTCCTAATGCGCGAAAAAAGCAGGGGGCAGCAAAAGTATAGCAGGAAGAAAAGATTGAGGAGTGGGGGGGAGAGGGAGAGGGATAACTTGTACAAGTGGGCCCTGAGGGGCTCTCTTAGTAAGCAAATGTGTACATGTCAGTGACCGGAGGTAATGAATGGCGGCGCCAGCGGAAAGTGAGAGAGGGAAGGAGAGGGAAAGAGAAAAAGTGGGAAAGAGAGAGAAAGAGAGAGAAAGAGAGAAAGAGGGAAAGAGAGAGAGAGAGAGATTGAGATAGAGAGGAAAAGGGAGAGAGAGAGAGAAGGGTGTGCCATGGCCATATCCCTCTCGCAAAGGCCTGCCAACCATAATCTCCATCAATACACCAATATGTGCTTGAGGGAGAGCTAGACTGGATCGGCTGGCCTCGGCCATCCAAGCGACAGACAAGTGCCGAAAGGCTCTTATCTCGTCTGCCCGATGTTAACTGATTTCAAATAGATCTCTTTCTCTCTGCGTTCTATCTCTCTCCCTTTCTCTCTCTCTCTCTCTTTCTCTCTCTGGCCACTCCATTGCACTAACAACGACATTAAGAAATCCAAGGCTCAAGGGAGACCGTGAAAGCTTTCGGACATTCGAATCACGCTCGCGACTTCGACGAGGCTTCACTGTCCCTGTCACTTCATTTCTCTCATTTGTCTCTTCTTCTCTTTCTTTCTCTCCTTCTCTCTCCCCGTTCTCTCTCTCTCTCTCACGACCAGGTTACCCTGCCTTTCTCACTTTTTATCTACCGACACCGCTCTTTCTCAGAGTTCGTCAGCACTGTCAAAACGGTCTTAAGGAGAGAAGTCAAAATATACGGTCCCGCCTACTTTCGCCATATCTTCTGATCTCCCATAAAACTACACTTCTCTGCCTCTTCGTCCCTCTCTCACTCTACCTTTTCTACCTCGCTCTCTAGTTCTCCTGATATTGCTCGCAATTCTTCTAACAGTCCCAATTCTTTTTTAAAAATAATTTTGTCCGCTTCCTTCCTTTTCGTTTTATCATTCAAGTTCATTTTGTGTACATCGCTTGAGCCTGCTAGCTCTCACTAAACAAAACCTCGTGAAACTATTTTTCAAAAAAGAAAAAAACCCTCTAAAATCCGTCATAATAAAGCGACAGTTGCAAGAAGAACATAGCACTGGTCTTCATTGGCGGATGGATAACAGATTGAGTGAGGGAGAGGGAGAGAGAAAGAGGGAGAGACAGAGAAAGAGGGAGAGACAGAGAAAGAGGGAGAGACAGAGAAAGAGGGAGAGACAGAGAAAGAGGGAGAGACAGAGAAAGAGGGAGAGACAGAGAAAGAGGGAGAGACAGAGAAAGAGGGAGAGACAGAGAAAGAGGGAGAGACAGAGAAAGAGGGAGAGACAGAGAAAGAGGGAGAGACAGAGAAAGAGGGAGAGACAGAGAAAGAGGGAGAGACAGAGAAAGAGGGAGAGACAGAGAAAGAGGGAGAGACAGAGAAAGAGGGAGAGACAGAGAAAGAGGGAGAGACAGAGAAAGAGGGAGAGACAGAGAAAGAGGGAGAGACAGAGAAAGAGGGAGAGACAGAGAAAGAGGGAGAGACAGAGAAAGAGGGAGAGACAGAGAAAGAGGGAGAGACAGAGAAAGAGGGAGAGACAGAGAAAGAGGGAGAGACAGAGAAAGAGGGAGAGACAGAGAAAGAGGGAGAGACAGAGAAAGAGGGAGAGACAGAGAAAGAGGGAGAGACAGAGAAAGAGGGAGAGACAGAGAAAGAGGGAGAGACAGAGAAAGAGGGAGAGACAGAGAAAGAGGGAGAGACAGAGAAAGAGGGAGAGACAGAGAAAGAGGGAGAGACAGAGAAAGAGGGAGAGACAGAGAAAGAGGGAGAGACAGAGAAAGAGGGAGAGACAGAGAAAGAGGGAGAGACAGAGAAAGAGGGAGAGACAGAGAAAGAGGGAGAGACAGAGAAAGAGGGAGAGACAGAGAAAGAGGGAGAGACAGAGAAAGAGGGAGAGACAGAGAAAGAGGGAGAGACAGAGAAAGAGGGAGAGACAGAGAAAGAGGGAGAGACAGAGAAAGAGGGAGAGACAGAGAAAGAGGGAGAGACAGAGAAAGAGGGAGAGACAGAGAAAGAGGGAGAGACAGAGAAAGAGGGAGAGACAGAGAAAGAGGGAGAGACAGAGAAAGAGGGAGAGACAGAGAAAGAGGGAGAGACAGAGAAAGAGGGAGAGACAGAGAAAGAGGGAGAGACAGAGAAAGAGGGAGAGACAGAGAAAGAGGGAGAGACAGAGAAAGAGGGAGAGAGAAAGAGGGAGAGACAGAGAAAGAGGGAGAGAGAAAGAGGGAGAGACAGAGGGAGAGACAGAGAAAGAGGGAGAGACAGAGAAAGAGGGAGAGACAGAGAAAGAGGGAGAGACAGAGAAAGAGGGAGAGACAGAGAAAGAGGGAGAGAGAAAGAGGGAGAGACAGAGAAAGAGGGAGAGACAGAGAAAGAGGGAGAGACAGAGAAAGAGGGAGAGACAGAGAAAGAGGGAGAGACAGAGAAAGAGGGAGAGACAGAGAAAGAGGGAGAGACAGAGAAAGAGGGAGAGACAGAGAAAGAGGGAGAGACAGAGAAAGAGGGAGAGACAGAGAAAGAGGGAGAGACAGAGAAAGAGGGAGAGACAGAGAAAGAGGGAGAGACAGAGAAAGAGGGAGAGACAGAGAAAGAGGGAGAGACAGAGAAAGAGGGAGAGACAGAGAAAGAGGGAGAGACAGAGAAAGAGGGAGAGACAGAGAAAGAGGGAGAGACAGAGAAAGAGGGAGAGAGAAAGAGGGAGAGACAGAGAAAGAGGGAGAGAGAAAGAGGGAGAGACAGAGAAAGAGGGAGAGACAGAGAAAGAGGGAGAGACAGAGAAAGAGGGAGAGACAGAGAAAGAGGGAGAGACAGAGAAAGAGGGAGAGACAGAGAAAGAGGGAGAGACAGAGAAAGAGGGAGAGACAGAGAAAGAGGGAGAGAGAAAGAGGGAGAGACAGAGAAAGAGGGAGAGACAGAGAAAGAGGGAGAGACAGAGAAAGAGGGAGAGACAGAGAAAGAGGGAGAGACAGAGAAAGAGGGAGAGACAGAGAAAGAGGGAGAGACAGAGAAAGAGGGAGAGACAGAGAAAGAGGGAGAGACAGAGAAAGAGGGAGAGACAGAGAAAGAGGGAGAGACAGAGAAAGAGGGAGAGACAGAGAAAGAGGGAGAGAGAAAGAGGGAGAGACAGAGAAAGAGGGAGAGACAGAGAAAGAGGGAGAGAGAAAGAGGGAGAGACAGAGAAAGAGGGAGAGACAGAGAAAGAGGGAGAGACAGAGAAAGAGGGAGAGACAGAGAAAGAGGGAGAGAGAAAGAGGGAGAGACAGAGAAAGAGGGAGAGACAGAGAAAGAGGGAGAGAGAAAGAGGGAGAGACAGAGAAAGAGGGAGAGACAGAGAAAGAGGGAGAGACAGAGAAAGAGGGAGAGAGAAAGAGGGAGAGACAGAGAAAGAGGGAGAGACAGAGAAAGAGGGAGAGACAGAGAAAGAGGGAGAGACAGAGAAAGAGGGAGAGAGAAAGAGGGAGAGACAGAGAAAGAGGGAGAGACAGAGAAAGAGGGAGAGACAGAGAAAGAGGGAGAGACAGAGAAAGAGGGAGAGACAGAGAAAGAGGGAGAGAGAAAGAGGGAGAGACAGAGAAAGAGGGAGAGACAGAGAAAGAGGGAGAGACAGAGAAAGAGGGAGAGACAGAGAAAGAGGGAGAGACAGAGAAAGAGGGAGAGACAGAGAAAGAGGGAGAGACAGAGAAAGAGGGAGAGACAGAGAAAGAGGGAGAGACAGAGAAAGAGGGAGAGACAGAGAAAGAGGGAGAGACAGAGAAAGAGGGAGAGACAGAGAAAGAGGGAGAGACAGAGAAAGAGGGAGAGACAGAGAAAGAGGGAGAGAGAAAGAGGGAGAGACAGAGAAAGAGGGAGAGACAGAGAAAGAGGGAGAGACAGAGAAAGAGGGAGAGACAGAGAAAGAGGGAGAGAGAAAGAGGGAGAGACAGAGAAAGAGGGAGAGACAGAGAAAGAGGGAGAGACAGAGAAAGAGGGAGAGACAGAGAAAGAGGGAGAGACAGAGAAAGAGGGAGAGACAGAGAAAGAGGGAGAGACAGAGAAAGAGGGAGAGACAGAGAAAGAGGGAGAGACAGAGAAAGAGGGAGAGAGAAAGAGGGAGAGACAGAGAAAGAGGGAGAGACAGAGAAAGAGGGAGAGACAGAGAAAGAGGGAGAGACAGAGAAAGAGGGAGAGACAGAGAAAGAGGGAGAGACAGAGAAAGAGGGAGAGACAGAGAAAGAGGGAGAGACAGAGAAAGAGGGAGAGACAGAGAAAGAGGGAGAGACAGAGAAAGAGGGAGAGACAGAGAAAGAGGGAGAGACAGAGAAAGAGGGAGAGACAGAGAAAGAGGGAGAGAGAAAGAGGGAGAGACAGAGAAAGAGGGAGAGACAGAGAAAGAGGGAGAGACAGAGAAAGAGGGAGAGACAGAGAAAGAGGGAGAGACAGAGAAAGAGGGAGAGACAGAGAAAGAGGGAGAGAGAAAGAGGGAGAGACAGAGAAAGAGGGAGAGACAGAGAAAGAGGGAGAGAGAAAGAGTGAGAGACAGAGAAAGAGGGAGAGACAGAGAAAGAGGGAGAGACAGAGAAAGAGGGAGAGACAGAGAAAGAGGGAGAGACAGAGAAAGAGGGAGAGACAGAGAAAGAGGGAGAGACAGAGAAAGAGGGAGAGACAGAGAAAGAGGGAGAGACAGAGAAAGAGGGAGAGACAGAGAAAGAGGGAGAGACAGAGAAAGAGGGAGAGACAGAGAAAGAGGGAGAGACAGAGAAAGAGGGAGAGACAGAGAAAGAGGGAGAGACAGAGAAAGAGGGAGAGACAGAGAAAGAGGGAGAGACAGAGAAAGAGGGAGAGACAGAGAAAGAGGGAGAGAGAAAGAGGGAGAGACAGAGAAAGAGGGAGAGAGAAAGAGGGAGAGACAGAGAAAGAGGGAGAGACAGAGAAAGAGGGAGAGACAGAGAAAGAGGGAGAGACAGAGAAAGAGGGAGAGACAGAGAAAGAGGGAGAGACAGAGAAAGAGGGAGAGACAGAGAAAGAGGGAGAGACAGAGAAAGAGGGAGAGAGAAAGAGGGAGAGACAGAGAAAGAGGGAGAGACAGAGAAAGAGGGAGAGACAGAGAAAGAGGGAGAGACAGAGAAAGAGGGAGAGACAGAGAAAGAGGGAGAGACAGAGAAAGAGGGAGAGACAGAGAAAGAGGGAGAGACAGAGAAAGAGGGAGAGACAGAGAAAGAGGGAGAGACAGAGAAAGAGGGAGAGACAGAGAAAGAGGGAGAGACAGAGAAAGAGGGAGAGAGAAAGAGGGAGAGACAGAGAAAGAGGGAGAGACAGAGAAAGAGGGAGAGAGAAAGAGGGAGAGACAGAGAAAGAGGGAGAGACAGAGAAAGAGGGAGAGACAGAGAAAGAGGGAGAGACAGAGAAAGAGGGAGAGAGAAAGAGGGAGAGACAGAGAAAGAGGGAGAGACAGAGAAAGAGGGAGAGAGAAAGAGGGAGAGACAGAGAAAGAGGGAGAGACAGAGAAAGAGGGAGAGACAGAGAAAGAGGGAGAGAGAAAGAGGGAGAGACAGAGAAAGAGGGAGAGACAGAGAAAGAGGGAGAGACAGAGAAAGAGGGAGAGACAGAGAAAGAGGGAGAGAGAAAGAGGGAGAGACAGAGAAAGAGGGAGAGACAGAGAAAGAGGGAGAGACAGAGAAAGAGGGAGAGACAGAGAAAGAGGGAGAGACAGAGAAAGAGGGAGAGAGAAAGAGGGAGAGACAGAGAAAGAGGGAGAGACAGAGAAAGAGGGAGAGACAGAGAAAGAGGGAGAGACAGAGAAAGAGGGAGAGACAGAGAAAGAGGGAGAGACAGAGAAAGAGGGAGAGACAGAGAAAGAGGGAGAGACAGAGAAAGAGGGAGAGACAGAGAAAGAGGGAGAGACAGAGAAAGAGGGAGAGACAGAGAAAGAGGGAGAGACAGAGAAAGAGGGAGAGACAGAGAAAGAGGGAGAGACAGAGAAAGAGGGAGAGAGAAAGAGGGAGAGACAGAGAAAGAGGGAGAGACAGAGAAAGAGGGAGAGACAGAGAAAGAGGGAGAGACAGAGAAAGAGGGAGAGAGAAAGAGGGAGAGACAGAGAAAGAGGGAGAGACAGAGAAAGAGGGAGAGACAGAGAAAGAGGGAGAGACAGAGAAAGAGGGAGAGACAGAGAAAGAGGGAGAGACAGAGAAAGAGGGAGAGACAGAGAAAGAGGGAGAGACAGAGAAAGAGGGAGAGACAGAGAAAGAGGGAGAGACAGAGAAAGAGGGAGAGAGAAAGAGGGAGAGACAGAGAAAGAGGGAGAGACAGAGAAAGAGGGAGAGACAGAGAAAGAGGGAGAGACAGAGAAAGAGGGAGAGACAGAGAAAGAGGGAGAGACAGAGAAAGAGGGAGAGACAGAGAAAGAGGGAGAGACAGAGAAAGAGGGAGAGACAGAGAAAGAGGGAGAGACAGAGAAAGAGGGAGAGACAGAGAAAGAGGGAGAGACAGAGAAAGAGGGAGAGAGAAAGAGGGAGAGACAGAGAAAGAGGGAGAGACAGAGAAAGAGGGAGAGACAGAGAAAGAGGGAGAGACAGAGAAAGAGGGAGAGACAGAGAAAGAGGGAGAGACAGAGAAAGAGGGAGAGAGAAAGAGGGAGAGACAGAGAAAGAGGGAGAGACAGAGAAAGAGGGAGAGAGAAAGAGTGAGAGACAGAGAAAGAGGGAGAGACAGAGAAAGAGGGAGAGAGAAAGAGGGAGAGACAGAGAAAGAGGGAGAGACAGAGAAAGAGGGAGAGAGAAAGAGGGAGAGACAGAGAAAGAGGGAGAGACAGAGAAAGAGGGAGAGAGAAAGAGGGAGAGACAGAGAAAGAGGGAGAGACAGAGAAAGAGGGAGAGACAGAGAAAGAGGGAGAGACAGAGAAAGAGGGAGAGAGAAAGAGGGAGAGACAGAGAAAGAGGGAGAGACAGAGAAAGAGGGAGAGAGAAAGAGGGAGAGACAGAGAAAGAGGGAGAGACAGAGAAAGAGGGAGAGACAGAGAAAGAGGGAGAGAGAAAGAGGGAGAGACAGAGAAAGAGGGAGAGACAGAGAAAGAGGGAGAGACAGAGAAAGAGGGAGAGACAGAGAAAGAGGGAGAGAGAAAGAGGGAGAGACAGAGAAAGAGGGAGAGACAGAGAAAGAGGGAGAGACAGAGAAAGAGGGAGAGACAGAGAAAGAGGGAGAGACAGAGAAAGAGGGAGAGAGAAAGAGGGAGAGACAGAGAAAGAGGGAGAGACAGAGAAAGAGGGAGAGACAGAGAAAGAGGGAGAGACAGAGAAAGAGGGAGAGACAGAGAAAGAGGGAGAGACAGAGAAAGAGGGAGAGACAGAGAAAGAGGGAGAGACAGAGAAAGAGGGAGAGACAGAGAAAGAGGGAGAGACAGAGAAAGAGGGAGAGACAGAGAAAGAGGGAGAGACAGAGAAAGAGGGAGAGACAGAGAAAGAGGGAGAGACAGAGAAAGAGGGAGAGAGAAAGAGGGAGAGACAGAGAAAGAGGGAGAGACAGAGAAAGAGGGAGAGACAGAGAAAGAGGGAGAGACAGAGAAAGAGGGAGAGAGAAAGAGGGAGAGACAGAGAAAGAGGGAGAGACAGAGAAAGAGGGAGAGACAGAGAAAGAGGGAGAGACAGAGAAAGAGGGAGAGACAGAGAAAGAGGGAGAGAGAAAGAGGGAGAGACAGAGAAAGAGGGAGAGACAGAGAAAGAGGGAGAGACAGAGAAAGAGGGAGAGACAGAGAAAGAGGGAGAGACAGAGAAAGAGGGAGAGACAGAGAAAGAGGGAGAGACAGAGAAAGAGGGAGAGACAGAGAAAGAGGGAGAGACAGAGAAAGAGGGAGAGAGAAAGAGGGAGAGACAGAGAAAGAGGGAGAGACAGAGAAAGAGGGAGAGACAGAGAAAGAGGGAGAGACAGAGAAAGAGGGAGAGACAGAGAAAGAGGGAGAGACAGAGAAAGAGGGAGAGACAGAGAAAGAGGGAGAGAGAAAGAGGGAGAGACAGAGAAAGAGGGAGAGACAGAGAAAGAGGGAGAGACAGAGAAAGAGGGAGAGACAGAGAAAGAGGGAGAGAGAAAGAGGGAGAGACAGAGAAAGAGGGAGAGACAGAGAAAGAGGGAGAGACAGAGAAAGAGGGAGAGACAGAGAAAGAGGGAGAGACAGAGAAAGAGGGAGAGACAGAGAAAGAGGGAGAGAGAAAGAGGGAGAGACAGAGAAAGAGGGAGAGACAGAGAAAGAGGGAGAGAGAAAGAGTGAGAGACAGAGAAAGAGGGAGAGACAGAGAAAGAGGGAGAGAGAAAGAGTGAGAGACAGAGAAAGAGGGAGAGACAGAGAAAGAGGGAGAGACAGAGAAAGAGGGAGAGACAGAGAAAGAGGGAGAGACAGAGAAAGAGGGAGAGACAGAGAAAGAGGGAGAGACAGAGAAAGAGGGAGAGACAGAGAAAGAGGGAGAGACAGAGAAAGAGGGAGAGACAGAGAAAGAGGGAGAGACAGAGAAAGAGGGAGAGAGAAAGAGGGAGAGACAGAGAAAGAGGGAGAGACAGAGAAAGAGGGAGAGACAGAGAAAGAGGGAGAGACAGAGAAAGAGGGAGAGACAGAGAAAGAGGGAGAGACAGAGAAAGAGGGAGAGAGAAAGAGGGAGAGACAGAGAAAGAGGGAGAGACAGAGAAAGAGGGAGAGAGAAAGAGTGAGAGACAGAGAAAGAGGGAGAGACAGAGAAAGAGGGAGAGAGAAAGAGGGAGAGACAGAGAAAGAGGGAGAGACAGAGAAAGAGGGAGAGAGAAAGAGGGAGAGACAGAGAAAGAGGGAGAGACAGAGAAAGAGGGAGAGAGAAAGAGGGAGAGACAGAGAAAGAGGGAGAGACAGAGAAAGAGGGAGAGACAGAGAAAGAGGGAGAGACAGAGAAAGAGGGAGAGAGAAAGAGGGAGAGACAGAGAAAGAGGGAGAGACAGAGAAAGAGGGAGAGAGAAAGAGGGAGAGACAGAGAAAGAGGGAGAGACAGAGAAAGAGGGAGAGACAGAGAAAGAGGGAGAGAGAAAGAGGGAGAGACAGAGAAAGAGGGAGAGAGAAAGAGGGAGAGACAGAGAAAGAGGGAGAGACAGAGAAAGAGGGAGAGACAGAGAAAGAGGGAGAGACAGAGAAAGAGGGAGAGACAGAGAAAGAGGGAGAGACAGAGAAAGAGGGAGAGAGAAAGAGGGAGAGACAGAGAAAGAGGGAGAGACAGAGAAAGAGGGAGAGAGAAAGAGTGAGAGACAGAGAAAGAGGGAGAGACAGAGAAAGAGGGAGAGACAGAGAAAGAGGGAGAGACAGAGAAAGAGGGAGAGACAGAGAAAGAGGGAGAGACAGAGAAAGAGGGAGAGACAGAGAAAGAGGGAGAGACAGAGAAAGAGGGAGAGACAGAGAAAGAGGGAGAGACAGAGAAAGAGGGAGAGACAGAGAAAGAGGGAGAGACAGAGAAAGAGGGAGAGACAGAGAAAGAGGGAGAGAGAAAGAGGGAGAGACAGAGAAAGAGGGAGAGACAGAGAAAGAGGGAGAGACAGAGAAAGAGGGAGAGACAGAGAAAGAGGGAGAGACAGAGAAAGAGGGAGAGACAGAGAAAGAGGGAGAGAGAAAGAGGGAGAGACAGAGAAAGAGGGAGAGACAGAGAAAGAGGGAGAGAGAAAGAGTGAGAGACAGAGAAAGAGGGAGAGACAGAGAAAGAGGGAGAGAGAAAGAGGGAGAGACAGAGAAAGAGGGAGAGACAGAGAAAGAGGGAGAGAGAAAGAGGGAGAGACAGAGAAAGAGGGAGAGACAGAGAAAGAGGGAGAGAGAAAGAGGGAGAGACAGAGAAAGAGGGAGAGACAGAGAAAGAGGGAGAGACAGAGAAAGAGGGAGAGACAGAGAAAGAGGGAGAGAGAAAGAGGGAGAGACAGAGAAAGAGGGAGAGACAGAGAAAGAGGGAGAGAGAAAGAGGGAGAGACAGAGAAAGAGGGAGAGACAGAGAAAGAGGGAGAGACAGAGAAAGAGGGAGAGAGAAAGAGGGAGAGACAGAGAAAGAGGGAGAGACAGAGAAAGAGGGAGAGACAGAGAAAGAGGGAGAGACAGAGAAAGAGGGAGAGAGAAAGAGGGAGAGACAGAGAAAGAGGGAGAGACAGAGAAAGAGGGAGAGACAGAGAAAGAGGGAGAGACAGAGAAAGAGGGAGAGACAGAGAAAGAGGGAGAGAGAAAGAGGGAGAGACAGAGAAAGAGGGAGAGACAGAGAAAGAGGGAGAGACAGAGAAAGAGGGAGAGACAGAGAAAGAGGGAGAGACAGAGAAAGAGGGAGAGACAGAGAAAGAGGGAGAGACAGAGAAAGAGGGAGAGACAGAGAAAGAGGGAGAGACAGAGAAAGAGGGAGAGACAGAGAAAGAGGGAGAGACAGAGAAAGAGGGAGAGACAGAGAAAGAGGGAGAGACAGAGAAAGAGGGAGAGACAGAGAAAGAGGGAGAGACAGAGAAAGAGGGAGAGAGAAAGAGGGAGAGACAGAGAAAGAGGGAGAGACAGAGAAAGAGGGAGAGACAGAGAAAGAGGGAGAGACAGAGAAAGAGGGAGAGAGAAAGAGGGAGAGACAGAGAAAGAGGGAGAGACAGAGAAAGAGGGAGAGACAGAGAAAGAGGGAGAGACAGAGAAAGAGGGAGAGACAGAGAAAGAGGGAGAGACAGAGAAAGAGGGAGAGACAGAGAAAGAGGGAGAGACAGAGAAAGAGGGAGAGACAGAGAAAGAGGGAGAGACAGAGAAAGAGGGAGAGAGAAAGAGGGAGAGACAGAGAAAGAGGGAGAGACAGAGAAAGAGGGAGAGACAGAGAAAGAGGGAGAGACAGAGAAAGAGGGAGAGACAGAGAAAGAGGGAGAGACAGAGAAAGAGGGAGAGACAGAGAAAGAGGGAGAGACAGAGAAAGAGGGAGAGACAGAGAAAGAGGGAGAGAGAAAGAGGGAGAGACAGAGAAAGAGGGAGAGACAGAGAAAGAGGGAGAGACAGAGAAAGAGGGAGAGACAGAGAAAGAGGGAGAGACAGAGAAAGAGGGAGAGACAGAGAAAGAGGGAGAGACAGAGAAAGAGGGAGAGACAGAGAAAGAGGGAGAGAGAAAGAGGGAGAGACAGAGAAAGAGGGAGAGACAGAGAAAGAGGGAGAGACAGAGAAAGAGGGAGAGACAGAGAAAGAGGGAGAGACAGAGAAAGAGGGAGAGACAGAGAAAGAGGGAGAGACAGAGAAAGAGGGAGAGACAGAGAAAGAGGGAGAGACAGAGAAAGAGGGAGAGACAGAGAAAGAGGGAGAGACAGAGAAAGAGGGAGAGACAGAGAAAGAGGGAGAGAGAAAGAGGGAGAGACAGAGAAAGAGGGAGAGACAGAGAAAGAGGGAGAGACAGAGAAAGAGGGAGAGACAGAGAAAGAGGGAGAGACAGAGAAAGAGGGAGAGAGAAAGAGGGAGAGACAGAGAAAGAGGGAGAGACAGAGAAAGAGGGAGAGAGAAAGAGTGAGAGACAGAGAAAGAGGGAGAGACAGAGAAAGAGGGAGAGAGAAAGAGGGAGAGACAGAGAAAGAGGGAGAGACAGAGAAAGAGGGAGAGAGAAAGAGGGAGAGACAGAGAAAGAGGGAGAGACAGAGAAAGAGGGAGAGAGAAAGAGGGAGAGACAGAGAAAGAGGGAGAGACAGAGAAAGAGGGAGAGACAGAGAAAGAGGGAGAGACAGAGAAAGAGGGAGAGAGAAAGAGGGAGAGACAGAGAAAGAGGGAGAGACAGAGAAAGAGGGAGAGAGAAAGAGGGAGAGACAGAGAAAGAGGGAGAGACAGAGAAAGAGGGAGAGACAGA